>CM034535.1:31208806-31245544 GCA_020002185.1 Paraescarpia echinospica | reverse complement strand
TGTTAACAAAATGGTTCTACTGATTTATCATTAATTTAATGAAGAACATTAACATGATACATGTAATCGTTTTATAATATGCTATTTTCCGGCTGCCTTAAATTGCCGTTTCATCATTCTTCAGGTAGTCGGCCTGCAACGAAGCCTCATTTCGGAGGAATGTGTACGAATGTACGCAAGCACACATGCACGCAACGACTCATGCATGCACACACACACAGTTGACAGCTTCTCATTGTTACTTCTTTCTGAGATGAACTGCATACCCCGATCTCTTCCATCAAGTCGCCGTCATTACATTTATCATTCCCCGGGCCTTGTTTTTATTATTCTGACATGACATGCAACGTTATTTGCTGCTGCTCTGCCCACGCCACCGTTTGTAGCTAATATTATAATTTCGACGTTATGCAGGATCTTATGGCTTTACCATTCAACTTGTGTGATATAATACTGCCATCATGATTCCCGCTGCCTTGGTACATGCATTCGTCCCGTCTTGTATGCATCCTTCTCCCCCCTTCTACCCAGATAGTGGGGTCACCAGACTCTCAGTCATTTCAAGTTGTTGTAAAAGTTTACTGATCGATACCGCCTGATAAGTTGGTGCGTAATTAAGTAACATTTATGGTCCGAGTGTACAACGATCGATTCTGAGGAGCACCTTTAAGCAACAATCTTGAAACCGTCCTAACTTCTGAACCGTTGATCCTACATCAACGTATTATGTCTGAATGGATTAAATATTTGGAGTAGCAACTTTAATGTGCAATTTGAAGTTATTTGTGAAAAAGAACCGCTTAATTTTTTTCTCTCACAATTTGGACGATTAGGTACCTGTGAGTCCACTCTTCCCCACTCATTTAAGTCAATTCCAATTCTTCGCAACATGATTCTCGATTAGATGTTGTTGAAAGATCAGTAAAATACATTGAAGCCAACTCGCCCATTTTCCACAACAAACCAACTGTTTTAGACATGATTCTAACAAGACAGTACCAAGCACCTCAACCCGCAAGACATTGCCAAGGAAAATTAATTGACATTCCCAGAAAGTCTCAGTGAAGACAAGTTTGTCGTGATGCCTGGAGGCATGCATATTGAACTGGTTTGGTGGGTCACCGTGGTAAGTCTGCTCTAGATGGCATGGTGTTCTGACCGAAGACAGCATCACTAAGAATGTGTCAGCAGCCAAAATTATAGTGTTTGTACTGGATAATGGTATAACGCGTGTGCGCAAAGATAGCGGAACTGAGTTGCCTCTTGAAGATAGGATCGCCGTGGTTGCACGAGAAAGTTCTATAGACATACCATGCTAGCCACTGGTGCACGAATTCCAGCAGATCATCTTCGTGTTCGCCCGAGCACACTGAGAGAGGAAATAGATTCAAGTGGTTGACAACTTGACACACTGAACTGCTCGCACCTTCGTTGTTTTCTCTCGATCACCAGAATTATGTCCGCTGGATTTCCCTCTTCATTCGAGACCACGGCGTGATTCTTCCGAGGGTCGGTAGACGAAGACGAGGAGCAGTCGAGGCCAAGCCCATGAGCATGCCACCTTATATAGCTCCCTGACGTACCGATCCATTTGTTGACGACTATATTATGGCTTATCGATTCTGATATTGACTTACCCTTTTGTATTGATGCGCATATGAGCTTGATTTCAGAGGATTTAGACGCGCAAAAGAAGTTACCTTATTATTATTAATACAAGGACAAAGGGAGTTTACGGTGTGATCGGCCTTACGCATACCAGGAACGTTTTCGAAATTTGTCGGAAGCCTTGATGAACAAAGAATGTAATTTTGAAAAAGTGCGTGAAGACTCATTTACGTTGCACAACAAGGTGTGCGTCACGTATGTAGGTGAGCTTGAATCGAAGGGACAGGAGTAACACGGCGGCTTCATGGACAATTTGCTGAATCTGACCACACCAATCAAGCAAACAACTTATCCAATAACACAGATAGCAGAAAGTTAGAGCAACCTAGAGGAGAATCCAGCACTTCAAAGATCACGTTAACCACAGTACGGGCAAACTTTCATTATGCGTGAGAGCCGAGAAGAAGAACTGGAGGAGTTTGTTCTGTTCTTGCACCAATCTTCCCCTACCTCCTGCATTGTCCTGTCAGGGGAACCTCAATTGATGCCCAAGTCTGACGTTTTAGCATGCATTCTCGAAATCTGTAAAAGTCTCACGTGTGTGTGACTTGATTCTTACAACGTTTTGTCATCGATCGGTGGTGGAGCACTGATCCACTCATTCGCCAACTAGATGAGTGGCTTTGTTTCTGAGGTAGGTTGTTCTAACTTTTACTTGGATTGCATGTTTAATATGCAAAGCACGCTGTAACGCAATATATAAGCAGAACATACTCAAGCCGCATATACCATCCGAAATTACATGTTATTTATGTATTTTTTAAAGATAAAAATACATTAACATTACGAGATGTTACGGTTTTTCGCAAATATCATTAATACGATTGCATTTACGCAAAAAACCCATAACCGAAGTGCATCTCATTTTCGACTCAGATAAATCATACGTCTATGTGGGATGAATGGTTCACAATTCGGCCGTTTCTATGAATACTCCACTGCGGCGACATGTTAATTGGCATGATATAGCAATAAACATGCGTACCAGGTTACTTTCTCCTGCATAGTATCAATTATTTTGCCCAGGCGCCATAGGCGATGTTTTAGAGCAAATTTATTACAAATGTGGTGTTAGTTAGGAAAATTATTGAAATTATATTTTATGGTTTTTCGCAAATAACTTCAAAATACGCTCTTACACAAAAATTGTATTGACAAAACTTGCTACTCCAAATATTGAATCCATACAGATATAATAATGCTGATGTGGTAATCAACGGTTCAGTTAGGGGCGGCTTCAAATACTGTTGTTAGCGCTCACGCCTTCAGGGGATGATCGCTGTACATTGACGGAAAATGCTACTCACGAACCAACCTATCAGACGGGTATAGGCGCGGAACAGGGGGGGCAAGGATGGTCATCCGGGGAGGGTGACATATCTTTGCCCCCATTAAGTGGTGAGCGTGAATGTTTGTTTTGTGGCGAGCGTCAATGGCGGGTAAAATCTAAATTTGATGAGACGATTAATGTACATTTTATCGACTGTCAAAGGCGTGTGGAGGGTGGCAGATATGTGGTTTTCTGCCCCTCTCCCACAGTAATACAGGCGCGGCGGCGATATTAATTTTCCAAAGACCCCCCGTCTTCAGATGTTACAGTCGAACCCAACCGCACACAGAAATGTTTCAGTGTTACTGAAGCTCCGTTAGCCCCCCAATATGAATGTCGTTCCCGCGCCTATGTCAGACGGTATCGAAACGTAAACTTTTAGAACAACTTGAAATGACTGTGGGTAGAAGGGAGGAGAAGGATGCTTACAAGACGGGACGAATGCATGTACCAAGGCAACGGGAATCATGACGGCAGTATTATATCACACAAGTTGAACGATAAAGCCATTAGATCCTGCATAACGTCGATATTCTAATATTGGCTTGAGACGGTGGCGTAGGGTCAACGGTTCAGAAGGGAGGGCCATTTTAAGATTGTTGCTTAAAGGTGCCCCCCACCAGTTGCGGATCCAGGAGCTTTTGTAGGGGGGTCCACGGCATGGTCATCACCGTCGACGCCCCATTCCTCCTATCCCACCCGTGTACAAACCATAGACATAGTCTATACAGAAAGTGGATAGATGTGTGTAGGACTGTGATAAAGTCAAGTTCATGGACGGTTCATGTAGAATAAAAGCATTGCAATATAATCCATGTCAGGTTTTCGTCTTTAATTATGACATACAACTGATAGTAGTGTACGTTACGTAAAATATTAAATAGTTCTTTCTTTCCGATTTAGCTTCACTTTGCTACTAGGGGGATGGTCGTTGCATACTCGGATCAAAAATATTATATATGTTCCAACCTATCAGGCGGTACCTTGAAATGAAATTTAGCACAGGGCTGATTCTCCACTAAGATGCGTATTAAGGGGTACTGGTGCCATGCGGTAAGTTTGGATTGTGAGGCATCCCATCATCACCATCATCACTGTCCCATAACCAGGCGGTCGTTAAGACAACACTGATGACTTGACAGCTCCCGCCATCTTTTTCTGTTTCCTACATCCCTCTAGGAGGTGCCGAATGTCAAGCCAGTCCAGTCCTGGATGTTGTCTTCCCACCTCTTCCTCTGTCTCCCTCTCTTTCTTCCTCCTGGCACAGTGCCCAGCCCAATCCTAGATGTTGTCTTCCCACCTCTTCCTATGTCTCAAATTTAGGCACCCACAAATCAAAAACCAAGGTGTACATTTTAATAATTTTTATGCGGGACAACACTACCAAATAAAGTTGTGACTCCGTGACTCGGAAACGTGGCTTGTTTGCTGATAACACAAGTCAGATGTATGTTTGTATAAGAGCTTAATAGTAAGCCAACTCTTTATGTATAACTAGATTACACAACTACAATAATATACAATGTCGATACCTAGTTATACATGTCATAACAAATACACAAAACTGACAGCAAAGGTGGGGGAACCAACCACACACAGGTGGAGGAAACCCACCATCTTACGTACATGTGTGACATTCTGTGATTCAAAAAGGGGAAAGCGTTAGGTACATGTGCACATGTCCCCGCCCTAAAACCCCTTGGAAGATGTATCATATACACAGTGTACTATTATCATTAGCCAGAATCTCGTAAGACAAACTATGCTACAGAATGCATGGCTATAGTTGCAAGAGATATCAGAGAAAACAATGATGTCACAGAACACAATTATGTATACACTGTAACTTAATAGAAACCGTGTATTTAAAATTACATACAAAAACACACAAATAAGTAAAAAAACACCACCAGCCATATAAATACTCAGGTGAAGACGGGGTAGGAGGGTGGGAAAACAAACTTCAAAAATCGAGAGCGAATATACCTTTTCAATTCTGGAAATTTCGAGAGAGAGGCTGGGATTGGAGAGCTAGTCTCATGTTTCCGTCAGCCTCATAATTTTTTGAGCTTACCGTATATTCCAGAATAGAAGCATTGGTTTTGTTGCCCACATAAATGCCGTTTGAATTTCATTCAAAAGGTGTTTTTAAACGAAAATATTTTTGAAATCTAACATTTTTTGTTCTTCCCAGCAAACACAATGTTGAGAACGCAAATTTTAACTCAATAATGGAAATTATGTCAGTAGAGTGTGTGTCAATATCCAACTTTTGTAGAACGGACTGTAGTTAGCGCGCTTGCGCAGTTCTGTTTTTCCTCGGCTAGCGGCATGTTTGTCAGACGACGATTGTTTAACAAGATTTAACAAGATTGCCATCCAGAGAATTAACTCTAGATGGCAGGTGGACAAGGAAGCCCTTTGGCTTATCGAGAGTCCAACCCTTTTATCTACATATATCCAGCCCTTCTGAGGTATGTGTCGATTTTATTTTTAAACATATTCACACTATTAGCACCCACACAATCATCAGATAATCTGTTCCATTCATTCACAGTCCTTTGTGAAAATGAGAACTTTCTTACGTCTAATCTACACTGCTCCTTTACTAATGTAACTTCATGTCCTCTAGTCTTTCTATCTTTCTTAACTGAAAAAAACATATTTCTATCAATATTTTCATAACCATTCAATATTTTAAACACTTCTATCTGATCTCCTCTCAATCTCCTGGTCTCTAGTGTTGTTAAACCACATTCTTTTAGGCGTTTTTCATAACTAAGATCCCTCAGTTTTGGTATCATTTTAGTCGCTCTCCTCTGTACTCTTTCTAGCATATCTATGTCCTTCTTGCGGTATGGCCTCCACGCTTGTATACAATATTCTAAATGAGGCCTAACTATTGTTTTGTACAGTGGTATTATTAGTTCTTTTTCTTTATATGCTATATTTCGCCTAATCAATCCAAGGATTTGATTTCCCTTTGAAGCTGCAATTCCACACTGCTCTGAAACCTTCATGTCAGCACTAATTGTCATCCCTAAGTCTTTTTCTTTTACAGTAGTACTTAGTACAGTTCCCCCCATTGTATATTCTACATATTCGTTCCCATGTCCTGTGTGGAGGCATTTACATTTCCCAAAATTGAACAACATTTGCCACTTTTCAGACCATTTGATCAACCTGTCAAGATCATTGTGGCAATAAACAACTCACTATGATACTAGGGGTGTAAAGAGTGAAACATGGTGGCAGCGACTAAAGCGCCCAAACCTCCGGCGATACATTAATGTGATTAATGCAGTACTTTGCTGATGATCATTGACGAAACGGTGAATATCGTAGTGTTGAAGTGCACTGAATCCTCGCACGAGGGTGTCGTAGGAGCTACAGTCGATTCACCATAAGTCTGTCATGATGGCCACTGAGCAAGCGCGTGCAGCGCCTCTCGCAAATGTCAATCCGCCGCCGCTACTAATCTTGAAAGATCAACCAATTGAAGAATGGGCGATGTTCAAGAGGCTGTACAAGAACTACGCTATCATCACGAAGTTGCAACAACAAGATAAAGCTAGCGTATCAGCTAGCCGTACTTCTCAATGCAATGGGAGCCGTGGGTGTACGGCTATACGATGATTTGACATTCGCGGAAGGAAAGGACAATGAAGATACTACCGCCATCATGGCGAAACTTGATGCTACAATTCAAGGCGAACTGAACGAGACGTACGAGCGCTACGTGTTCAACAAGCGGAATCAAGGTGTGGACGAAACCTTTGATGCGTATTTATCGGCACTCAGATTATTGGCAAAATCATGCAATTTCGGTGACTGTTTGAACGACTCGCTGATAAGAGACCGCATCCTCATGGGCATTCGAGATCCCGCTAGTCGTAAACACAAACACCTGCTGCAGAAAAGGAAGTTGACGCTGAAGATGACCATAGATATCTGCCGCTCTGATGAGGCAGTAAGCAAACAGATGAAATCTATGTGTGACACAGATCAGATACACAAAGTCAATTTTCGCGGTGATCACACAAGAAAACCTAGATACCGTGACGCACACAAACAGAAACAACACATTAAACGCAGCGACAGCGACAAGAAGCTGAACTGTAAATTATGTGGACGCACACACCAGCAGAGGAAAGAAAGTTGCCCTGCGTGGGGGAAAAACGTGCCACAAATGTAGAAAACAAAATCATTTCTCGAACTGTTGCCAGGTAGGAAACAAGAAGGTGCACAATATCGCTGCGTCAGAGAGCGCGGACGAGACCATCATGGGTCTGCGTAAGGCTTCGGACAATAGAGGTCCGATTTACGCACAACTAAAATTGAACGGCAAGCTGGCGAAGCTTCAAGTTGACAGTGGGGCGACCGTGAACGTCCTGCCCAATAAGTACGTCAATAAAGAGGATATTGTGACCTCCAATGTAACGCTACACATGTGGAACAAGACGACTCGA
The DNA here is from genome assembly GCA_020002185.1 of Paraescarpia echinospica. Lineage (NCBI taxonomy): Eukaryota > Metazoa > Annelida > Polychaeta > Sabellida > Siboglinidae > Paraescarpia > Paraescarpia echinospica. The sequence goes on along the minus strand of CM034535.1, from coordinate 31,238,077 downwards.
GCTGTTGTTGGCAAGACACAATCAGTCGTAGAGAACCCCGCAACAAACAAAAAGTATGCAGTGTGGTTTGAAGTCGTCCAAGGAGACTTCACACCTCTCATCGGCAGGCAGGCCGCAGAAGAAATGGGCCTCGTAACCGTAAACTACGGAAGTTTCAAGCTGATGCACGAGGTAACGTCGACAAACGTATTGGAAAAGTTCAACGACGTTTTCGAGGGAGGGTTGGGAAGCCTACCGGGAAAGGTCCACCTCCACGTGGAACAAGACGCGGTACCCGTGCAGTGCCCGCCGAGAAGAGTCCCCATCACACTGAAGAGCAAGTTGAAGACGGCACTGGACCGTCTCGTGAAGATGGGAGTCATCTGTCCAGTCACCGAGCCCACCAAGTGGTGTAGCCAAATATCTATACAGACAAAGAAGGACACGTCGTTGCATGTCTGTATAGACCCGAGACCACTAAACAAGGTCTTACACCGTGAACTTTACCCGCTACCGACAATGGACGAGGTGCTACCAGAGATGTCCACGGCACGAGTATTCTCGAAGCTAGATCTGCAATCAGGGTACTGGCACTGTGACCTCGACGACGAGAGTAGCCTGCTGACTACCATCATTACACCGTTTGGTCGGTACCGATGGAAGCGTTTACCATTCGGGACGAACGTCAGCGCCGATATATTCCAGCGGAAGTTGAACCAGGCCCTTGAGGGTCTTGAAGGTGTCATCTGCGTGGCGGATGACATAATCGTCTTCGGCAGAGACGACGACGACCACGACAAGAAGCTGCGTTTGCTGCTCATGCGATGTCGTGAAGCTGGCATCAGACTCAACCGGAAGAAGTGCGAAGGAGATAAACTTCATTAGACATCTGGTCACCAGTGAAGGACTGAGAGCAGACGAGAAGAAAATTGAGGCCATCATTAAAATGGAGAACCCAAACGACGTGAAGGGCGTCCAGAGGCTGCAGGGCACGGTTGGGTATTTGTCGAAGTTCTTGCCGGGCCTCTCCGATGTCATGGAACCCATCAGAAGGTTAGCGCATCCTGACATTCCGTGGAAGTGGTCAGAACAACAAGAAAGAGTGATGGAGAAGATAAAGCAGCTGACGACACAGAGTCCGATCCTCGCCTACTATGAGTCTCAAGCCGAACTTGTCATCGAGTGCGACGCTAGCGAAACCGGACTTGGTGCAGCTCTCCTACAAAAGGGGAGACCTATCGCCTACGCTAGTCGATCACTCACTGATACGGAGACTAGATATGCGCAACTTGAGAAAGAATGTCTTGCCATCGTTTTCTCGTTGGAACGTTTCCACCAATACACATTTGGGCGAAGGACAATTGTACACAGCGACCACAAACCTCTCGAAATGATCGTAAAGAAGTCTCAGTATAAAGCGCCGAGGAGATTGCAAGGAATGCTCCTGCGGATGTTGCAGTACGACACGGAGGTCGTCTACCACAAAGGGAAAGAGATGTATATCGCAGATACTCTCACTCGGTCATACCTGCAACACCAAGGCGGTACCGACAATTTCGGAGCTCTGAATGCTGTGAAGCAGCTGCCAATCAGCACAGAACGCCTGGCAATGCTGAAGGCACACACGGAGAGCGACGAGACTCTACAGACACTGAAGCATGTCATACAGCCCGAGACGCGTGATGAAACCCCAACTAGCATCCATGCGTATTTCAGCATGAGAGACGAACTAGCAGTGCACGACGGTTTAGTCTTCAAAGGAGAAAGAGTAGTCATCCCAGATGGAATGAGGAAACTCACGAAGGAGTGTCTCCACAGCTCATACCTTGGTGTGGAAAGTGTCCTGCGACGAGCAAGAGAATGTATCTATTGGCCTAACATGGCATCAGACATCAGACAAGTGGTTGAGAACTGTGAGGCGTGCAGAACCTATGAACGAGCACAACAAAAAGAAACGTTAATGCAACAAGAGACACCGACGAGACAATGGGAGAAAGTCGGAGTGGACCTGTTCAGCTGGGAAGGTCGTGACTATCACGTATTGGTCGATTACACAAGCAACTTCTGGGAAGTCGACAGGATGACTTCAACGACCACAGCAAGCGTGATAAAAACTATGAAAGCACACTTCGCTAGAAATGGCATCCCATCAGTCATAATTAGCGAAAACGGGCCGCAGTACGTCTCGGACGAATTCCAGAGATTTGCTGCGAAGTGGGACATCGAGCATCAGACCAGCGCACCAGGCCACCAGAGCGCCAACGGAAGAGCGGAAGCAGCCGTGAAAGCCGCAAAGCTGATGTTCACCAAAAGCAAGAAGTCACAGACAGACCCATATCTAGCACTTCTAGAAATCCGAAACACACCGACACAAGGGGTTGGAAGCAGTCCAGCACAGAGACTGTTAAACAGACGAACGCGAACATTACTCCCGATGACAACAACACTTCTGGCGCCAAGGGGCGAAGAATACTTGAGAAAAGAGAGGGTCAGAATGAGCAAACAGAAGGAGAAACAAGGAAAAAACTACAACAGAACAGCGAAATATCTTCCGATCCTCGAGGAGGGCGAGATCGTTCGCATGAAGCCGTTCCGTCCTGGTCAAAAGGCATGGTAAAAGGCCGTGGTTCAACGACGTCTCGATGAACGATCGTACGAAGTTGATACACCTGTTGGTACATACAGGCGGAATCGAGTACACCTTAGACGAACACACGAGGACGAGACAAACCCGCAGACGCAGGAGGCAGCAACGGAGACGACACCTGAGCCATCCGAACCGGCAGATCAATCACCGGAGATGAGTGACGCCACGGTGACGACTCCGCGAAGATATGTGCGACTCAAGAAACGATCTACTCGTCTGGCGGACTATATTACCAACGTGTGACTTTGCCATACGCTTATTTCTATTTTATAATTGAACGTTTAACTAGTGTTAATAAGTTGTAGTTGTAGACCATTGAGCCACTTTAGCGCTATATAGATAGTGTTTTATTAGTAAGTTCTTATTTTTCTTTGTTTAGAAAAGAAAGAATGTGTCAATATCCAACTTTTGTAGAACGGACTGTAGTTCTGTGTTTCCTCGGCTAGCGGCATGTTTGTCAGACGACGATTGTGGCAATAAACAACTCAAAGAGTGAAACAGAGTGGATGTTCTGAGGAAAGTTGACTTCCTAAATAATTTCCTAAATAGTTGATGACTGTTCGCTGAGAAAACCACGAAAGTTGATACATGTAATTTGAATGCTGTGTTTGCAGACGAGCTAGGCACAGAGGTATACACTTGTGGTGGAAAGACATGTTATTAAGAACAAGAAAGTTTTATTTAGACCCCAATTACAATATGTGTATGATATCAAATTAACGTAACATGAATAGGCATATATATTCATATATACAATTGCAGTGTAGTTTCAAATTAGATGGGGTCTGTGACTCCTATTAAGACAATAACAGTCGCTCTCATAGGAGCCACAATAATAATTTGTTTCAACTCAATTTTACCGAAGGAAGTGCAAATGTAAATGTGCAGGAAAAGAAACCGAGATTACTTGATTACATATATGCATGTATTGGAGTATTAATGGTATGTTAAAATAAACAAATACTAGTTGTCAATAGTACACATCAATATACTTGTAAAAAAAAAGTGTTTATGCACAAATACAATACATATCCAAACATATCACATACAATAATACAGTTTTAATGACTTTGATAGCATGTATAGCAGTTTAATATTGTACACGTATCTATGTATTTTTCTAATAAATTGTTTTTTGCATAATTAGCAAAACCTCTGAAGCTATGTGTTCCAATCTTCTCTCTGACTAACTTTGAGGTATTGTTAATGACATGTGGCAAACTGTATCTAAGACATCTTTTGGCAAATTCAAGTTTTGTTCTGAATGGGTGTAACTCTGTTTTTTTCCTTGTGTTGTAATTGTGTACGTAAGCATTTGTATTTATTTTCCAATTTAATAGGTAGGCAGGGAGGTCATGATGTACATATTTATAATAAAACTTGAGTTCATGTAATTTTAACATGTCATCAATTTTTAAGATATTCATTTTTTTGAAAAGTGGCTCAGAGTGAATTATATTTACTTATAGATAAAATTCTCATAGCTTTCTTTTGTATTTTCAACATTCGACTACCTTGGTATCCCCACACCATAATACAATAGTTGATATGTGATAAAAATAACGTATTATATAAGATAATTTTAATTTCTAGGGGAAAAACATTTTAGTCTGTTTAAGATGCCGACTGTTTTGGAACACTTGTTTGATACTTTTTCAATGTGTTTATTCCAATTTAAATTTGTATCTAAAGTAAGTCCTAAAAATTTAAATTCATCTACTCTTTCAATGTTTGTACCATTTATATTGAGCGTAAAGTTATCGACAGCTTTATTTTGCATGTGAAAAATCATATATTCAGATTTGTTTCTGTTTAATGATAATTTATTAATGTTTAACCATTCAATTATTTTAAGGAGTTCATCATTTATTGCCGATTCGATATTTCTATTTGGGAAATTACCTTGAAAATAGTTGATGGTGCTAAATAAGGTGGTATCGTCGGCATACATAATAAAGTTAAACATTTCGCTAGCTTTAGGAAAATCATTAATGTATATTATGAATAATAGGGGACCAAGAATAGATCCTTGTGGTACACCAAATGTAATAGGTAGGATATCTGAACTTTCGTTTTGAAATTCGGTGTATTGTCTTCTATTGCTTAAGTAGCTATTAAATAGATTCAGGGTAGGACCTTGTAATCCATAATATCTTAGTTTAGTTAATAGTATCGAGTGATCAATTGTATCGAAGGCCTTAGAGAGGTCAAGAAAAATACTGAAAGGAACATAATTTTTATTAAATTGTGTAATTATTCTATCTATTAATTCAAGTGATGCATACTCGGTAGTGTTTTTTCCTAAAACCATATTGATTTTTAACAAATAGATCAGAATCATTAAAGTATGCTGTTAGTTGACTAGATATTATTTTCTCTAACACTTTTGAAATTGTTGGAAGAAGAGATATGGGTCTATAATTTTTAAAAACAGATGGGTCATCTTTCTTAAAAATAGGAATTACTTTAGCGAGAGTTAAGTGTATCGGGAAATATACCAGTATTTATTACTTGATTTATTACCAGGGTTAATGGTTTGATGATGGAGGGTTCAATTATTTTCAAAAGTTTACAAGAAATACCGTTACAGCCACTACTGATTTTATTGGGAAGGCTTTCAATGGTTTTCTTGACTATTTCTTCAACATTTAATAGACTGAAAACGGAATGGACTTTATCATTTAAGTAGTAATTATAATCCTTATTACCATTGTAATGAATGTCTTGTGCTATCGACTGACCTATACTTGTAAAATAGTTGTTAAATTGGTTTGCAATAACCGTTTTATCTGTTATAGTTATGCCGTTACTTTTAAACAAAACAGTGTTGTTTGTATTATTTTTGGAATTAAATTCACTTATGGTTTTCCATGTATTTCTAATGTCATCTTTATATCGGTTAAAGCATGACTCAAAGTACATTTGTTTGGCAGTACGGATATTTTTCTTTAATATTAAATTATATGTTTTTAGGTTAGTTTGAAAGACTTCGTACATAGGTAAATTTGAATTAGAAATTTTTAATTTCTTATAAAGCGAGTCTCGATATTTGATTGATTTTAGAAGACCGTGTGTGATCCAGGTTGAATGCTTATGTTTGTATTTATTATATTTCATGATTTTAACAGGCATATGCTTATTCTTAGCATGCATAATTTCTTCGTGTATTATGTTATAATTTAAATTTGGGTCAGCTGTAGGAGATTTGTTTAGTTTGTTATACATTGCATCCGAATTGATCTCAAGTTTAACTTTATGCATAGCTCCCTTATTTTGTAGATTTACTCGAACAAATTTTGGAGGAGGTTTAGATTTTACGTTGATATTCATGATTAGGAAATAAGGTTGATGATCAGAAAAGGTATTAGTGAAGATTCCTGCAGTGCTATCTAATATTGATTTATTTAATTTACTGAAAAAGTTGTCTATCCGTGTTCCGTTAGTTCTGGTAAAGCGAGTTGGAAAGGTAATTTGTGGATAGAGACTGTATGAAATTATAGTATCAAAGAATTCACTGTATATTTTGTTCTCGTTTATTTTAAGTAGATTGATATTGAAATCGCCTGAAATTATTAGATTATTACAACTTTCTAGAGTAGCCATTGTTGTTGAAAATTCAGCTATGAAATCTATAATATTTTGATTTAATGACCTAGGCGGTCTGTATATGTTTCCAATAGTAAGTGTTTTTGATAAGCTGCCTCCAGTTACTTGAATTACTAACCCCTCCCAATGTTCATACATGTTGATATTCTTAAGTACATTATATTTATATTTATTATCTACGTAAATTATTAAACCCCCTTTGACACTACAATGTTTCCCCTGAGCAATTAGATCATATCCGTGTAAACTAAATTGAGATAAATCGTCATTATTTGACTTCCATATTTCTTGCAAACATATAATGCTAAATTTAAATTGTTTAGTATTTAGAAGCTCTACGAAAAGTTCAAGTTCATCAAATTTAGCATTAATAGATTGAATATTTAGGCTTAGGATACTAAAATTATCAGTATTTTTATGTGCTAACTTGTGAAACATATCGATGTCATAGTATGAAGAACAATGGGTCAACTGAGGTTCATTTTGTTCAGTACTATTTTCGTTTATATCTAGAAGATTTATTAAAGAACAGTTTCGGATACCTCCCAAGTGGGAGAGAAATGTCACATCAGAAGTCATTGCTTAGGTTCGGACATAAAACAATAATATAGCCAGCCATTGTACGTATGTTAGGTATTTTACAAAAGAGTGAACTTGTGTGTATTTATTTCCTGTGCATATGTGAATGTTAAGAAATACTCCGTGTGTGACAATGCATATAGCAGAGTAGTCAAGACTAGACTTACAATAAATAAATATAAAAGATAAGAAAAACACATGACAGATTGGGTGTTGGGTCATGAATATTAAATTGTCTTGTATCAATTTAACTTACTATTATTTGTCGTGTTAGTTCCAGTGCAAATTTTTGGCCACCTGAGTGGGGCCCCGGAAGCTCGAGATTCTGGATTTTTTCTTCTCCTTTGAGTAGTGATCCCGGAAGCTTTGGTCCTGGTATGATTTATTCCTTTGAATGGTGCACAATTCAAAGCAATACAATCATTCTGGGCCCTGGATTGAATCTTGTTGTCAATCGAGTGGGCCACCTGGATCTCGGAACCATAGAATAATTTTCGTTTCCCTTGAATGGGCCCTCAGGAGATGGGGCCATTGAATAAATGTTATCCTCATCTGAGTGCATGGGGCCTCGGGAGTTCTGGATCTTGGTATTTTTTCTCACTTGAGTGGGGACTCGGGAGCTCTGGGCCCTGGAATTTCTACTCACTTAATTGAGTTGGGCCCCGCGAGGTTTGGTACGTGGATTTTTCTTCGTGGCCCCAGGAACTCGGGCCATGGGACACGTCCCCCAGTTATCCTGGTAATACGCTACTGGTATCCCCTGGTGCGCAAGCACGATCGCTTGTCGTGAAATGGCAACATTGAATGGAAAGTGCCAGGAAGTTGCGTACTGCGCAGGTACGAATTGACGTAGACCGGTTTAGGTATAAATTACTACGTCACTTGTTCCCCTTGACAACCAGTTGTAGACCTATATAAAAGGCGTACGGGGTCGAAGTGGATCCGCAGCAGGACACGTTTCCCAATTTCTTCATTTTCTTCCCATTATTATTATAATTATTAATACCAGTGCTATATTATATCGCTTAATATTGTTGTTGCAGTAAACGGCCACGATGACTTCGAGACTTGGACTACAACGTGTGCGACATGGCGACAGGAACTTGAGGAAAGATTGTTCGCGAACTTCGACCGAAGGAGACGAGAAGTCAGATACGGTTCAAATTGACGAAGCTGCTGCGTAACCTTATATATTGGGACTTACATTATTCATAACTATTGGACGTTAAATATTAAGGTGTTATATAACAGGTTTGGGTCGCTGTAATTTATTTTAGGTAACCATGGTTCGGAGGAGAGTAAACTCCTTTCGCAGTTGAAGCACCTGCAGATTCCTTTCATGACTTACTCGCCGTCTTCAACTGTCAGACAGTTTAATAGTACAGTGGCTAAGAACCTAAAATTTGACGTACATAGTCGTAAAAAATAATATATAAATTTGACTAAGCTTAGATTTGCAACCACAGTGCACTAGGTCATAGCATTGCATCAGTACCTCTGGGCTTCAAGTCCAGAATAGTTTCTATACTGAATCAGTTGCACTCCAACCACAATGTCCAAGATCAGGCAGATGGAGATTTGACACAAAAGCTTGTGGCATCACATAACCAATTTTATAAACAGCCCTTCTCACATGTTGGTGCAATGCATGTTTTGTTGGTGGGGTATTCCAAGTCGCACCAGATCCCTGGGCAAACAGCTGTTTTCTTGCTTCCCACACCTTGCTAAATGTTAACGTAAATTTTGGTGATAAACCTCTCTATTGATACTGGTTCAATTCCGTGTATATATATATACATTTTGTTGACGGGTGATTTTCATTCTGTACATTGTAACTTTTGTTTATAACACAACTATAGAACCATGATAATGTACTTGTATGTTGCATGGAGTCTGTGAATAAAGCAATTATTATCTCATTTAATGTATATGAGTCGACTTCTTATGATTGTTATGACAGAGATAGGAAGACTGTAACAGCGGGGAATGGAGTTCATGCTAATCATGCAGACTTCTTCCCTCGCCCAAGGAAACTGGAGCCTATGTAACACCAACTCAGGACATAGTATCGCATTACTGTTTCCGATTTCACAGGTTGTTGGCAATGGTATGGGTTGCAATGGGACAAAAATGGGTTTCAACTGGGAAACGGTCATTTATTTCAATAGCGAGAAATTGCCTTACGGCCAGAATATAACCACCTCTATATACGCTGCCGGCTATCCAATTTTGGAAACCCTTGGTGAACACATTGTGCTACATAGAGTAAATGCTGCCGATGTCCACCTCCTCATGTGTTCATGGCTGAAGGTACTGCAGATCGTTGGTAGCTTTGTGGACTGTGGTCACAACTATCTGATCTTGTGTGCTGATGATTACCTATCCACCGGAAACGAATGACCTTTTTCAGTGTAGCAAATAATGAAAGAACCTATGAGTGGTTCCGTTATGTATTCTGCGATCTCTTGTTGGATGCTTGAGGATGTCAGCAAAATACCTACTACATACAATATATATTCTTCTGACTGTTGCCAACTATATATAATATATGATACACATTATTGCTGCAGCATTGTCAACTGTCCATCTACGCTTGGATAGCGTCATCATCCAACACCTTTGTGTCGAGATACGGAGCATTCTGCAATGATGGGAAGTATTGTGTTTGGTACGCCAGTCTGACTGTGATCGTTATCATAATTGGCGTTATTCTGTCGTTTCGTCAGCATATCTGCTCTACTATATGTCCATGTGTCCTGTTTAGTGAGTGTATACCGTTTGCGTTACACAATTTTGTCCATGACTAAATTTGTACTCGGAGTCTGCATATATGCGCGAATTTAAGCGATTGTTGGATTACACAAATGTTTAAATGTTGACACTAAAGATGATATCTATTTTGCACAAAGGTGTAGTATATTTATGTTTTGTTGAGTTTTTTAATTGGCAGTTTAAACACTATCTTCCGACTCCACCTAGATACCTGTGATATTATTACCTGTCCCTGTAACCATTAACCTCTCTGGATTTCTATTAAACTTACAGCACAACCGTCACTTTTTGAGGGTGATTCATTTGATCTTGACATCGGCCTAGTGTTATTGCTGAGAAACAATGTTGTGGTTTATGCGCAACAAAATGTCCATTTGTGAGTTGCCAGTTGCTCTCAAGACGTGTTGTCAACACGATGTTGAATATGTTTTCCACATCACTGACGTGAACTCGAAATGTAACCATTTGTGTTGTCAATTCTTAATATATGACATATTTCTCTTCACCAGTGAATGTACTGCCAGTTATCTTATTGTTCAGAATACAGCTAAGAAACAACTCCCAACAAGAATTGACATACTCGTGAATATATACGTATTCATATATGAATCACACAGGGATTCCTCAACCTCAAGAGGCGCTAAAGTCATGTTCGTAAAAGCATTCCCGAAATGCTATTTCTGCTATTTCTGAAATGCTCCGCGCCGAACTAGATATACATTTCCATATTAAAGGAGTCGTACGTGCTACTAACATTCCGCCTATCGGGATGCGTAGCTAGGCTTTGTGCAGTGACGATCCATTGTGAAACCCCTGTGCCTTCTACATATTGTTTCCAACACAATGTCCGATAAATTAAGGGCCTGTAATAGAGTGACCCGAAGACGGGTGCTGAAACGACTGGACCAATCGAGTTGAACTGACCACTGTATTTGTGTATGATTATTTCGACAATAGTCTACGTTAGATACAATAATCGACACGATCAATTGGTGAATATTTATAAGTTTAATAACTTCTTGCATTTCCCTTCAACATTTTCTTATTGTTAAATATTTTTAATTGTTCCATTGTTTATGGTGGATTAGCTTACACATGTGCACGTTTACACCTTTGAAATTACACTTAATTTGTACTTACGTTGAATAAATTTCATTCATTCATTCAATATATCATGCAGCCGATGAAGGACCTACAGTAAAAAATACTTTTTTTCACAGAGGAAAGGCTCACTCCTCAATATATTATAATAATTATAGTGAAATTTGACGTTGCCGATGGTATGCCTGTAGACCCAATGGCCGAGTTCCTTCTGCAAACTTGTAGGACCACGTCTAGCTACAGCACAAACGAAGTTTACTCATGGCGGGTACTATAACTGGAAATATACAAACAGTTGGCTGTTTGATTATGACATCTAAAGATCACCCAGGTTGCCCGTATGGTAATAAGCCACTGTTTCGATCTACCTATAAACGCACGCCATAGCATTGCCGTAGGTCACAATCACGACAATGCAAGCTTGATCCGCATTCTTGGTCTCTTTCAACTCCAACATGATGTTCAACCAGTGGCGGATTATGACATTTGTGGGCTCTATAGGCACTCGGCACTTTCGTGGACGCAAGGTAGACCCGGGGACGGATCCTTAGAGGGTAGTCTAGGGGCCCAAAACCTCAAATATAGACCTTTTCCGGGAGGGGGAGGGGAGAGGGAGAGAAAGAGGGAGGGAGAGAGGGAGGGAGGGAGGGAGAGAGGGAGGGAGGGAGGGAGAAACAGAGAGATAGAGAGAGTTTTGTACCACTGTAATAAATATGGAAGACATGTGACCGCAAATAACGCTACGATCTCGTGCGAAAATTTACCGCGAAACAATCATGGCGTCTGTCGGTTTATCTTTTGCTTTTGGACTCGATTCGCGACTCGAAATTTTCAGAGGTGACTCGAGTCGAGACTCAACTCGACTCGAGAGCTTTGCGACTTGCCAACAAGTCTGGGCCAGTGAAGTACCAAGGAAGCTTATGATGTAGCTGTCATTCGCCAAATCATGTCGGGAATATCGGGTCACAAAAATATTTTCGGCTATTTTTGTGGGCTCCTGATCTTCGTGGGCCCTAGGCACAAGCCTATTGTGCCTACTGGATAATCTGCTACTATAAATTATAAGGGTTATATATGTGAATTATGTTGTGATATAGCACATACCATAATTGCTATAGCGAACTACATTATCGCATGTATCACTACGCCCAATAAACACCAGTTGGTGAGTTAGCCGATCAGGCTGGATCGAGTGTTTGTGCATCGCTGAACGTCATTATACCTATCATAGAGAAGCACTTCATGGTGGCAGCGGTAAAAACGAGCGAATATCGACTACAAACAGCGGTAACAGTGTACGAACTATAACTATTGTTACTGAATGCGCTACCAGCTTAACAAGCCGCAAACGAAACGTTTAGTTGAAACGAAAGTCAAACAAAATGGCGTCACGCAGATGCAGACAACGTCGAAGAAGTTGTCAAAGCTGATCACCAGAAGGCGCCACCAACGTCGGAGAAGTTGTCAACTGATCACCAGGAGGCGACAGCATCGCACATGCACACCGTTAGCGTCTTTGTGAACTGTGACAGTGTTAGTTTTATGTAAGCCTACGTAAAGCCGGAACCATAAAAGCGGTCGCCAGGCTACAGTAGCTATACCTTACACACTGTGCAACACATAACCAGCTAACAATGGCAAAATACCCAACTATGAACTGGGAAGGCGATAACATCGCAGAAACATTCAAACTCTTTAAACAGCGAATGACATTAATACTCACAGACGAGAATGTCATTGACCCAGCTAAACAGGCAATCAAAATTCAGATTGCTGTTGGTAATGAAGGACTCGAGCGTTTAAACGCGTCAATGCTATCAGACACAGACAAGCAAGATCCCGCAAAACTCTATCAGCTGTTTGAAGACCAACTAGACATACGGGTGAACTTTCGCATCCACAGAATGGAACTGATGACATTTCGTCAAACAGAGCGAGAAAGTACAGACGAGTTTGTCAACAGAGCGCGTCATAAAGGCAGTTTGTGCGACTTTGATGAATGTGAGCTAGTGGAGCGAGTCATTGAGCTCATCATAGCGAGTACACCTCATGAACTGTTGCAGAAGCATTTGCTAGACCAAAACAAAGGGTACGACATGAGGAGTGTACTGCAAGAGGCACGCAAGTACGAGGCCATAGCCGCCGGAAAAGCGTCCCTACAAACATTATCCTCACATCACACGTCAATCAGTGAGGTAAAGAACCGAAACGCGTGCAGAAACTGTGCATTGTCACACGCACCGAGGCAGTGCCCTGCATACAAAGACAGATGCAAGCACTGCGATGGCATCGGGCACTGGGCCAAGTGCTGTAGGAAGAAACAGAAAGATGAACAACAAAGGTATCGCAAACGACGTGATAGCCAGCCAAAGAGCCGAAGCCAACGTGACAGTCGCCGCAGACCACATAAACCAATCCATGAACTTTCCGGCTACCAAACAGAAAACGAGAACCCGGACTACGAAAGTGAAGGCGAAGTCTACACGAAGTCGTTCAGCACGATGACGACAGACACTCCACGTGACGAAGTGTACGCTCAACTTAACATTGTGTGCGCTGACATGAAGGGCGTCCACGAACTCAAACTGAAGGTTGATACTGGCGCTTCGGGCAACACACTGCCCATACGCATAGCACGACAAATGTACGGTGACCAGTGGACAACCAAAGTTGAGCCCGTACCGAACACTACGCTGACAGCCTACAATGGTGGCGAGATAAAATGCTGCGGTGCAATGAAAATACTCTGCCAGTACAAAGAATGCCAGTGGAGAAAGTACAAATTCTACGTCGTCGATGTCGACGGGCCAGCAATCTTAGGCTTGCGAGCATGTGAACAGATGAAAATCGTCACCATCAATGCAGTCAAGTCGAGAGACAAAACAACCCAACATGCGGTGACCGTGAAGTCCGTGGATGGTCTGAAGAGGCTCCCCAACCCGAAGAACAACACTGAGATCCCATTGGACGTGGCTGTGGATGCTGTCGTGCAAGATGAAGAAGAGGAAAACGTCATCGACAGCATCGATCTAATCAACTTTAGCATCGACAAACGTGCTCAGCTTCGAGAGTTGTCCACCTCAGACCGCACACTGCGAGCCCTCCAGCAAGTGGTCTACAGCGGGTGGCCCGACACGATCACAGATCTGCCACAGGACCTTCGCCAATACTGGTCATATCGCGACGAAATTGGCATCTCTGATGGCGTCATCTTCAAAGGGAGACAGGTCATAATTCCTGAGGCGATGAGGAAAGACATCCTAGGCCAGCTCCACGAAGCACATCTCGGAATCGAGAAGACCAGACGACTGATGCGTGAATCAGTTTACTGGCCAAACATTCACAAAGACATTGAGACAATGGTGAAAACCTGCGCAGCCTGCCAGGAGAATCAGCCAGAACACCGACAACAACCTCTCCTCGCCCACGACGTACCATCAACACCGTGGACTAAAGTGGCAAGCGACATGTTCCAGGTCAAAGGAAACAACTACCTGCTGATTAGCGACTTTCACTCAAAGTTCTACCTCGTCCAGAAGATGCAGTCAACAACCAGTTCTGCCATCGCGAACATGTCAGCAGAATGGTTCAGCATGTTCTCACCACCACTGGAAATAGTGACTGACAATGGCCCACAGTATGTAGGGCAACCATTCCACGACATGTGTAAGAAGTGGAACGTCAAACACACTACAACATCACCCAGATATCCTCAATCCAACGGACTCATTGAGAGACAGGTCAGGGCGGTGAAAGCGATCATACAGAAATGTGCGAAGACGGGCAGCGACGTGCTAATTGCCTTACAACACCATCGATGCACGCCGCTGGATAGTCATCTATTTAGCCCGAGTGAAATCTTGTTCAACAGACCTGTGCGCACTACCCTACCGAGTCACCACCCGACGCTGATGCAGAGCCAGCAATCGAACAACGAGCAACTCGAGCGACGCAGAGATCGAATGATACGGGACCACGACCGACACGCGGGTCCAGAGCTCGCTCCGCTGCATGCTGGGCAACGCGTGCGAATCCTGAACAAGGAAACACACCAATGGTGCCCTGGAGAGATCATCGCGCAGAGCACAGAACCGCGTTCATACATCGTACAGACGCCAAATGGCACGCGTCTGCGCAGAACAAGGTCCCATCTGAGAGAGCTGGTGTTGACGCCAACTCCAAGATCCGTGACATTCCGTGACCCGCTGGACGACGACGACACCTCCGACCAACCGGTCGCGGCGCCCGTCACAACGACCGGTGACACACCGCCCTCCGAACCAGCGATCCGACGATCAGGGCGCGTGATCAGGAAGCCGGCCAGATTCAACAATGAGTAATTTTGACTAGTTATTAATTGACTATACAATATTCATAATTATTGTTCTAGTTCTATGTATATCGTTCACTTTTATTTCTGCAGAGGGAGATGTTGTGATATAGCACATACCATAATTGCTATAGCGAACTACATTATCGCATGTATCACTACGCCCAATAAACACCAGTTGGTGAGTTAGCCGATCAGGCTGGATCGAGTGTTTGTGCATCGCTGAACGTCATTATACCTATCATAGAGAAGCACTTCAAATTACATTACAATTGCTGCATTACATCTCATAAATCAACAATCACCGCATACATGTGTCACTTAAAAAACATTGCTTTATGTTCTTTTTATAAATTAAGACCAACTTTTGTGGCTAGAATATAAAAAATGTACGGATGAATGCACGAATCCACCATGTATTCGACATCAATATATTGATGGCTTGACGGAGCGTTTGCTAGTCAACAGGTCAGGTGATCGACATATGGGCAAGGCCAGCGAAAGCGAGACATTTTCACTTTATCAACTCGTGAAAACAAAATATTACAGAATCTAATTTGTAGACGTTTTATTTGAAAGACCACCTATTCTACGATGTATATTACTAAAAAAATTGTTTCAAATTTGAATATTTGTATTTTTCTGTTAGCTTTAATATGAGTACTTTAAGCGCCCGCCGATTTACGTAACACAATGACTCTTAGTGAATTACCTGCCCTTATTATTTTAAGAATTTAATTCCCCGATTTGACACACATGTATTTTGAGCAACAGGACTTGATAGTATTGGTAGAATGACATTTACATGTTCATCATAATGTAGTGTTTGTTTATCTGACCAACTTTCATCCACAAATTTTGTGCATTCCATCATTTTTGAGGAAGTTCAACATATCAGGTTGTTCCGATGTCCATCACACAAAGAAGAATGCAGCAGTGTTTGTACAAACTACCGATTTGCCTTATGTGGAGGTTCCCAATATATCAGACAACATTGTATTGAGACATTGGAATGTACTGAAATATGCTGTTCCTTCAAACATGCCACATGTTTTCGTAACGTAAATCGGGAGGAAGTGGAAAATAATAAAAATGTCAAAACAACATTTGTTTACGAAATAATCAAAGTTACTCTATATAATTTATTCATTGTAAGATACAATTAAAATGTGAGCAGATTGCACTGCATGTGCCATCATGCTAACAAGTTATTTAATAACATAACCATGAACATTGGAAATAAAAACATTATGTTGTAATCGGATGCAAAAGCATTGTACAATTAACCACTGGTTACTGTATACGAATTAATTACAAATATGACGTGTATAACTAAATAAAAAAACAACTGACTACATTGTATTGTTGTGTTTTTCACTAACACGTCGTGTCAGACTTCATAATCAGCGTAACGTAAATCGGTTTTCAATTGAACATAACGTATCACAACAGTCGAGTTGCTGATTGCAGCATTGCGAGCAAACTAGCACACTGTATGTATACGCACTCAGCTCTTCACAACTGAAACTGAAAGATTTGGAAGCACGAACGGTGCCTCCAGCTTGCAGAGGGTCCGGGAGGAACATAACGATGTCTTCCTTTGGCACATCGACCACATCGGGCGTTGTAAGGAACGTAAATGTACCGAAGCGTTTGCGGTTTGCTCTCAGGAATGCGATTTCATACTCAGATGAATCTTCGTTATGCTCATTAACCTTCCCGATGTAATATCTGGTTGATTTTGCCGTCTCAAACCTGACGAGAGAAAATCGTGATGCGCGCTCATCAGTCGAACTGATCATTTTCTCCGTATGGCAAATCTCCACCACTGAAGATTCATCGGTTTGATCGTGGCCCACTTCTTCTTCGCTGACATGTACTGGTGCAGCCGACGGATCTCTTGGTTTGATGTGCATGTTAAACTTTCTCCAGCCTTCGCATTATAGGCTTGGTCGCAGGTCAGGGCCGAAACAAGGTTCGTCAGCGTCTATTATATTAAAACGAGGGAAACATTCCACTGATTTTTCACCAAAACTTGCATGTTACTGTCAGCCTTTAGAATTGGCATTATCAATTAAAATACTGCACAACATTCGGTTGTGTATAGCTGGTCACCTTGACGACCGCATACCAAATAAGGTCAATGCCAATGACGTACTACTAATGGTCCAAATTGTTTGCTGATTGAGTTGTATTAATTTAAACCTCACTTGTGGTCTCGTGATACACGATATCTTCTTGTTAGCAGCGAACACCGAGTCGTTGGCGACGTCGTGTTTTTGAATAAATCTACTCAACCACTAGTTCCACTAAGCCTAGACTTAATCATTTGCCTTCAAAAATGTAGCTGAAACGTCTGGCGTCTTTGCTTCTTGTATTGTTTTCTGAAGTTAATTAGTCACTGTGTATAATGATAATAATAATAATTCCGTTTCTTAATATAGCGCTTTTTAAGTAAGTACCAATCAAAGCGCTTCACATATTAAAATGGCGTGTTGACTAAATGCTAAAATGTAAATTAATTAAATAAATAAGCTAAGATAAAATAAAAAAATAAAAAATTAGGGTATAAAAATACAATTTCAAACAATTTAACAAGATTGCCACCCAGAGAATTAACTCTAGGTGGCAGTTGGACAAGGAAGCCCTTTGGCTTATCGAAAGTCCGACCCTTTTATCTACAGACAGGTATGTGTATCCCGCCCTTCTGAGGTGTGTCGATTTTATTTTTAAACATTCACGCTACTAGCACCCACACAATCAGCAGATAATATGTTCCATTCATTTACAGTCCTTTGTGAAAATGAGAACTTTCTTATATCTAATCTACACTGCTCCTTTGCTAATGTAACTTCATGTCCTCTAGTCCTTCTATCTTTCTTAACTGAGAAAAAATATTTCTATTGATATTTTCATAACCATTCATTATTTTAAACACTTTTATCTGATCTCCTCTCAATCTCCTAGTCTCTAGTGTTGTTAAGCCACATTTTTTAGGCGTATTTCGTAACTAAGATCCCTCAGTTTTTGTATCATTTTAGTTGCTCTCCTCTGTACTCTTTCTAGCATATGTCCTTCCTGCGATATGGCCTCCACGCTTGAATACAATATTCTAAATGAGGCCTAGCTATTGTTTTGTACAGCGGTATTATTAGCTCTTTTTCCTTATACGTTATGTTTCGCCTAATTAATCCAAGGATTTGATTTCCCTTTGAAGCTGCAATTCCGCACTGCTCAGAAACCTCCATATCAGCATTAATGGTTAACCCTAAGTCCTTTTCTTTTACAGTAGTACTTAGTACAGTACCCCCCCATTGTGTATTATACATCTTCGTTCCCATGTCCTGCATGGAGGCATTTACATTTCCCAAAATTGAACAGCATTTGCCACTTTTTAGACCATTTGATCAACTTGTCAAGATCATCTTGTAAATGTTGTCTATCTCCATCACTTTTAATCCTTCTAAACACTTTTGTATCATCCGCAAATTTCAACACCTTGCTTGTTATTTCATCATCCAAAACGTTGATATATATTAAGAATAATACCGATTTCCAGTTTGAAGCCTCCCCATCAACAAATACACGTTGTCTTCTGTCAATCAGCCATTTTTCTATCCAGTTTATTATACCATTCCCTATGCCATGGGCCTTTAGTTTAAGCAGTAATCTTTGATGTGGTACTTTGTCGAAAGCTTTTTGAAAATCTAAGTAGACGATATCTACTGGTGATCCCTCATCTACCCACTTAGATATTTGTTAGGCATGACCTCGCTTTAAAAAAAACCATGTTGAGATGTTAAGAATTAAATAAAAAACAAGCAATATTATAAAATAGAAACCAGTGTCATTTAGATGTGGCAGCCAGTGCTTGCATCAAGGCATGTAGTGCAGGCGAAATAGATGGGTTTTAAGATTCAAACACTGTTTCGGGCTTATTAAACGCAATTTGGCGGGCAGTGTATCGTCAACATATTTTATTCACTGCTCCTCGCCTCATCTATAGTGTAGTTATATGATGTGATGTGTATTGGAATCTGCTGCGCGTTGCTAGGTTTATGAAGAGAAAGAGAGTCACGGAATAAGGGTGGAAAATGGCAATGCCCTTTAATTACATGTAGTCAATAGTAATGTAAATGGTAAAGACAGACAATGGGCATTGCCGTCAACCTAGATAGCAAAAGGCAATTCCCCTTACAAACGTAGATGAGTCGTAAGTAGTATGTAGGCGATTTTGGATGAGCATCCTGCGGTGTTTAAGCGATATTAGGGAGGTTTCGAAAGCCGCCCCCCTGAGCAAAGTGAGCCTCCCCCCTGAGCAAAGTGAGTAGTCACGTGACCTACGCCTCCTAGCGGAAAGAAGTGTACCTAAGCGTCCTATCTAGCGACTCGGACTTTAAAACATACTCGGTCTTTAAAACATGTGATGTATGTATGTATGTATGAAGAATTAGTACTAAGGGAATAACTAGTAACAACCACAGTTTGAAAGTTGATTAGGTTATTAATGATAACGAGGAGTGTAGAGAGGTATTAGTTGTGTATGAATGTACGTGTATGGGAGGAGAGAGAGGATGTGCGTGTGTGAAAGAACTAACGAAACACAAGAGTATATACGAGTGCACATGTATTTTATTAACGAATGATACAGAATTAACGATCGATCTCGGCATCCCAGTCTTCGATAACCTCCACCAGGGAAGGAACAGGGTCGGCGTCAAAGGGAGGTCGTGTCGCCAGGAGTTCACGTAGCACGTGGCAGAATAGGAATGTATGGTTATCACGGTACTCCTCCTCTCTGAAACATATATGAAATTTTTGTATATATATATATATATATATGAATTATATTATGCAAAGTACAGCCGGGTGGAATAAGCCAGTGATGTAACCAGACACCGCATAGGGAATCGACATACGATAAAAGGGCAAGCTAGATCAACGGACTATGATACAATACGTAATGGAGACGTCTGCTGACGTAATCGGTAATCAAACACCGCATACCTAGTCGAAACGACAACGGGGTAAGAGAAAACATAAATAAGGTAGTAAAATATTGTTGTAATCATTGAACACTCACGTGCACTCCTCATCATCCTCAATACTGGAGTCACTGACACTTCCTGTCAGACTCCAGGTAGCAGGAGCAGCATCGGTGATACAGGCAGACCTGAAAGGTAATATAGATAACCGTGACACATAACGAACGTAAGCATAAGGAATAATAGAGGTGAGACGTCACAGGTAGTTTACGTGAAGAACACTGTGATGATTATAGTATGATATGTATAGGATATCTATCGAATGAAACAAAGAATAATAAAAGTACTTACATTTCGAGATCACGCCATAATAAGCCAGCAGCAGCATCGGTGATACAGCCAGCAGCATCGATGATACAGCCAGACCTGAAAGGTAATATAGATAACCGTGACACATAACGATCGTAAGCATAAGGAATAATAGAGGTGAGACGTCACAGGTAGTTTACGTGAAGAACACCGTGATGATTATAGTATGTTGTATAGGATATCTATCGAATGAAACAAAGAATGATATTAATAATAATAATAACTTACATTTCGAGATCACGCCATTCAGCGCACAGTTGGGCCCAAGGTATCGACGACATAGTTGCGAATGAGATGATGTGAAGAATGTAACAAACGAGCTAGTATATATAGGATAGAGCATATGCATGCAGATAGGAAGGCAACTTGTAAGACACACTGTAGCAATGGAAAAATACCGGTGTATGAAAAGCTGAAGACCCAGGGACGTATGACATCATCATCTAGGGATGTCACGTGACCGATGCTAGCGTGGAAAAATACCGGTGTATGAAAAGCTGAAGACCCAGGGACGTATGACATCATCATCTAGGGATGGCACGTGACCGATGCCTGGGTATGTAGCCAGCCATGTGACGTTATGGAAAATTTCACTGTAGTAAACCGATATCAGTCATAGGACCCTGCGATAAGCGCATGATGTACGAAGTGCGACTAGGACAATGCGTCTTATCAGAACGCTAACAATACAGACGGGAGAAAAGAACTCTGTGAGTGGTCAGCGATGAAACATATGGCGGTCAAGAGCTTGGATATACAATTCAGGGGTGCTGGTCACTTCCTATCTAATTTCCATCCATGTAATATACACATATGGGGCGAAGACTTTTCTTGTGCAGAAGCAGCCTATCAGTTTAAAAAAGCCAGACATTTTCACGATGAGAACACAGCGAGAAAGATTCAGACTGCACGCAGTGGAATACAGGCGAAATACTGGAGTAAAAACATTCGGTGGACACCGGATCGAACTGCTACATGGTTATCACAACGTCGAGCCGTGATGCGCGCTATAGTAGCCGTGAAGTTTCGCGCCTCTAAACTACGGCAACGCTTGCTGGATACAGGTGACGCACGACTTATTGAGAATGTACCCAGTGCGGAAGGGTATTGGGGTAAGAGTTCAAAGCGTAACGAAGCAGGTAAGAATATACTCGGTGTGATTCTTATGCAGGTGAGAGACTTCGTTAGGCAGTGCTAAGGCGGCCATTACACAAAAAACAGACAGTCAGCCACACGGTGACAGAGTACGGGAGAGAGAGAGATAAAGTCACGCGCCTGATAAGACGCGAACACCCAGGGGCGCGTGATGTCATTGTCTACGGTACACGTGATCGATGCCTGGAGGGAATGATTATGTATATAAACCCAGGGTAAATCCAACAGGACAAACATTCTCTCTCCGACTCGCTGCTGCCGCTCTCGACTACTTCACTGCTCTGCCACTCTCGACTTCACTGCTCAACAAGATGGCGACGCCCAATATCAAATCCGAGGAAATGCTGCTCTCAGATCTCGAACAAGTAAGTGACGGAACGTACGCATTTGTTCGTCCACTGACACTAGTAACATGTGCTCTGACAGATAAATATGTATGCTACCCGGCATGCCGTATATGTAATCGGAAAGTCCTTCGTCTTGAAATGACGAAGGGGAACCGTCATAACGTCAGTACATGTGCTGTACACGGCCGTCAGACGGGTAACCCCGTTTACAAGTAAGCTATGGGTATACTTTTTGCCGATCACAAGGGGAATGAAGCGTGGGCCACAGGATTTGATCGTATAGTTCAGGGGGCCGTGGGGGGAATGACAGCAAGCGACTATATGGCACTTAAACCCGGCCAAGAACGCTACGAGGCACTGAATGTCCTACGCGGCAAACGGGCTAGGGTGACAATTAGAAAGGAGACAAAGGAGGGCTATCGAAACTACACCTTGATTGCACTGGAAATAATCCAGTCGGACAAGGCGGTACCTGACAGTGACTTACTGGAAATATTCCAGTCGGAGGTGGCGGCACCTGACAATGACGTACTGGAAATATTCCAGTCGGAGGTGGCGGCACCTGACAGTGACGTACTGGAAATATTCCAGTCGGAAGAGGCACCACCTGACAGTGTCGAATGAATGATGTGGCGCCACCTGCCAGCGATGAATGAATGTATTTGACACTTGCTTCTGTCGTGTGTTGTAGACTCCTCCTCCTTGGGCAACCCCTAGCGTACGCGGGGTGAAACGTCGCCTGTTCGAAGACAGCGATGATAATGATGATAAGGCAAGTGTCATCTATGTGGGGTCGTGTGCGTGGTCTAGTGATGATGATGATGAGGAGATTGCTAATGATGGTGATATTGATACTGATTGGACCACTGATATTGACCATGCCGAGGATAGGAGACGTAGTGAATTACAGGAAGCGGTAGAGAAGGTGAATGGCATTCAGAAGCGTGCAGACCAAATGATAGATGACGGTCTATTTATGGCCACTATAACCGCTGCTTGCACTCGCCAGGCGGCCGAATCACTGAGTCGTCACTATGCGAACGTTCACGAAGACATGTACAAAGTAGATCCCATACGTATATATAATAGCTTTGATATGGTAGTATCCGAGCTGGTATGCGTAGCGCGCACACCGTGGTTTGCTCGTAATGTCATAGTACGGGTGAAAGCGAGTCTCCATGCCCGCGGTATAACCGTGTCGGATGCGAAGGAAGACGAACCACTCACACCGAAGGAGTCACTGCCCTGGGACGAACAAGACGACGGGGGTGACGACAGGCAGATCTGGTACACCGAGCAGTGTGCAGTAGCACTCGATGCTATCGTTCGTTTTATAAGCAACGAACTGTGGCGCCTGTTCGAAGGTGAGTCAAACGTCATCTACCTGGTGCGTAGTGACCTGATCCACGACAATTTGAGATATGCAGTGCAGCATTACAGGTTTATGGCGAGCACACCGGAGTGGTCACGTGACATCGTATCACGTGTACAAGCCATCCTGCGTACACGTGGTATACCAATGGTGGACGTAAAAATACCCTGCTAATGTTGTTGTTGTTGTGTTGCTAACAGGCCACCGATGCTCCCTCTAGCGGTCTGGAGCTGATTCGTCAGTCGTATGCCCAGAACCCGATAGAGTGGGCGCCACAAAAACGTCGCCGCCACCACACCCCCATGCCGCTGCGACAGGCCCTACTCACCCAGCTACACGAGCGGCAGCACAACTCATCTCCACTACTGGAGTTGACATGTGAAGACGCGTCACCCTCAACCTCCACCGAAGCATCACTGGACATGTCATGCGAGCAGGATGACGACTGTGACGTCACCATGACCGCCTCCGAGTATGAGACTCTCCGGAGGGAAAACTCGACACTCGACATTGCATACGACGGCCACATCGTATGGTTGAAAACCGACACGTCGATCCCGTGGGCCTACTCGGCTCCGTTCAATAGTGTCAGGCACCTCGAACTAAATATAGAGTCCCTAGCGGGGACACTCTTTGCCACGCAGAGATGCAGCCTAGACGTGGCCGTGCGCACGATTTGTGACGAAATCGCACGTAATGTCACGCGCGACGAATACGTCGCTTACATATTGAATAGCCTCCAGAAGCGCCTGCAGTGACGACAAGAGGAAATGCGCCCCTACGCTATAGCTGGGGTTATAGGCGCCGCTTGTCTGTTACTGCAGGTGCTTAGCTTTGCTTTCATATACTCGCTTTGATTGTAATTCCATGAATAAAGATGGTATGTAATCCAGGATTCTGGTGTCTGTTGTTCTTGTTACCTTCATAGCTCGTTGTGATCGGTGAATACATACACACACACTCATACAAGTCACACCTCTTATGACGTCACACAGTGTAGGATAT
This sequence comes from Paraescarpia echinospica, assembly GCA_020002185.1. Taxonomy (NCBI): domain Eukaryota; kingdom Metazoa; phylum Annelida; class Polychaeta; order Sabellida; family Siboglinidae; genus Paraescarpia; species Paraescarpia echinospica. Next base: position 31,213,830 of record CM034535.1, on the reverse strand, counting down.
ATAGACACGTGCAAGGATCTCCCATCCTTCAGTTGTAGGTACGATGAAACAGCACACGTGTCGTCACTGCGGTCTCGTGCTCGATACACACGCCGACATACAACGTCATATAGACCAAACACATTCATCATCAACAACACACGATGATCATGCCTACAGTAAACCATCGTCACGAGTGGCGCCATCTAGTGCTACACTGCATCGTTGTGAGAGATGTGCACGTGAGTTCACGAGACGTGACAGCCTGTTACGTCATATGAAGTCGGTATGTATGGAAGCGAACGACTCACCCCTACGCAAACGAGCGAGACGCACAGAGCGACCACGTGTGAGTGTTGCGAAGTCGGTATGTATGGAAGCGAACGACCCACCCCTATGCAAACGTGCGAGACGCACAGAGCGACCCCGTGTGAGTGTTGCTGACGACGACGACGACGACCCGATACAACCACCACCCCGACTTCCCTTCGCCGATACTCTATCGAGGGAACTACAAGACGTCGTCCGAGATCACTGGTCGACCATCCGAACCCACACGGCTAGAGGACCTGTACAATCCAGGTACAATTACAGAGTGTCGACACCGGACACGAGCGTCCTAGAACCGTCACTGAAACGCATGTTCCGTGAACAGACGCACGCGTTTAAGATTAATCTTAGTTACGGGTTTGTGTTAAGGAACAAGACCACGAACAGGTACAGGTATTATCATTCGTCCTGTAACTGACGTGGTCGTTACCTTGACGAACCGTGTCTGATCACAAACACTGCAGACTTTGATGCGTTTCTGGAACGTATCCGAGAAACAGACGTGCTGCAGTGGGTCATCAATCAGCGTCCGGACAGTCAATGGATATGTGAGGTGGTCACGAATGTTACCTTCTTCGTCAATCACATCGTACATCATCCGATAGGATGTGTGGACATCACACTGCCGAGGTACATCAAACGAATCAAAGCCGTCATCGGATTGGAAAGAGACTCCGTCAACAACACAAAGTACACCGACAATCTGTGTCTCTTCCGATGTCTGGCTCTGCATCGGGGATGCGACCGATCCCACCTGGAACCCGCTGTGCGGGTACTCTACGCGAAGTACGACCGTGACGGGGTGGCAATGAAAGACTTTGACGGAGTGACGATGGACGATCTCTATCGCGTCGAGACCACCTTTGAGACCAACGTGTGCGTCTACACGCTCGTCGAACCGGAAGAAGGGGGAAAGGCGACTGCTGAACTCGTACGCCGTTCCTTGTGTCACTATCCTGAAACGATGTACATCAATCTTCACGAGACACACTTTTCCTACATACAAGACGTGAACATGTACTGTCATTCGTATCGATGTAGGAAGTGTGGCGATGCATTATGGAGCCGCGTATTCGAACTAGAACGACACGAGCGCGGGTGTACGGGAGGCGTGCGAAAGATCTATTCCGGTGGCGTCTACCATCCGTCGCCGACAGTCTTCCAGCGATTGGACGACGAAAACATTCACGTTGCCGAATGGTTGCGCTACTATCCGTATCGCGCCACCTTCGACTTCGAGTCCTGGTTCGATACATCGCACCTTCCGTCGGACAGTGCCAAGGTCCATTGGGTGGCTCGTCACGTACCGTTGAGTGTGTCCCTGGCGAGTAACGTACCCGGATTCGAACAGGTGCAATGTCTCATCACGGATGGTGACAGCAACAAGTTGGTATCCGACATGATGACCATCCTTCAGAACATGAGCGAAGCAGCCTACGAAGTCATCGTAGACAGGTACGAGGGCATCCTACACGAACTCACAGAGGCTATCAGAAAGTGGAACGAACAGGAAGCGTCCGCCGTGGAGGAGGCAGGGAACAACGAGTCACAGCGACAACCGACCAATCCCTACAAAACTCTCATGGGTCAATTGTACGGTTGGCTTCATCAGTTGCCCGTCATCGGTTTCAACTCGGGCAGGTACGATCTGAACGTCGTCAAACAGTTCCTGGTACCCTACTTCCTGTCCGAAAAGAAAGCAACAGAGGACGAGAGGAGGAGGAGAAGGAGGAGGAGGAGACGTTTCACGTGATCAAACGTGGCAACACGTTTATGTGTCTATCGACGGACAACCTCAAATTCCTCGATATGACTCATTACATTGCCCCGGGATTCTCGTACGACAAGTACCTGAAAGCGTACGGTTGTACAGTCACGAAAGGTCACTTCCCGTACGAATACATGGACAGCTTGGAGAGACTCGACGACACCGTTCTACCGCCCAAAGAGGCCTTCTTCAGTTGTCTGAAGAACGAAGGTATATCCGACGACGACTACACACGATGTCGGAAGGTGTGGCGAGACAACGACATGGAGACTTTGCGAGACTTTCTCGTCTGGTATAACAACAGAGACGTCGTACCGTTCTTGGAGGCCATCGCCAAACAGTTCGACTTCTACCAACACCGCGGTCTCGACATGTTCAAACAAGGGATCAGTATACCTGGTTTGACCTTGTCCTACCTGTTCACCTACGTACCGGAGAGGACGTTCTTTACGCTCTTCAACGAGACGAACAAGGACGTCCACCAGCTCATCAGAGAGAACATCGTCGGAGGGCCGTCACTCATCTTCACCAGACATCACGAGAAGGGGGTCACGAAGATACGTCGTAACGACTACGGTGATGCAGCTCGAACGTGTCAGTCCATTGTGGGCTACGATGCGAATGCATTGTATCTGTGGTCGATATCACAAGAGATGCCGACTGGATGGTACACGCGGCGACGGGAAGAGAAAGAGTTCCGACCCGAAGTGGCACAGCCCACAGGTCAGATGGCTGTCGAATGGCTTACGTGGGAGTCCGAACGCACGGGACTCGCCATACGTCATCAGACCAACGGTCGAGAGAAGCGCATCGGTAAACTGTTGGTGGACGGTTGGTGCAGTGAAACGAAGACGGCCTATCAGTTTCACGGATGCTACTACCACGGGTGTCCGTGCACTGGACGCGAGTTCAACGAGGTCAATGGGAAACCCATGATGCAACTGCTCGCCGAAACACGAAAGAACACAGCCTATCTTCGACACTTTGTGAGGGTCGTCGAATTGTGGGAATGCGAGTGGAAGGTCACGAGACTCGATCCGTGCGTACAAAAGTTTCTGGACGTTCGCCAACGTCGTCGACACGTGCGCTGGAAAATGACGTCACAACAGATCCTGACAGGTGTGTGCAACGGTAGCGTGTTCGGTATGATTCAGTGCGACATACGTGTACCGGAGGACCTGCGCGCACACTTTGCCGAGATGCAGCCCATCTTCAAGAACATTCACCTGACCCGCGATGATCTCGGACCGTTCATGCGCCGCTACGCCGAAGAACACAACATCATGACAACTCCGCGACGCATGCTCGTCGGGAGTTATCGAGGGGATAAGATCTTGCTAGCAACACCACTCTTGCGATGGTACCTCGCGCACGGACTCGAGTACCAGGTCATCGAGTACACACCGGTCGCCTGCTTCCGACGATTCGGCGAGGCGGTGTCCTCCGCACGTCGCGAAGGAGACGCCCATCCCGACAAGGCCATGATCGCGGATACCAACAAACTTATGGGCAATTCGTCCTACGGAAAATTTATCACCAACGTCGATAAGCACCGCGAGGTCACCTACTGCACGGAGAAGAGTGCATCGACCGCGATCAACAATCGTCGCTTCCGTCAACTCGACGTCGTCGCTGCCGATGCATACGAGATCGAAATGCACAAACGCACCGTCAAATACGCACTGCCCACACACGTGGGATTCTTCGTGTTGCAGTGGGCCAAACTGCGTATGTTGGAGTTCTACTACGACTTCATGATCAGGTACGTGGATCGTCCACTGTTCGAGTACTGCGAAACCGATACGGACAGTGCCTATTTGGCTCTGGCCGGTGAGTCCGTCGACGACCTCGTGACCCCGGCACTGCGCGACCACTACTATCGTCACCGCTCCGAATGGCTACCGTCCGAATGTTGCGACGAACATCAGAACGACTACGTGCGCTGTCGGCTGGCCGGACGTCCGTGGAACGGCACCGAGACGTGTTGCAAGGAGCGCAAGGCGTACGACAAGAGAACACCGGGACTCTTCAAGGTCGAATGGTCCGGTGACTGTTTCCTGGGTCTGTGTAGCAAGACCTACTATTGTTCGGGTACGGTCGATAAATACAGCACCAAAGGTCTGAACAAACGACTCAACACCATCGACAAGCAGTCGTTCCTGGACGTGTTGACCAATCGTTGCAGTGGAAGTGGGAAGAACCGCGGGTTCCGGGTCAATCACTCGTCCGTGCTGACGTACATCCAGGAACGTGCGGCGTTGACCTACTTCTATGCCAAGCGCGTGGTCAACGAAGACTGAATCACCACGGGGCCGGTGGACGTGTAATGCCGAACCACTGCTGACACGATGAGGAAATGCGCCCCTACGTCAGTTGGGGTTATAGGCGCCTCTAGCTGTCACGCGGTTAGTAGGCGGAGACACACGAAAAAAATAAAATAAATAACACTATTTAGTCAGATGCCACACAATCGATAGTCATAACGTAGCATGTCACGGACGGGAACGCTTGTAGCTGTAGCACTAGTGGGAATACTCGGTCTGTATCTGTACGTCTTGTACGTCTTGTTCCGCGATCCCTTCCTTCGTTGGTGTGGTGGAGGTGTCGTCGTCGCAACTAACACCACAGTGGTCAAAGCGACATTGTCGAACACCACCGGTGACTACTAGATGGACACGCGATGGAAACACCCCTTCACCTGTATCGTTGCGGGACCGACGGGATGCGGTAAGACGACGTTCGTGATGCGTCTGATACGTCACGCCGCAACGATGATCGATCCACCTCCAGAAAAGATCACGTGGTGTTACGGTGTATGGCAGAGTGCCTACGTTGACAACGACCTGGTACGATTCGAGGAAGGCTTACCGAGCGGTGCGTTCGACGCATCGACGCGTAACCTCGTGGTCATCGATGATCTGATGGCAGAAACGGACGAACGGGTCAC
>CM034535.1:30963485-31207806 GCA_020002185.1 Paraescarpia echinospica | reverse complement strand
CACCACGTCTATACCCCAAATCCACACACCACATCTATACCCCACATCCACATACCACATCTTTACCCCACATCCACACACCACATCTATACCCCACATCCACATACCACATCTATACCCCACATCCACACACCACATCTATTCCCGACATCCACCTTTAAGTAGCTTAGAACAATTGCAGAAACCCACATAGTTTCGTGAATAACTTAAAATGATTCACTCTTCGACAAAAATCCTGTTGTAGAATGAGTTGTAATCGAGTGCTGAGTCTGGCTCCCACTTTGATGCTTTGTTTCAGAGAGCAGCTCACGGAGATTATACAGAATGAGAGCGAGGCTGGTATCAAGGTCATCGACAGGTCAGTCAGGCGACAATAGATGGCGCTGCATTAGCGAATGTGTAAAGACAGACATAATGAATTGATGGTGATGATGTTTTGGGGGACACCAGTATTGTGTGCATACATGTACTAGGCCATTTGTAATACGGCGTGACAGAAATGCAGTTGTATACACTGTTGTACGTCAGTGGAGCATCTGTGTATGGTATTGTGTACAAAATAACTGTGGAACACGTTATGTATAAAAGTACAGGCAAGTTCTTATATAGCACAGTATTCAGTCCATAGGACTGCTCAAATTGCTTTAAACTTTACACCATGGCAGACCTGTTCAATCAAACACCATCTTGACTTCTTGGGGAAGCATTCAGCCATCCTGCAATTAATGCGAGAAGACAATCTGTGTTCAGACGTCAACCACTGCATATTTCCTAGTACTTATTCATACAGTTCTGTGAACGAACTTGCTCAAGGTTCTGAAGGGCTACAAGAGGGTTTGAACCTGTATTATCTCGATTGAGAGTACCATACTCTAACACAACGCCACTTCACCCTAATGTTAACAGCAACATAATTATAAAATATTTGTGGGCACTGGTGTTTACATCCTAGCTCGATAAATGTTCACATGATGGTGAATGTCACTGTTTCCTACTTATCTAACAACAATGTGGTTGTAGTGTGTGTTTGTTGCAGCCAGGATATCACTCAGACATGTTTGTCTGTGGCTGGGTTATTGTATCCCTGAGATGTAAAATTTATTTCAATTCCAGGTTTCTGAAGATACTACAGTTGATTGTGCAAGAGCCAGGTTCTGCCTTCAAGGCTTTCCTGCCCAACATAATTTCCATCTGCATGGACCACATATACCCCATCATAGCACAGGTCAGTCCACCTGCTTCAGTACCCGGTCTTAGTAGTTCCCATCTTCCCATTTTGTGCTCACTCTAAGCGTCAAAATGCTTTAGCCAATTTGACTAAAGAAAACAATTTGCTTTACCCAAATCGCATTTGGATTAGCCAATTCGGCTAAATGTCTCAAATTTATTTAGCGATATATTTGACATGTTTTTTCCAATTGTTGGTAATATCTGTTTTACATACCCCAATAGTGTTGTCAGATGATGATAATACACATCTTTATATACTCAAGAAGATTTGACATAACTGCATCACGTCGACGGTTTACAGAGCTTGAAACCATCAAAAAAAACCACGTACACTTTTATAGCATTGCAAACAAAATATTAAAACTAGTTACGCAATCTACTATTACACCTAACCATGAAGATAAGTTTTTTCCGTAAATTCTTTTAATGCGTCTGTAATTGTAATTGAAAACTTAATGGTGTAATTGTAATCGAATGAACATTTTAGAAATGTAGTTGTAATAAGAAATAAACAGTACCATGTAATTTATTTGATTTTGTATACAATACAAACTGGGTGTCTATTTCAACTGTCCACGGTATAAAATTGTCTGTATACATTGTAACATTACATTTACAAGACTAATAAGTTAGTATACAAAGCTAGATATATTTTGTTTTACTTGTAAGTACAGTCCTTGAAGTTAACGTGGCACTGTAGCCGGGTCAATAACAATACGTTTCATTATAAATATTAAAATTAGACACAACATTTGGTGTACACCATTATCTTAGCGATGCCAATGCGGCGTTGGTGAAAGTTGTTGAGAATATTGCGATGTCGATGATGCTTGCAAACGAAACTGTTTTTTCTCTTGCTTCTCATGTTACAAGAAATTGGAAGCATTGCACCATTAGCAGTTCTGACACTTATTGTGTTATATTTAGTTGATAGATGTAATATTAATTAGTGGGTTGTTGGTGTTAGTTTGTTGTTGGAGACAGTTGGCTACTCCTCAGTCTGCCTGTGTGAACCGCATTAGTGGGTTGTTGGTGTTAGTTTGTTGTTGGAGACAGTTGGCTACTCCTCAGTCTGCCTGTGTGAACCGCATTAGTGGGTTGTTGGTGTTAGTTTATTGTTAAGGAGACAGTTGGCTACTCCTCGGTCTGTCTGTGTGAACGCGTGGTGGGTTGTTGGTGTTAGTTTGTTGTTGGAGACAGTTGGCTACTCCTCAGTCTGCCTGTGTGAACCGCATTAGTGGGTTGTTGGTGTTAGTTTGTTGTTGGAGACAGTTGGCTACTCCTCAGCCTGCCTGTGTGAACCGCATTAGTGGGTTGTTGGTGTTAGTTTGTTGTTGGAGACAGTTGGCTACTCCTCAGCCTGCCTGTGTGAACCGCATTAGTGGGTTGTTGGTGTTAGTTTGTTGTTGGAGACAGTTGGCTACTCCTCAGTCTGTCTGTGTGAACCGCATTAGTGGGTTGTTGGTGTTAGTTTGTTGTTGGAGACAGTTGGCTACTCCTCAGTCTGTCTGTGTGAACCGCATTAGTGGGTTGTTGGTGTTAGTTTGTTGTTGGAGACAGTTGGCTACTCCTCAGTCTGCCTGTGTGAACCGCATTAGTGGGTTGTTGGTGTTAGTTTGTTGTTGGAGACAGTTGGCTACTCCTCAGTCTGCCTGTGTGAACCGCATTAGTGGGTTGTTGGTGTTAGTTTGTTGTTGGAGACAGTTGGCTACTCCTCAGTCTGTCTGTGTGAACCGCATCATGATAACAGGTCAATGCTAGTTGCAGATCGCACTTCAAGCGATGGATGCTGGCTTTTAAATTTAAGTCCGCATCAGTTATAGTAGTTCAAGCTACGATATGCTAAATATTCCAATTACATGAACGCAGATTGCCACTGCGGACTACGCAGAACCAAATTATAGCCTTTATTACTGATTCCTAATTATTAATCAAGAACAGTGCGCTCAGCAGATTACACAGTTGACGGCGACTATAAATCTGCACTCATAGCAGGAACATGATGCTCTAATCAAAGCAAGATGATGTTCACAATGGGTCCGATCACATTATACTGATTGCTATGCCTGGACATGAATGTCCTCAAATAACAAGAACACACTGTGCACAGCACTAACTGGTTTGTCAATTTGATTTTGCCAAACTGGCGAAAAAGGTTATTTCTTCTCGCCAACTATGGATTCGTTTCGCCATTAGCGAATGGTGATCGGTTAGCGTGAGCCCAGCCATTGGCGTTAATGTTTAAAAATGGACCCTGCCAAATAAAAGAAGAAGATGAGTAAGTTTGACCTGTTTAGGTCGTTGCTGTAATCGGTTGAAAGCATGTTATCAAAGTTATTTGTTTTGTTAATTAAGTTTTTACAGTTCTCAAGTTGTCTTAGTTCGTAACAACCTTCGTGACCTGTCTGTGAACTTTCGTTCTCTCTTCCTGTAATCTAGTACAGGGGTTCCCAAGACAGGGGACTTCTGGGGGCACGTTGTACAGTTCAAGGGGTCCTCTCAAAACGTACATATTTATTTTATTATGACACACAGTCACTACACGCGAGACACAAAGCTGGAGGCCTTTCGGATGGTCGCAAAACTTTTCAAAGTCACAAAATGTGTTAAGCATTACGTGCATGGTTGGTTGGGTTGTTGGGTAATATCGCAGCAAAATAAATTGCTACAGTAGTACCACCTAGTGAACGAAACATGCTAATGCATATTGACTCTAACAGCCATTTTGCATTGTACAAATCGCAAGACCCACAGAACTTAATGGTGCGGGGGGTGGTGGCTTGAACCAGTGCTAAACACACATCTTTCTTGACTTAGTGAACATACCGGGTAAGACCACCCCCGAATCAGAAAGCAGACAATTTTGGAGGTCTTGAGATAAAAAGGTAGAGTCCTTGCTGTAGTTCTACTTCGATTAAAATTTTAAAAATGTGTAAAACTTGGTGACTTCCTGATGTGTCGACAGAAGCCGACTGTGGACATCAAGCCCGCCCTCTATGAGCTGCTGCACGAACTACTCCAGAACAACTGGCGCTACTTCTTCAAGGATTCTGTTCTCACTGTGCTGAAGGCGTCACAGAATGACGAGAATGTTGAGAATCAGCAGCAGTTCATTGACATCATGCAGGTCTCTTGCGCTTCTGTTCTCTCTCTACTCACTAGGAGGCATGGCAGTTTCATCTCAACACAAAGCATAAATTATGGGGGTGGTTTAAGTTTGAATGTTTAATGATGTACCCAACTTTGGCTGAACATTGGTATTAAAACTGTGCTAAAACTAACCATATCAGTTTTAACTCCACGAACCTGGTTAAATTTGATGATTTTTAGCTACCACTATATAATGTGGTTTCAGTGTTGACAGGTATAATTAATCAATGTGCCAGCCTCTTGACAAACCCTTCACATTCTGTGTTTATTAATGAGGTCTTGAAGGTTGATTGTCTGTAATATGACTCACCATTGACAAACAAAACTAGAGTATTGTTGCTCCATGATATCCTGACACTTAGAGAGGTTTTCTATTTGTTTTTATTGTGAAATCATGTCATACAGTATAAACTGTATGTTTCCCAACATACTGACCACCCGGATATGTTTCAATGAAGCAAAACTACTTTTTAATTTAATAATTCAGTGTTTATAAAAATTGCCGTGCTGTCACTCAAATACCCAAATGGCGAGCTCAGATATTTACTTGGTGCATTGCCACATTAATAATCTATTTCCACCCGAAACACTTAAACGTAACAACAAAAATGGTTAATTAAAATAAATTTGGGGTATAGGTGTGTTTACATATGTAATTTACACTGTGTAACATTACAAAACACATATTTTACATTGTGTAACATTACAACATTATGTAGTTTACACTGTGTAACATGACTTCAAGATAAAATCAAGTGGAACAATTCCCTTTAATGTGTCGTCATTACACAAGTGTGCTAACCAGTTTGAGCATGGTTTCAGGCGTTTGGTCAGTCCTTCCTACAGCCAGACATTGCCATATTCAAACAGACGCTACAGACACTACAAGACCTGAACTCTAAGTGGAAACTCTACCACAAAGTAAGTCCAGCTGGCAGCATTCATTCACAGTATGTATAAACAAGTTAATGGTTATATATGTATATATAACTACATATACATATATTTACCTCTCAAGTACAGTAACACAATTTGGCAACATTTCAGGTTTACAGAGATACCAATATCATCCTAGTAAATCAGTTATGTGCAGAGCTATGGATGATTTTGAAGTGACCCATCACAATAATTAAACTTTTAAGAAATCAGTTTAAGATATTTTATCATGTGGTGCAATGCTTTCTATGTTTACAGGGCATCTTCTGAGAGACGATGCTCTATAGTTCCTCACAGTGCTCTATGTTTACAGGGCATCTTCTGAGAGACGATGCTCTATAGTTCCTCACAGTGCTCTATGTTTACAGGGCATCTTCTGAGAGACGATGCTCTATAGTTCCTCACAGTGCTCTATGTTTACAGGGCATCTTCCGAGAGACGGTGCTCTATAGTTCCTCACAGTGCTCTATGTTTACAGGGCATCTTCCAAGAGACGATGCTCTATAGTTCCTCACAGTGCTCTATGTTTACAGGGCATCTTCCGAGAGACGATGCTCTACCAGTTCCTCACAGTGCTTTATGTTTACAGGGCATCTTCCGAGAGATGATGCTCTATAGTTCCTCACAGTGCTCTATGTTTACATGGCATCTTCTGAGAGACGATGCTCTATAGTTCCTTACAGTGCTCTATGTTTACAGGGCATCTTCTGAGAGACGATGCTCTACCAGTTCCTCACAGTGCTCTATGTTTACAGGGCATCTTCCGAGAGACGATGCTCTACCAGTTCCTCACAGTGCTCTATGTTTACAGGGCATCTTCTGAGAGACGATGCTCTATAGTTCCTCACAGTGCTCTATGTTTACAGGGCATCTTCTGAGAGACGATGCTCTATAGTTCCTCACAGTGCTCTATGTTTACAGGGCATCTTCCGAGAGACGATGCTCTACCAGTTCCTCACAGTGCTCTATGTTTACAGGGCATCTTCTGAGAGACGATGCTTACCAGTTCCTCAAATTGCTCTATGTTTACAGGGCATCTTCCGTGAGACAATGCTCTACCAGTTCCTCATAGTGCTTTATAGTGCCCCACAGTGCTCTATGTTTACAGGGCATCTTCCGAGAGACGATGCTCTGCCATTTCCTCACAGTGCTTTATAGTGCCCCACTGTGCTCTATGTTTACAGGGCATCTTCCAAGAGACGATGCTCTACCGGTTTCTCACAGTGCTCTATGTTTACATGGCATTTTAATCGAGACGATGTTCTGTAGTTCCTCACCATGCTCTATGTTTACAGGGCATCTTCTGAGAGATGATGCTCTACCAGTTCCTCACAGTGCTCTATAGTCCTCACAGTGCTTTATAGTTCCCCACAGTGCTCTATAGTTCCTCACAGTGCTCTATAGTTCCCCACAGTGCTCTGTGTTTGCAGGGCATCTTCCGAGAGACGATGTTCTACCGGTTCCTCACAGTGCTCTATGTTCACAGAGCATCTTCCGAGAGACGATGCTCTACCAGTTCCTCACAGTGCTCTATGTTTACAGGGCATCTTCATCGAGATGATGTTCTATAGTTCCTCACAGTGCTCTTTGTTTACAGGGCATCTTCATCGAGATGATGTTCTACAGTTCATCACAGTGCTCTATGTTTAAAGGGCATCTTCATAGAGATGATGTTCTATAGTTCCTCACAGTGCCCTATGTTTACAGGGCATCTTCCGAGAGACGATGCTCTACCAGTTCCTCACAGTGCTTTATGTTTACAGGGCATCTTCCGAGAGATGATGCTCTATAGTTCCTCACAGTGCTCTATGTTTACAGGGCATCTTCCGAGAGACGATGCTCTACCAGTTCCTCACAGTGCTCCTGCAAGTGCTCGTGTGTCGATCACATGACCTGCTCCAAGAGGAGATCGGAGTCACCGTCTACAATATGGCGTCCGTGGACTTCGACACGTTCTACGCGTGCTTCCTGCCCACCTTCCTGGCTGGCTGCGATGGCATTGATGCCAGTCAGAAGGCGGTATTGGCTCAGAACTTCAAGATGGACTGTGTGAGTGTTAGTCTAGATAGGTTGTGGTTGATATTTTTTGAATTGCTAAAGTTGTTCGCAATGCTGGAAAGTGAAATGTTTCTTGGCTCCAATAGTGTGGTTTTGCATAATACAGTGGAACCTCACTATTAGGCTCACCCTCGGGACTGGGCAAAAGTGACCTGAATAGCAAGGTGACCATATTAGCAAGACTAATTTCCTACACTTTACCTTTACAAAAATAATTTAGTACTGTCCCGGGGTGACCTTAATTGTGAGGTGGCTGTATTACTGAGGTGACCGTAAAGCGGTTCTACTGTACTCTTAATAACACTCGTTGCCATTAAATTGAAGCCTGCTAATAGTTGTTTATTCTGCATTGTGTTTTTTATTATGATGATGCATCGATGTGTCACATTATAATTCTTCATAAACAAACTGGTCAACTTGGCACAACATTTTTAAACAGTTAGTAGTGCTAATTTATATTGTGAGCTACATTTTGAAAAAAAAACTACGTCCTGGGTATCCCTTTGCTATAAGGATGAATTTTATGCATCCCTGTTCATTATATTTGCTTAATGATTCTTGTTTGTTGTGCCTGACGACACTCTAGAACCATGCTATTATATAACTATTCTATGTGGAGTACCCAATTTTGTGACAGCATGTGATATTGTTTTTTACAGGATCTGCCGTCATTTAGCCAGAGTCTACAGAGGTTTGTGAGTGACTTGCGATACTACCGTCTGTGCAACAGCAGTCTGCCAGCCGGCTCTGTCCACTTCTGACAGTCTGTAGACACCAGTGTCAAGCTAATTGTGTATAGACAGCACTGCCACACACAGATAGCATTCCGTCTAGGCCAACAGTCGAAGACATGCTTCTTTGCTGCATGGCAAGGACTCGCAAGAGCAGCAAACGTGTCACCTGTGGACTGCATGATTTCTATCATTGGCAATGTTGATAGAAATGTCACTTAAAATTAATTATAACTACCCGTGGTTGACAGAAATTTGGCTCATATACATATAACTGCCATTATGCTGCTGTTGAGAAAAGTTGTGTAACTTATTTGTTTTGTGAAATTGAACTTAGACAGTTATGCCTTCATCACGCGTAACATTTCCAAAGAACGAGTGTGGTCATTGTGGAAGGAATCTCGAGTCACCACATTTTGTCACAGGCACGGACAAATTTGAAATGAAATCGTTAGCAATGTTTCATCCTAATAGTGCCTTGCTGGGTTTGTATTTATTAAAGTGCAATGTCCGTGGTCTGTGTGACGTTGAAGTTGGGGGTCAGCTGTAAAATGTTTACATGGCTTGACTCTGGTCATGTGATGTACACTGTATTGTGATTCGGCCTCAAACTTAGTGGTCGTTTCATCAGTTCGCAACCTCCAAAAATCGTAGAGTTTCATATCGGTTCAAACTTCTACTCACTTCCTCCGATACGTGGTGTTGGGTTATAGATTTTGAGTGATCCAAAATGGCTTCCAAAAACAACAGCCAATAGCCGCTAGATTCAAATGATCGGATGTAGTTTGCTGGTTCCGATATCCAATATAGCACCATAATATATTAGTACTTGTTACCGCGACAGGTGGTGCCACAGCATCAATTTATTCCCCCCTGCAATATGTGATGACAAAACCACCATGCATTCATCTGAAATGCAGTTCTTTGGACTGCAAACTGATACAAGGGTGCCATTTGTCAGCAAACTGAATGTTGTTAATTAATGATTATGCACCATAATGTCTGTTGCTTCATTAAATGAAACGGGAGTCAATTTTGTAATATAATTGCCAAATCCATGATCGCAATTAGATTACTATATCGGTGAATAGTCATGATTAGATGTGACTAATGATGCATTATTTACTTTGTAATATACTAAGTCATAATAAAATCTTAACTGTACATGTGTCTTTGTTACGAGTAAAATAATTAAACAATAATTCTAATAATAATCATCCTAAGCAGTGGCGCAGTGTCTAGAGCATTCGAAAGAACCTGACTTTGAATCGTGACTTACTTAGACTTTGAGGCCCTCGTGTCTGCAGACACATGAGGCAGTCAAAGCACTCCACTCAGATGTGTTGTTTGCTAGAGTTCTGACGTTGCTCCATCGTTTGTTGACTGTAGGTCGCGATCAACTGTCTGCCGCCAGTTCATTCTTGGTCGTCCTCTTCTTCTCTGGCTAGCTTGTGTCGGTGCTTGTTGAGCAGACCTGATAGGTGGGAGCCTCGCGACATGTCCGAGCCAGCTCATTCGTCTTCTATATATAGTTGATGGTGCCATAGGTTGTCCTGATCATATCCGGACATCTCTATTCGTCACATGGTCGTTCCAGTGAATGCCCAGGATCTTTCGCAGGCATTTAGTGTCAAACGTGTCAAATTTGTCTTCTTGGCTTGTTTTTAGTTGTCATGATTCGCATCCATACAGGCGGGTTGGTATAACGTTTGAGTTATAGAAGCACAGTTTAGATATCAAGGTAAATTTTTTGTTCAATATTTTCCTCAGCTGATCAAAAGCTGCAGATGCTTTCCCCACTCTGCAGTTTAGTTCGTGATCGATGATTCCTTGGTTGTTGATGGAGCTGGCAAGGTAGGTGAAGTTTTCGACTGTTTCTACTTTTTTCTGGTTGATCAAAACATTTGTGGGTGTTTGATGCTCCCCTGTTATCGTATTTTTTGTCTTCAATTCACTGATTGCGAGTCCCAGACCATCAGCGTCAATGTCATCAGCAAAGTCCAGGTCTGATAAACGCTCCTCCGTAACCCACACAATCCCTTCATTGTCTGTGGTTGCTAGCCACATGACGCAGTCGATGGCTACGGCAAAGAGAAGGGGGGAAAGAATGCAGCCTCGTCTGACACCAGTCATCACATCGAACCAATCTTCTGTTTTTACACAACATCCTGAGTTGTCAATGTCATATATCTTCTCAATTGCTAATACAATCTTTCCTGGAATTCCGTATGTGATTAAGACTTTCCTCATGGACGGTCTGTGGATGTTGTCAAACGCTTTGGTGAAGTCTACGAAACTGATTGCGAGGGGTAACTGGTACTCTTGACATTTCTCAATAATGTGTCTGAGTATGAATATTTGTTCAGCACAAGAGCGTTTTGCCCTAAAGCCTGCATGTTCCTCCCGCAGTTTGCCATCTACCACATTCGCATTCAGTTCAGTATCATCTGGCAGGACACTTTCAGTTGTCACATTCAGTTAAATTTCCTTTCTTGGGGATACAAACAACAACACCATCTTTCCAGTCCTCAGGAATGGTGCCAGAGTCCCAGATCTGGTTGCACAGTCTGCACATCCATTGTACAATTGTATCACCACCTGCTTTGATAATTTCAGCTGTGATTCCGTCAATGCCAGGTGACTTGTTTGGCCTTCCTTACTTCATCTTCCGTGTTTATTGGGAGCATGATATAAGGGTTGTCAATGTAGGCTGGTGTGTTAGGTGCATGTATATTGAGAACCTCTTTAAAATGTTCTGTTCATCTGTCCAATTTTTCCTCTCCTTTCGATAGTAGAGATCCATCCAACCCCTTTTGGTTGCGCTCTTCTGCACATTTTCTGCAGTTTGATGCGACACCTAGGAATTAAGGTGATGTCATCGCAGGTAGCACCACTAGGATTTGGAAAACAGTAATGATGATATCATTATTGCTGGAGATTTTAATATTAACTCAAATTAAATGAAGATGACATTTTTAGTAGCTTTTTTGATACTTTAATATCACAGTCTCTACCCACAAATAACTCTCCGCACTAGATTCACTAGAACAACTGGAACCCTGATAGATAATTTATTTTTGTAGACTTCATAATTCAATACTAGAAAGTACTGCAGGGATCTTAACTAAATGATTTTCTGACCACCAACCGTATTTTATGATTATGCACAACACTGTAAAGATACAATCGCCTCCTAAATATGTAAAAATAAACACTGTAAATATAGAAGCAATGACAAGTATCATGAATGAAATAAAATCAAATAACATTTACAATAAGTTAAATAAAAGTCCAACCGCTGATCCAAATTGTAATTATGATATAATATATGAAGAAATTACCCGTGCTAAAAATAAATACATGGCAAGCAAATTAGTAAAATTTAATAAATACAAACATAAGAAATCGACTTGGATCACTCAGGGTTTGTTAATATCAATTAGATATCGAGACAAAATGTATAGTTAAAATTAACAAATCCATGTTCATCAAATTATGAAACTATTAAAATTAATTTAAAAACCTATAACGTGATATTAAAGAAAAACATTCGGGCAGCTAAACAAATGTATTTTGAGTCTCATTTCTCTCTTTTTAGAAATGATATACGAAATACCTGGAAAACTATAAATGAATGTCTCCAAAAAACAGTAAAACAAGTTTTCCAACTTATTTTGAAGACAATAGCACACAAATGACAAACAAACAAATAAATTTAATAATTATTTCACAAATATAGCCGACTATTGTAAATTATATCAAATATGAAGGTACCAAAGATTGTAGTTACTATTTAAATAAACAAATAAACTCAGCTTTTAAAATGTAGATGAAGAAATAGTAAAGAAAGTAATACACGATCTACCCACAAAATATAGTTGTGGTTTCGTTGGCATCTCTTCAAAATTGTTAAAAATAATTGAACCTGCTATAATAAAGTCATTGACTATGTTAATAAATCAAGTGCTAAATACTGGGATTTTTCCAGATAAACTTAAAATTGCCAAAGTAATTCCAATATTTAAAAAAGAAGATCCCACATTATTTAAAAACTATAGGCCTATTTCTCTACTCCCAACAATATCAAAAGTATTCGAGAAAATTACCTTTACTCAGTTATCGTCGTACATTAATGAAGCTAACCTTCTATTCGATAATCAATATGGTTTTAGACCTAAACACTCCACCGAGTATGCAGCGCTTGAATTGGTAGACAGAATTATAAATCACATGAACAATAATGAGATGCCAATTAATATATTTCTCAATCTATCGAAGGCCTTTGATACCATTGACCATAATATTTTATTATATAAATTAAGCTACTACGGCCTGAATGGTTCAACTCTACTTTTATTTGAAAATTATTTAAATAACCGAAGACAGTATGTTGAAATTGATGAAATGCAATCAGAAATACTACCAATACAAATCGGAGTTATACAAGGCTCAATTTTAGGACCTTTATTGTTTACTATTTACATAAATGATTTCCCACAAGTTCGTAATATATTTAACTTCATTATGTATTCTGATGACACAACACTTTCATTAAACACTTTAGTGATAGCACAGAACATAAAAACAAAAGTATAGAATCTCTAATAAACAATGAACTATGTAAAGTTACTGAATGGCTAAACATTAATAAATTATCATTAAACAAAGACAAATCTAAATATATGATTTTTTATGTACCCAATATAGACACAAATTCCTACTGTTAAAATAGAGAATATCAATATTGAACGAGTGGATGAATTTAATTTTCTAGGCTTAACTCTGGACACAAATCTAACATAGAAAATACACTTAGACAAAATTGCAAATAAATGTTCTAAAACTACGGGTATATTAAACAAATTAAAGCATGTACTACCGTTACAAATAAAGAAACTTTTATACAATTCTTTAATATTATCACAGCTTAATTATTGTATTTTGGCAGTCGAATAATGAGAATTCAAAAAAGGGCAGTTTGAATAATAACATTGAGCAGGTATAATTCACATACTGAACCCCTTTTTAAAAAAACATGAAATACTGAAAATAGAAGATCAGTTAAAGTTACAAGAAGTGAAATTTTTCTATAAATACAATCATGGTAATTTGCCAGTTTATTTGTTAAACTGGATAATTATCCCAAATTATAATATACACAGTCATAATACTCGCAGTTACAAATTTACATACATCTAGGACAAGACATGAATTTGCAAAAAAATGCTTAAAATACAAGTTGCCTCACGTTGTAAATGATACTCCAGAATTAGTTATAGAAAAAATATTTACTCAGTTTACGTGGGTTTGCGTACTATTTAAAAAATCACCTCTTCTAATAATATACACACATATATCGATAGATGCATAGATATTCTATACATACACGTATATAGGAATCTTCACTAAAATATTCTACTTGTGCCATAAAAAGCATACCACTACGTACACTTCAGATACAGCTAAATTTATAAAGAGATAGACACCGTATTAAAAATATATATATATATAATAGATTCATATGAAGAAAGGCCAATTACATTTTTGTTATACTATGAGTGGCTCCTGTGATAGCGACACGTTTTGTCTTAACAGGAGTCACTTTTTTTATTACATTGTTTTTAATTAGTTATAATTAAGTTATGTTTACTAATAGTTGAAGTACACAATATTGTAACTATTCTTGTACTCTTTGGGGTCAAAATAAAAAACTTCTTGTTCTTTAGCATGTCATGCATCTATGCGGGTTGGTGTGTCAGGCCGTATCTAAAATTATATTTCGCCGAATTTAATATTATTTTATATCACCGTAAAGATCATAATCTTGTATATAAATGTGTCGCTGGAAGCACACAGGAATTTTGTTTAGTTTTTGAGTTATTGCCGTTTGAAGATTGTGAATACTAAAAATTTAATATTTTTTATATCACAGTAAATATAATAATCGTATCTACAAATATGCCGCTGGATGTACCCAGGATTTATTTTTAGTTTAGTGGATTTAATGAAAAGTTGAGCTGTCGTGATGTTCAAACGGCAATAACTAAAAGATAAAGTAAAGCAAAGGTAAGTTCTTATATAGCGCAGTATCCAGTCCTCAGGACTGCTCAAAGGGCTTTACACTTTATTCCCTGGCAGACCTTTTCAATCAAATAAAAAAAAAAAACCATCTCGACTTCTCTGTGAAACATTCAGCCACGCTGCAATTAATGTGCAAAGACTATTCATACACAAATATCCACCACTATCTATAGCCAGGTACTCATTCGTACAGCTGGGTGAACTGAAGCAATGTAGAGTAAACAAACTTGCTCAAGGTTTGACACCGATACACAGGATTCGAACTCGGGTTCTCTTGGTCGAGAGTCTGAAGCGCTTACCGATGTACTACTGCGCTCCATGTATAACTCAAAAAGTTAATGCAATTCCTGTGTACATCCAGCGACAAAGTTGTAGATAAGATTATTATCTTCACGGTGATATACAAAAATATTAAACAATTGCAATTTCATATACAGTCTGAAACAACAAGCCGCAGCGCTGATTGGCGTGCTAAAGGATAGGGTGCTCAGCAGCATTGCCTGTGGTGACGTCAGCAACATCTGATAGGCTGGTTACCTTTTGACATGCAAATGACCAAGTTTGAGCGTGCTTTGGGACATGAGTTCGCAATGAATGGGCTTCATATTTGGCACTTTACTTGACAATAGTATTAAGTTTACGAGTAGGAAATTTCGTTTCATAGTCTTTAAGTACATGCTTAGCTGCTCGTGAGACCTGCTCCTGAGCTATAATGACACTGTGGCATAGTGCTTCCATCCTTTTAGCAATGCTAATGGAAAATAAAAAATACCCACCACAAACAACCATTGCAAAGACTTACTGAGATCTTGGATACATAGGTCAAACACAACCTTGCAGTGTAAATTGCGCAAAAACTCAAATGATTTATTGAGATCTTGGATACATAGGTCAGACACAACAATCTTGCAGTATAAATTGCACAAAAACTGTCAAATGATTTATTGAGATCTTGGATACATAGGTCAGACACAACAATCTTGCAGTGTAAATTGCACAAAAACTGTCAAATGATTTATTGAGATCTTGGATACATAGGTCAGACACAACAATCTTGCAGTGTAAATTGCACAAAAACTGTCAAATGATTTATTGAGATCTTGGATACATAGGTCAGACACAACAATCTTGCAGTGTAAATTGCACAAAAACTGTCAAATGATTTATTGAGATCTTGGATACATAGGTCAGACACAACAATCTTGCAGTGTAAATTGCACAAAAACTGTCAAATGATTTATTGAGATCTTGGATACATAGGTCAGACACAACAATCTTGCAGTGTAAATTGCACAAAAACTGTCAAATGATTTATTGAGATCTTGGATACATAGGTCAGACACAACAATCTTGCAGTGTAAATTGCACAAAAACTGTCAAATGATTTATTGAGATCTTGGATACATAGGTCAGACACAACAATCTTGCAGTGTAAATTGCACAAAAACTGTCAAATGATTTATTGAGATCTTGGATACATAGGTCAGACACAACAATCTTGCAGTGTAAATTGCACAAAAACTGTCAAATGATTTACTGAGATCTTGATTTCATAGATAAAACACAACAAGACTACTTTATGCCTTTATGTAAAAATAAGTGTATAAAATAAAAAATGTGCATTTTTTGCCCACACAAGCCATAACAAACTGCTGTGCTTTATGGGAGCGCAGTGTTACAATTTACCTATTGATAAAGGATGTTTTGATTTTTAGAATCACATCTATATGAACAGAAAATAATTAAATATGGAGAATAGTTGTTAGGTTTGGATAATAGAATCAAACATTTCTATCCATCATTGACATTAATTAATAGTACCTTGAATGTTGAAAGTCGGTCACAATGAACATTTTAAACTATATATAACAAGTTAACAAACATTTATGTTAAATACACAATTGCAAAAAAAGCACCATCACTGTTGTAAAGACAATATAATGAAGCACACAAAACAAAGGTAGTCACCCTTTAGTCGATAATAATTTCTGTGAATAAGACACCAGCCCATGATGTAAGCATAAGTCAATTACCATATGAACACCTTGCTTTAACAAACTGTCACAAATCTGTATAAAATATATGTGCAAAAGACCATTGCTGCTTATGTAAAAACTCTGTATCGCAACACACAAAACAAATGCAAAGTCACCCCATAGTCTATATGACTCTGGTGAATCTCATGCCAGTCCTATACTTAATACACATCACACATGTGTTTAAGTAAATGGAAGTCATTTACCCCGATCTATAACAAATCGCCACACATCCGTATAAACACACACATGCAAAAGACCACAGTGAGACAAGCACGAGAGATATAAGGAAACAAATTGTTTTTAAGGTATTTTCTAAGGATGGTCAATCTAAAGGTTATTTATCGAAAATCAATCAAAATATGCTAATATTGATGTCTTCGTAAGTATTTCATATAAGCAGTTTCCTGACCATGTGATAATTAAAGCCTATACACTGTGACATGACAACCAAACAGAAAATATAACCATATGATCAGCTATGTGAAAAAAATTATCTATATAATATGAAATTAACACTGGCAGATTAGTTATTATTATATTAAACTAACAGACATTGGCTTTGTGCCCATAGACACAAATGTTATCATTTAAGATGCCACACATACCAAGGGTACTCAAGGGTGGGTTTTAGTGCAATACTCTAGATTTATTGATACAGTAAACAAGGGTTTCACATGGTCTTTAAACTTAAATTAATGGCATAACTACAAACGATTCTAGTCATTCAATGCCGTCTATCACATGTCAACAAGTCAAATCACTACCCGGTATTCTGTCAGCAAAATTCTGTGGTCGGTGTCCAAGAACACTTCATGAACTCACATTAAAAGCCCCATCGATCTGGAGTTCAGATTTTTTGGAGTTCTTTTTCTTGACACAAAACTTGAGCTGTTCGTCTATATCCTCGAGAGTGTCTTGAAGCTTTTCAAACAGACTCTTCGCTATGTTGAGACTTTTCTGCTGTTGACTGAAGTCCTCAGAAAGTCTAATGAGACGGTTCCCAATCTGCTCTGCACATTTTGAATCTCTGTAAAAATGTCGAATAATACAAGGTAACATCAAAATCTGTCTTGTTACATAAGATTCATCGAATTATAAAACATTATCATTTGAGGTTTGAATGTTGTTAGGTAACAAGACAGAGGTAAATTAAAAAAAATATATGTGTGTTCATATAACACTGAAGGCTATGACTGTTTTGCGTATGTCTGCTGTTGGAGTCAAACTGTTGAATAATTTATCCGACAGTTTAAGAAACTTTGTTTAAAAAAGTAAAAATCATCTATAATCATGGTATACATACAAACTATATATGGTTGGTTCTAGGTACAAAATCTGTTCATTATGCTTGACAACAGTGTTATCAAGGGAAAAGAACAAAAATGATTGGAATGTGACAATATCTTGAATATGAATGTTTGTAAGTAGGTGACAAAATATTCAACAAGATTGATTGCAAGGATGAAATGTTGGTATTAGAATGCTTGCAAGTATGGGATGAAACGTTGAACTTACATGTGATGAAATGTTGGTATTTGATTGCTTGCAAATATGGGATGAAATGTTGAACTTACATGTGATGAAATGTTGGTATTAGAATGCTTGCAAGTATCGGATGAAACGTTGAACTTACATGTGATGAAATGTTGGTATTAGAATGCTTGCAAGTATGGGATGAAACGTTGAACTTACATGTGATGAAATGTTGAACTTACATGTGATGAAATGTTGGTATTTGAATGCTTGCAAGTATCGGATGAAACGTTGAACTTACATGTGATGAAATGTTGGTATTAGAATGCTTGCAAGTATGGGATGAAAAGTTGAACTTACATGTGATGAAATGTTGGTATTAGAATGCTTGCAAGGATGGGATGAAATGTTGAACTTACATGTGATGAAATGTTGGTATTTTATTGCTTGCAAATATGGGATGAAATGTTGAACTTACATGTGATGAAATGTTGGTATTAGAATGCTTGCAAGTATCGGATGAAACGTTGAACTTACATGTGATGAAATGTTGGTATTAGAATGCTTGCAAGTATGGGATGAAACGTTGAACTTACATGTGATGAAATGTTGGTATTAGAATGCTTGCAAGGATGGGATGAAATGTTGAACTTACATGTGATGAAATGTTGATATTTGAATGCTTGCAAGGATGGGATGAAATGTTGAACTTACATGTGATGAAATGTTGGTATTAGAATGCTTGCAAGTATCGGATGAAA
Source organism: Paraescarpia echinospica (assembly GCA_020002185.1). NCBI lineage: Eukaryota > Metazoa > Annelida > Polychaeta > Sabellida > Siboglinidae > Paraescarpia > Paraescarpia echinospica. The sequence continues at coordinate 31,189,347 of CM034535.1, read as the reverse complement.
CGTTGAACTTACATGTGATGAAATGTTGGTATTAGAATTCTTGCAAGTATGGGATGAAATGTTGAACTTACATGTGATGAAATGTTGGTATTTGAATGCTTGCAAGTATGGGATGAAACGTTGAACTTACATGTGATGAAATGTTGGTATTAGAATGCTTGCAAGTATGGGATGAAACGTTGAACTTACATGTGATGAAATGTTGGTATTAAAATGCTTGCAAGGATGGGATGAAACGTTGAACTTACAAGTGATGAAATGTTGGTATTAGAATGCTTGCAAGTATCGGATGAAACGTTGAACTTACATGTGATGAAATGTTGGTATTAGAATGCTTGCAAGTATGGGATGAAATGTTGAACTTACATGTGATGAAATGTTGGTATTTGATTGCTTGCAAATATGGGATGAAATGTTGAACTTACATGTGATGAAATGTTGGTATTAGAATGCTTGCAAGTATCGGATGAAACGTTGAACTTACATGTGATGAAATGTTGGTATTTGATTGCTTGCAAATATGGGATGAAATGTTGAACTTACATGTGATGAAATGTTGGTATTAGAATGCTTGCAAGTATGGGATGAAACGTTGAACTTACATGTGATGAAATGTTGGTATTTGAATGCTTGCAAGTATGGGATGAAACGTTGAACTTACATGTGATGAAATGTTGGTATTTGAATGCTTGCAAGGATGGGATGAAACGCTGAAATTACATGTGAAGAAATGTTGGTATTAGAATGCTTGCAAGGATGGGATGAAACGTTCTAGTTCTAGTTCTAGTTCTAGTTGTTTCCAGCACTCGGCAACGTTCTATTAACTGACTAGTCTGTATATTGTGTGGTTACAATGTTATGATCTTATGAGGTCTCATTCAACTAGTCAGCCTTTTTCAGAACATTATCGCCAAGCCGACCTTTCTATGCTGGCACTGAGGGTGGTCACTGCCAGGGTGCTTGTCGTCCTCAGTGGTTCTTTTACGTCCCAAATTGAGACGTTGAACTTACATGTGATTGATTGCTTGCAAATATGGGATGAAATGTTGAACTTACATGTGATGAAATGTTGGTATTAGAATGCTTGCAAGTATGGGATGAAACGTTGAACTTACATATGATGAAATGTTGGTATTAGAATGCTTGCAAGTATGGGATGAAACGTTGAACTTACATATGATGAAATGTTGGTATTAGAATGCTTGCAAGTATGGGATGAAACGTTGAACTTACATGTGATGAAATGTTGGTATTTGATTGCTTGCAAATATGGGATGAAATGTTGAACTTACATGTGATGAAATGTTGGTATTAGAATGTTTGCAAGTATCGGATGAAACGTTGAACTTACAAGTGATGAAATGTTGGTATTAGAATGCTTGCAAGTATCGGATGAAACGTTGAACTTACATGTGATGAAATGTTGGTATTTGAATGCTTGCAAGTATGGGATGAAATGTTGAACTTACATGTGATGAAATGTTGGTATTAGAATGCTTGCAAGTATCGGATGAAACGTTGAACTTACATGTGATGAAATGTTGGTATTTGAATGCTTGCAAGTATGGGATGAAACGTTGAACTTACATGTGATGAAATGTTGGTATTTGAATGCTTGCAAGGATGGGATGAAACGCTGAACATACATGTGATGAAATGTTGGTATTAGAATGCTTGCAAGTATCGGATGAAACGTTGAACTTTCATGTGATGAAATGTTGGTATTAGAATGCTTGCAAGTATTGGATGAAACGTTGAACTTACATGTGATGAAATGTTGGTATTTGAATGCTTGCAAGTATGGGATGAAACGTTGAACTTACATGTGATGAAATGTTGGTATTTGAATGCTTGCAAGTATGGGATGAAACGTTGAACTTACATGTGATGAAATGTTGGTATTAGAATGCTTGCAAGTATGTGATGAAACGTTGAACTTACATGTGATGAAATGTTGGTATTTGAATGCTTGCAAGTATGGGATGAAACGTTGAACTTACATGTGATGAAATGTTGGTATTTGAATGCTTGCAAGGATGGGATGAAACGCTGAACTTACATGTGATGAAATGTTGGTATTAGAATGCTTGCAAGGATGGGATGAAACGTTGAACTTACATGTGATGAAATGTTGGTATTTGAATGCTTGCAAGGATGGGATGAAACGTTGAACTTACATGTGATGAAATGTTGGTATTAGAATGCTTGCAAGGATGGGAGGAAACGTTGAACTTACATGTGATGAAATGTTGGTATTTGAATGCTTGCAAGTATCGGATGAAACGTTGAACTTTCATGTGATGAAATGTTGGTATTAGAATGCTTGCAAGTATGGGATGAAACGTTGAACTTACATGTGATGAAATGTTGGTATTTGAATGCTTGCAAGTATGGGATGAAACGTTGAACTTACATATGATGAAATGTTGGTATTAGAATGCTTGCAAGTATGGGATGAAACGTTGAACTTACATATGATGAAATGTTGGTATTAGAATGCTTGCAAGTATGGGATGAAACGTTGAACTTACATGTGATGAAATGTTGGTATTAGAATGTTTGCAAGTATCGGATGAAACGTTGAACTTACAAGTGATGAAATGTTGGTAATAGAATGCTTGCAAGTATCGGATGAAACGTTGAACTTACATGTGATGAAATGTTGGTATTTGAATGCTTGCAAGTATGGGATGAAATGTTGAACTTACATGTGATGAAATGTTGGTATTAGAATGCTTGCAAGTATCGGATGAAACGTTGAACTTACATGTGATGAAATGTTGGTATTTGAATGCTTGCAAGTATGGGATGAAACGTTGAACTTACATGTGATGAAATGTTGGTATTAGAATGCTTGCAAGTATGGGATGAAACGTTGAACTTACATGTGATGAAATGTTGGTATTTGAATGCTTGCAAGTATGGGATGAAACGTTGAACTTACATGTGATGAAATGTTGGTATTTGAATGCTTGCAAGTATGGGATGAAACGTTGAACTTACATGTGATGAAATGTTGGTATTAGAATGCTTGCAAGTATGTGATGAAACGTTGAACTTACATGTGATGAAATGTTGGTATTTGAATGCTTGCAAGTATGGGATGAAACGTTGAACTTACATGTGATGAAATGTTGGTATTTGAATGCTTGCAAGGATGGGATGAAACGCTGAACTTACATGTGATGAAATGTTGGTATTAGAATGCTTGCAAGTATCGGATGAAACGTTGAACTTTCATGTGATGAAATGTTGGTATTAGAATGCTTGCAAGTATTGGATGAAACGTTGAACTTACATGTGATGAAATGTTGGTATTTGAATGCTTGCAAGTATGGGATGAAACGTTGAACTTACATATGATGAATTGTTGGTATTAGAATGCTTGCAAGTATGGGATGAAACGTTGAACTTACATGTGATGAAATGTTGGTATTAGAATGCTTGCAAGTATGGGATGAAACGTTGAACTTACATGTGATGAAATGTTGGTATTTGATTGCTTGCAAATATGGGATGAAATGTTGAACTTACATGTGATGAAATGTTGGTATTAGAATGCTTGCAAATATGGGATGAAATGTTGAACTTACATGTGATGAAATGTTGGTATTAGAATGCTTGCAAGTATCGGATGAAACGTTGAACTTACAAGTGATGAAATGTTGGTATTAGAATGCTTGCAAGTATCGGATGAAACGTTGAACTTACATGTGATGAAATGTTGGTATTTGAATGCTTGCAAGTATGGGATGAAATGTTGAACTTACATGTGATGAAATGTTGGTATTAGAATGCTTGCAAGTATCGGATGAAACGTTGAACTTACATGTGATGAAATGTTGGTATTTGAATGCTTGCAAGTATGGGATGAAACGTTGAACTTACATGCGATGAAATGTTGGTATTAGAATGCTTGCAAGTATGGGATGAAACGTTGAACTTACATGTGATGAAATGTTGGTATTTGAATGCTTGCAAGTATGGGATGAAACGTTGAACTTACATGTGATGAAATGTTGGTATTTGAATGCTTGCAAGTATGGGATGAAACGTTGAACTTACATGTGATGAAATGTTGGTATTAGAATGCTTGCAAGTATGTGATGAAACGTTGAACTTACATGTGATGAAATGTTGGTATTTGAATGCTTGCAAGTATGGGATGAAACGTTGAACTTACATGTGATGAAATGTTGGTATTTGAATGCTTGCAAGGATGGGATGAAACGCTGAACTTACATGTGATGAAATGTTGGTATTAGAATGCTTGCAAGTATCGGATGAAACGTTGAACTTTCATGTGATGAAATGTTGGTATTAGAATGCTTGCAAGTATGGGATGAAACGTTGAACTTACATGTGATGAAATGTTGGTATTTGAATGCTTGCAAGTATGGGATGAAACGTTGAACTTACATATGATGAAATGTTGGTATTAGAATGCTTGCAAGTATGGGATGAAACGTTGAACTTACATGTGATGAAATGTTGGTATTAGAATGCTTGCAAGTATGGGATGAAACGTTGAACTTACATGTGATGAAATGTTGGTATTTGATTGCTTGCAAATATGGGATGAAATGTTGAACTTACATGTGATGAAATGTTGGTATTAGAATGCTTGCAAGTATCGGATGAAACGTTGAACTTACAAGTGATGAAATGTTGGTATTAGAATGCTTGCAAGTATCGGATGAAACGTTGAACTTACTTGTGATGAAATGTTGGTATTTGAATGCTTGCAAGTATGGGATGAAATGTTGAACTTACATGTGATGAAATGTTGGTATTAGAATGCTTGCAAGTATCGGATGAAACGTTGAACTTACATGTGATGAAATGTTGGTATTTGAATGCTTGCAAGTATGGGATGAAACGTTGAACTTACATGTGATGAAATGTTGGTATTAGAATGCTTGCAAGTATGTCATGAAATGTTGGATTTTTTTTCCAAGGAGATAAGTCATCTCAACAAACTCTGATTTAAGAATTCATCATTTGCATGCCAACTGCAGAACAGTGTGTGTATGTTTTTTTTTAATTGAATATCTTAAGAATTTATTTTTAATACCCATATTACAGCAATTTAATATTAATGTACATGATCACTTGTCTTGGACTGCACTAAATGTACAGTTGTGGGTGCAGTATGATTACCATAAATTTCCGTGTATAATACGCATTTTTTCCTTCACGTTTTACTCAAAAGTCAGGGTGCGTATTATACATGATGCTAAGGCTAAACAACATTTTCTCTGACCAATTTACCAATGTTTGCAGACGAGGATATTGCTGCTAGAAAACTAGTAATATTATCAAAGTCGGCGTGATGTCACAATCGCATAAACTACCTCAGCAACGCAGACGAAAGGCAAGAATTGCACTCCCGTAACCACCTCTCTAGCCCTAAACTAGCAGCGAGAAATGACAAAGTCGAGAGCCCGGATGTCTGACATCATGAATAACACCAGTACGAGACCGGGAAGCGTACGAGACCGGGAAGCGTGCCGCTATGATTATGATTGGCGTTCCTGAATCACGTGAATGATACCCGCGTCACGGGTCGAGTGTCATCAAGTGTGACTCCATGTTTAAAGTCGTCAATGCAAATGTTGTGAATGTAAATAAAAATGAATGCAGCACATGTATGCTTCGCAGTTGAAAGTACCAGGTTTGCATGTAGCATTTCAGAACAGAACTTGGTGTTAATTTAAAGTGAAATCAGAACGACACAATGTAAGTTCTAGCAAGCGCTGATTTAATTAGTTGCGCATCATCAATCTACAGCACAAGTTACGTACGTAGTGCTTACACACTAGTCACTAGCGAGCGACAAGCTGGCAGCAATGCCATAACTTGCGTAGGTGACACGTTTACAATTTTGATATGGATTCTTGGGTTCAAACAAAATATTAGAAGCGGTGAAATCGGGGATTGATTAAAAGTCGGGGTGCGTATTATACATGGTGATATAGAAATTCTATCAAAATTTAGCAAAACTCGGGTATTATACATGGGAGCGTATTATACACGGAAATTTACGGTATATTGTATGGACTACTTTCATGTTTGTATTACTTTTATTAACTTATTTCATGTATGCATTACTTTTATTAACCATGTTTACCTAACATCTTATCCTCTTTATCTCAGATGCCCAGCAAGCAGAAGACAATTATCCAGTGTTTTTACTGGTCAATAAAGTTATATTGTATTGCAAATATGACATAAATATTGTACTCTAACATATATCGTTTCTACGACGATATTACCATTGCTTTAGTAGGCAAGAAGAATGCACTCACCCTGTATGACGATATTACCATTGCTTTAGTAGGCAAGAAGAATGCACTCACCCTGTATGACGATATTACCATTGCTTTAGTAGGCAAGAAGAATGCACTCACCCTGTATGATAATATTACCATTGCTTTAGTAGGCAAGAAGAATGCACTCACCCTGTACGATAATATTTCCATTGCTTTAGTGGGCAAGAAGAATGCACTCACCCTGTACGACGTGTTTGCTTTTGCAGGTACTTTGCTAGTCCTGCAGCCTCAAAAGCTGTCAGTTCTAAGTCGTCATCTGGTCGAAGCTCTTCATCTACATCAAACATAACTATATGTACAGTGATGGCTAAGTTTAAGAGCAACATGTCACTTAAGACGGCATAAAACATCGACTGATCACGAGTGCTAACTGTTTTAAAAATAGCATGACATTACATTTTTGAGATGTAAAAGCCTATACCCAGCAAAACACTACACACAGGAATAGGGACAGGCCTCGACATTAACACTGGCCCGGTGCCTTTTTTGAAGCTGTCGGGCCAGTTTGGGCCACCAGTTCTTATATTTTACTGGCCTGACGGGCCACTGGTTTCCGGTTCTCAAACGCAGACGAAGCGGCGGTCACGGCACGACCGCATCGGTTATCAGATGAAGTTTGCCAGAATTCTTAGACCCGACTCAGTTACAGGACATTGCAAACATAACGTAGATACTAATTCTGATCAATAATAAGTCCAAACTCCAACACTTATCATGCGGACGACGGCGTGCAAAGCCATCGAATAAATTTTCTAACCACCAGCAGCGTAGGTTTTTATGACGAGACGCCATTTTTTAAGTCTCGCCGCATCCCTTGGACACACTTCGTACAGTGGTTGGAAGCTGCCTCGATTTTAGAATTATGCACGCTTTTTCTTCTCTAGATATGTGAAATGAAAACAGCTTAAATCCAAATTTAACTAGTGGCTAAAGTGACAGAAACCAAATGTACCGCCGCGTCAGCAAGGGCAAGGTGAAGGCCACCTATTTTGGGTGGTGCCGCCTAGCGAATGAACCGTGAAATAGTCTAATGCTTTGAATGACCTGTACATGAAAGCAGCGTCAACTAAACTACCGACTGATTAGCGTCACACTTGCCACACTTTATTTAAACTTAGCAAATACTGTATATATGCATCTGAGTACACACTTGAACAATATTACAATATTGTTAGCTTTGGACATCTCACATTGAACAATCAATATGTGTATAGTAACTTCTAACATCTTTGTTGGTAAAATTATAAAAAAAGATTAATAATGTTTTGCACCTCAGTATCAGCGTATTTTTGACGGTAACACAAAATCCGGGCCAGTAACTTTAACAGGCGGGCCACTAACTTTTCAAATATATTGGCATCCTTGGCCAGTGGATTCAAAACCTTAATGTCAAGGCTTGCAGGGATGTAAAATTGGAGATACTGTTCTAAACACTACCATAAAAGAAGAGGACTTACAGTAACAACTAATGCTCAAATGAAATCTACAGAGCAGCATGGGATTACAGGTTTGAAGGGTAATCAAATTATTGGGATAGTTAGGAGAAATATAGTGTATATATGGAAAAATACATAAATTTGCCTCAGTATAAAAAATAGTGAGTCCTCATTTACTGTAAACATGCTTGGAGGCCATATTGTAACTTATTGTAAGGAGATATATAGATTTGAAAGAATACAGAGGAGAGCAAGTTTTTAATATACTGAATGATTACAAAAATATTGATAGAAGAATGTTGTTCTTAAATAAGAAAGATAGACGAATCGACAGGAAGTAGTATTAGTAAAGGAACTGTGTAAATACTATATGCCAGAAAGTATTAATTCTCACAGAGAACTGTAAAAGAATGGAACAAATTATCTGCTGATTGTATAAATGCTAGCAGTATGAATATGGTGTAATTACTGCGTGCTTTTCATGCTTTTTAAAAGAATTCTTTAATTTATTTTATGTTTGCCTGAACATTGTGGTGTATTGGAACAACTGCTATCACCAATAGCAATACTAGAACAGCCAGCACCAATAGCAATACTAGAACAGCCAGCACCAATAGCAATACTAGAACAGCCAGCACCAATAGCAATACTAGAACAGCCAGCACCAATAGCAATACTAGAACAGCCAGCACCAATAGCAATACTAGAACAGCCAGCACCAATAGCAATACTAGAACAGCCAGCACCAATAGCAATACTAGAACAGCCAGCACCAATAGCAATACTAGAACAGCCAGCACCAATAGCAATACTAGAACAGCCAGCACCAATAGCAATACTAGAACAGCCAGCACCAATAGCAATACTAGAACAGCCAGCACCAATAGCAATACTAGAACAGCCAGCACCAATAGCAATACTAGAACAGCTTGCCATCATCAGAATTTGCAAGATATGAACTATTATTACGATTCTGAACCATTTCGTTTCCTGTGAATTATCCCAGTCAAGCTACATATACGCCACGTTCTGGTTGAGACAAAACTGAACAGAATCGACTCACAGAAAGGATTGGTGTTTTCCTTTTCTGTGCAGGATGACATTGACTTGACAGCGCGCCAGATATGGCCGATAATGATGAAGGGTGGTGGAAGCCATGGCACGTCGTAGTACTCGTAGATGAGACCGTACCGGTAGAAACTCCAAATCATCTCCGATTTCTCATGCAAAGTGTTCACTGTGTGACTGAAACACATAAAACAGCTGTGAACTGATATTTACCTGATAAAGAATGGATTCATTTACAAAATACACAACATTTAACAAGGTTTAACAAGATTGTTATCCAGAGCATAAACGCCTAGCTGGAAAAGAGGACAAGGAAGTGTTTTGCTTATTGAAAGTATATAAATTACACATAGCGATAGTATTTAGTGGAATCAGAATTGGCAAAATGTGGGTGGAGTTAGAACCGGAATAATAATAATGTAACTTGCGCCTAAATCCTCAGAAACCAAGCTCAGAGGTGCATAATTACAAAAGGGTTAGTCAATCTCTGAACCGATAAGCCATATTAAGTCGTCAATAGATGGATCGATTGGCAAATGTGTTGGAATCGGAATTGCTATAGTGTGGATGGGTAACGGAATAAACATATTACCCCGGGGGTAGTTGGAATCGGGATCGCGGATGTGGAATCAACCCCAGGTTTGACATGTAGACACACACCCACATCCACGAGCTTGCCTACCTGAACATAGCGGTGAGTAGGTTGAGAAGCAGTATATTGGTCATGAACAGGTAGACAGCAAACAATATGAAGGTGAACCAAGACTTCTCGGGGCATCTCGCCAAGTCAGAGTTGGCGTAGAGGGAAGAATTGGATGAACACTCTCCCACATCACCTGCAACAGCCAACAACTGCTGGATTCATCTGTCTGTCTGGCAGTAGGCTAGCTAATAAACTAGCCATCACACATGTAATGCTGTCAAGACATTCCATTGTATATTTTGCAGAAATTCTTGTCCCAGATGTTTTTTTTTGCATGGGAATGACTGATCTGGCAGTTGTTATGCCACCCTAGTAATGTAATGCCCATACGGGAATGACTGATCTGGCAGATGATATGCCACCCTAGTAATGTAATGCCCATATGGGAATGACTGATCTGGCAGATGTTATACCACCCTAGTAATGTAATGCCCATATGGGAATGACTGATCTGGCAGATGATATGCCACCCTAGTAATGTAATGCCCATATGGGAATGACTGATCTGGCAGATGTTATGCCACCCTAGTAATGTAATGCCCATATGGGAATGACTGATCTGGCAGATGATATGCCACCCTAGTAATGTAATGCCCATATGGGAATGACTGATCTGGCAGATATGCCACCCTAGTAATGTAATGCCCATACGGGAATGACTGATCTGGCAGATGTTATGCCACCCTAGTAATGTAATGCCCATATGGGAATGACTGATCTGGCAGATGTTATGCCACCCTAGTAATGTAATGCCCATACGGGAATGACTGATCTGGCAGATGTTATACCACCCTAGTAATGTAATGCCCATATGTAAACACTGTTTGTAAAGCAATGAATAATTATGAATGTGATGTGAGATTCTGGATCCGTCAATTACAGTGATTGGAAGATGTGTCTGAGTTCACACACAGTGTTTGACAGACAGTGACGTAATTCATATCAGCTCATATTTCGCCAGACATAATCTTTCCCCTAGGAAATAACCCTGCTAATTCGTCATTCATATATCCTTAAGTTCAAATAAAAGCATCCATTAGCAGATTAATCGCATAAAACTAGGGAATATATGGCAACCGTGATGCTGAATGCAACTTTTCGACAACATCGCTGGACTCATTCAAATCTGCCTGGAAACCCCTGTTTACTGTGTAAGCGTAATTCATTGCTAAACATTTTAGTGTAAGTTACTGATTACTAGACATCATTTCCCACGCAAGAAACTTGGTTTGCAACTCTGAATATTTCAACCACCTTCTTCAATGGATAGGTTAAATGATGCTTATATTTGTCTATCTTGTGTAAGTGACATTACATAGTGACATATATGACATCACTATGTAATGTCATATATTGTATATATACACACACAGCATGTACCTTTCATGTCATCGACAAAGAGTTCTCCATACATCTGCCAGTATGGCAATGCTACAATGTCCCATGAAACTGGCCCATTGGGGAAACGTATCGCATAGGACGGAATGGCATAGGACATCATGAATACTAACAGGATGAGGAAGAAGAACGTCATGTCAGTGATCTGAAAACATCATTGCATTTGTGACCTGCCACTGTGGATATTAAGTTTATGAAATAGATGTTCGTATATTTTTGGTTTCGACATGTAAGCATTAAAATCAAGATTTATTGAAATATATTCAGTAGTTTTTTTATTTAAGAATTGCTCAGAATGAAGAAAAATTAAAGAAGGGTTAATGTGCAGGTATAACAATACAGGTGTGGGAAAGTTTGTATTATTTGACTGTTTATGGCATAATGTAACTGATCCTGGTGACAAATAAGATGAGTAATATATAGCTTAGGAGAAACCAGATGTCGTAATAAACATTCCTTAAAGAAAAACAAAAGGCAACGTTGTGGTGTTTAGCACCTAAAAGAGTTAGCACAAACTAATCATTTGCATCTACAATCAAAATTTTCAGTTCAGTGGTTTACTCGGAATGTAGTCTTAAAGTGGAAGATTCTAACAAAATCTGCGATAACATGTAGACTGCCATCTTACTGATGACGCGTTCATTTGGCCGAAAGCAACCAATAAACGAGCAACATTATTTTTGCCGTGTACGACACACTGTCTTGTGTAGTTCGCGTAGTTGGTTCGTGTTCATCGGATGCGGTTCGTGATATTAGTATAAGTTGAGCTTACAGTGAAAACGTGACTTGCAATATGCCACACTGCTCTACATACGGTTGTAACAATAGTACAGCGAAGGATAATGAGCTGTCTTTTTGTTTCCCTTTGAAACAACCAGAAGTGAAATAGTGGATTCACAACTGTGGACGGGCTGGTTGGAAGCCTTCGAAATACAACGCACTATGTTCAGATCATTTTGAAGAAACGTGCTTCGAAGGAAATCTATATCGTCAGTTAATGACAGAAGATCCGACAAAACGTCGCCGACGCTGATGTTTGAAGCCAGGTGCAGTGCCTACGATATTTAGTCACGGACCTCAGCCGTCGAAGTGACGCATATTTTCGGTCAAATGCGCCGCCGCCGAGAAATCGATCGCAAGAATCTGTTGATATTTGAGATGCAAGATATGCTGGAGGCAAGCCAGAACAGTACCAGAATGTACTATATTGCACCACAAAGAGTTTAGACTTCAGTCTTTAGAAGATAGCCGGATAGCAAAAGTTAACGGCAATCAAGTCGCGTGAGCGATATTACAGTAACGGATTAACATGGCCATGGGCTGGAATGATTGTCGTTTGTAATAACATCGCAAAACTTACTGTATTTTGTGTTAAATGAACAAAAATACATTCTGCATTCAATAATATTGCATTAGACATTGTCATATGTTTGACCTATTGTTTATGTTATATAATTGGACTTCATATATAATTATGTGTGACTACTGTTTATGTGACGAAGAATATCACTATATACTCTATTGTAAAATGTTTAAAATGGCTTCATTTGTATTTAGTAAAATTACATAATGTTACTCAATTTTAGTAAAGGGGATACAACCCAGGTGAAAGTGTTTTTTTTTAGAAAAAAATACTAAACATTTTTTATGCCAGATTATGATAGCTTATTATGTTTACTGTAAAATATATCATTTTACAATAATTACATACCTTTAAACCACTCTTATCCATGGAATAAGGGTGTCAATATCAAGTAATTTTTATCCATTATGCCACATTTTATGGCCATTTTCTAAAAAAAAACATTTAAATTCTGCATTTGGAAAGATATCTCTGGGAGTAATTATGTGATCCAAATATAGTTATCAATGAGCTCACCAGATACACTATGTTTGTATTATAAAAATACTGGCATCACTAAATAATCATATATTGTTGAAATATCTTTAATAATATACCATGTGCATACATCTTCACTAACTTATTTTTTTGCACACTAACAGTAAAAATAGGTAACAGCTGTTGTAAAAATATCTTGAATTTGGATCAAAATTAGAAATAATTGTAATTTGCATTTCAGCTCGATCACCAACATGATGTGACACATGGGGAAAGGCATCAACCGCAAGTTTACTGCGAAGGTCCGAGGCAAGGGATGCGAGGACCTCCTTCATTGGATACAGAATGTATCAAACCATCTGTGGTTGTGTTGTGCAACATGCAACGGTGATGCACAGTTGCTGAAGTAAGTACCAAACTTGATATGTATTCATTTTATACCTGAGGCAAGTCCAAAGCAACAAGTAACCTTTAGATTTGCAATCAGTAGATGATGAGTAGGGACCACGACCCAAGTAGTGCAAGGTGAATTCCAGTCACCGACTTGAATCCCAAATACACTAAATCAGCTCCTATGCATAACTATTATAATAAGTTTTCAAAATTACTGCATTTCATAGGCATCCAACTCGTTTTTTCAGGATGGCTACTCAAAAGTACCAGCCAGCATGGCTACTACCTTATCAGTAAATGTGTTTATTCAGACTTCCAAAACTGATAATATAAATGCTGTTTACATGTTATGTGTTAATATGTGGACCACCGACTTATGTATGGGACCAAAAATGTTACATAGTCAAAGTTCCCGATGACCAACTTTTCGGTAGTTTAGTTACTCAGATGTGAGGGGGCAAATACTCCAGATGGATAATGCCCATTCTGTATCACCCTACCTATTCCTTGTAATCAGTTGCTATGTACATTTATGAATACAGTTACTTGAGTGTAATAAATTACATCTCCGTGTAATAATTACAATCCAGAATGCAATTGTCTGTAATGAAATAAATAAGAGCACTTGCGTCATTATCACCAATTTTATTAAAGAAATATAAAATCAAAACAAGATATCAAAATACAGTGACAGTATATACAGTAGATACAGAAATTAAGAAGACAAAACAAGTTATAATAAATTATGTGAAGGAATGTGATGATGGAATGCCTTATTTGTAAGGATCAGTATCGGTTTACTAATGTACCAGTATGATTACCATGATTGGTCATTGTATTGTTACTAAAATCAACAAACACTTTACACAGGAAAAGCACTTTAAAGTTCACTGAATGCTAGTCATAAGGTAAATAACAGCAGCTTACTAACAACATATAGACTGGTGTGTTACACGAGTTGTTTGCAGACATTTTATTAGAATACTGCATGCACTATTCTTCACTGTAGGAATGAAAGCTAGATTGATGCTGTCTGCTCTGGCGTGGAACTACCGACCACGTCCCAGCCCAGACAAACATGTTGAGACTGGTGTCAAGTGGTCCAAAAGACGCAAGCAATGGGTGCTGCGTAACAGACCACAGCAGGTGAACCCACGTACCCACCTACAAATGCTCACGGATCGAGTGACAGATGTGTTTATAAAGAAATATCACACTGCATGCGATCACAGTCACTGGGGCAGATGTCCCAAAACCAGAGAAGGAGGATCTGCTGGCAGCAAGAGTCAGTCAATTTGTAAAGAAACAGTAAATACTGCCACCACCAACCTACACCTTCATAGGTCACATGTACATTGTCTAGTTTAGTTTTCAAGTCCAGCGTGGTATTCCTCGTGTTGTCCCCCATCGGGGGCAGGGAACCTTGATCTTATTCCATGGCTGGCGCATGCTGGTAGAACTCTCTGTACCCTTCGTCCCAGCTTGCCATGGATCCACCAGGTAAACTGTCTGTATGCAGCCCACCTGAGAGACCTGAAATAAATTAGGCTCAAATAAACATCTGACATTGTAAATAAATTACATATAAAAATTGGTTCTATAACGACACCATTCCTTTATATAAACTGTTTACCATTAAACATGTGTTCATCTGGAATAAGGCAAATATTTATAATTTTGCACTACAGAACAAATTATGACGGTGCAACAAACATTGTATCTATACGTTATGATAACTTAAGTGGAACCATTATAATTTGTTCTGTAGTGAGAGAGTATCACTTTATTCATACAGTAGAATACAATAAAGTGTGAAGCGATAACCCAAGTACATGTGTGAATACAGTAAATAACTATGTATAGTAGTATATTGTAGCAGGCTAAGGTAAATAATGACTAACGGTTAAAGTAAGTCATACTGAAAATGAACACATTTATGTAGGATTACTTGCTGTTGAGGGGAATTTTATTTTGTATTATTGTCATATTAGGGTGATGGTCATCATATTTAAATTAGTCTTGGGTCAAACCAGTGTGGTTCGTCTTTACATTTAGAATGGGTGAATGGCGTTAGCAGGGCTAGTTTAGACAAGCATACGATTGAATTAGTTGTTTTGTTGGTGGTTTTATTCCAAGAGATTTTAAGGAGGTTGTCAGTCTTAGATTTGTTGGGTTCAGATACATAGCCTCTGCAACCTATTTCAATGCATGTTAATTCTGATTTTATTCCGTTATTGTTTACATCATGGATTAGTGCGACATACTTGTTAGTTTTGAATACATGATCTTTCTTGACGATAGGTTCAAATGGTACTATGGTAGTCAGTTCAATGATGTGAATTTGCTTAGCATGTGGATGGTAGATGACGTATGGTAAGTCCACTAAATAATATCCCTGGCATGATATTGCTGATAAAATTATCTATATATATTTGTATTGCTAGTGCTACTATGATGTTGTATTGTGTTCATTATTAATACATTTCAATAAATATTTAACAACACATTTCACTGGTCTTGTAACAATGCATGCACAAATATACATACTTGTTTGTTGGACGGCATAATTCCCATTCTGCAGCATCACCTGCTCCAAACAAAGAATTCTAAATCCCCTGCTGTTTGTAATGCACAGCAGTCCACCTGTAACAAAGAATTAAGCTTTCAAATAATAGTTTTACACGAATGGTAAGCAAACATGGATTATTATTCTGATTTTTTTTACAAAGAATGCATCACGGTCCTCTAACTGTATTCATCCCCGTATTATACCTGGGTCCATAGAAATATCATGCAGATTAAGGAAGGGTGTTTTGAAATGTGTCAATATTTGCATAAAACGGTGGTCATTTTCTTTGTCACCAAAACAAATGGGGGCTCTGGCTGAAAAATGTTCAAGGTATATTTTATTAATAAGAGCCAATGTAAACTTTGGGCAGAAAAATTGCAGTATGCATAAAGTTAAAAATATTCTGCTGTGTTTAAAAAGTAGTACTGCCACATATTGTTCATACTCTATCATAGCTCTGCCCTGTACAATTTTGGTTCACATGAATCATGGAACCATTCAACTACATTTCTTTTAAAAAGTGAAGGTACAGCCATGGGTGGTATTCGAAAATGGACATGTCAAAGTTCAAACACTGAGTCCAGTGGCACTGAGAGTGAGATCTAACTAAGTTAAACGTCAACCAATCCCAAATGTAAGACAAGTGACTTGTCCCGGCCCGAGCGATCATCTCTCGCTGTTCATATGCAGCCCGGAACTTAGGCTCATCGGTTATTTAAACAATAAACTAAAAAGATTAATAATTACCTTCACCAACAGCGTTGCTGTCGAGTAGCAACCGCCTCCTGGCAGCAGACATATTCAGTTCTTGTTCCTGAACAAGGAGATCGCTGCGGCATTTTCCACACCGACACCAGTCAATTTCATCTCGGCATGGTATGTGCCTCGACATTTCTACTGCCCGTGGGCCTTCCTGTTCGTGCCTACCGGCACCCGCCTCTGCCCTATCTTCCAATACAGACCCTTGTTTTTGTGGTTCAAACCGGTAACCAGCTGCTTCGAAATCGATTTGGTTTTCGTTGTCTTCCGAAGAATTGGAAAGCCATGTTATTTACACAGTCACAGCGCATGCGCACATAGTTTAATTGGTAAACTTACCATACCGCCACCTAATGGAGTTGGGAACAAATAGTACGCAGAAACTTTACTGAAGTGAGTTCCGACAGTGTGACGTCACTTTCTTCTAACAATGGCATAGTCCATAGAAATTTGGTAGTTGTGTTCAAAAATGTTTTCCTGGTAAACCGCTGATGTTAAAAATTTGATTGTAGTTGGAAATTGTTAGTTTGTATTAACTCTTTTAGATGCTTAACACCAAAATGTTGCCTTTTGTTTTCCTTTAAAAAGATCACAACATTACTGTGATATCTTTGAAAATGTTCAGATCATTTCACAATATAACAGAACATGGATCTGCAAGAACTATAATTATATGTGCACAAAAAAGAATGGCAGAGTTTTCAAATTTGCCATATTTGCTCAAAATGACAATCATTTTGTTTTTTACCAAGGAAACAGGGGGTCTGGCCCAACAATTTTTTTTTTTAAATTTAATATGATCCATTCCAAACACTGGGCAAATAAATTTGCAGTTTGCACAAATTAAAAAATAATCCATCTACCTCCTGTCACCTGTGTCTGACCTTAAAAACAATTAGTTTACGTTCATTAGTTTAGTGTCTAGAGCATGTCAAAGTCTTGCCTTGTGACTTTAAAATTATAATAATGGCGCACGCTCTAAAAAAGGAGCACCCCACTACTTCAAAGTCATACCTTCCCGTGAAATTCCTAAGCTATAGTACATTTCAACTGCAGAGATACTGCCTGCCCGACGGATAAAAAACTTGGAAGATTTTGCTATGTTCTGCAGGTACATGTCCTAGAATGGTCTCATCTTTCATCAGGGCAACAGCATGTTTATCATACTTATTATTTTCTTCGATTACACACTGAACTTTTTCTCAGATTTTAGGGTCCCAACACTGTTTGTACACGTGAAATCCGCGAATGACTGAAATAAATTTGAACGCCATGACATGTAGCCTCGATCACCCAAACCCTTTGAGTGCTGCCGCCTGCTGGCATTACACCCCTCACTATGTGGTGGTGCCACCTGGCGGATTGGTGGAAAACACTCGCATTGGTCCCTTTTAATGGCGCACTGTATAGCTCTTGTCTCCGCGCACTGCGCCATTATTAGAATGAACACAGTATATAATTATTAATTAATTGTATATGTATTATGTAAGCACCTCCGATTGGATTTATTGCGCTGTATAAGTGTCCTTCTTATCTTAAAGTCCAAAAACACACTTATTTTGCAGTTTGCCAAACAAAAACGTTTCCGGTGTGTGCGTGTGTGTGCGGGTGCATCTGTGTGTACTAGTTGATGTGGTACATATTGTCACTGGCAGTGCTACGGACATTGACATACCATCTTGAAAATCATGATAACCTTGGGCCCGATGCTCTTCCAAACATAGAAGATTTGCAAAGATCGGATGACATACAGACAGTACGTGAAACAGTAGCACATGCGAGGCCACTCAAAGGATGTTTCGGGGACTGTGAAGCGCAGGACGACAGCCACGAGGAAGAGAACATGTGTGATGGAGTCGAAAATGTTCCACCGAGACATCAAGTACACCTTCAACTTTCGCAATGGCGTCTTTGCGACTGCCGTGCACATCTGTGGAAAAACAATAACATTGTAAAAATTACCTGCAGAAAAGTGCGTGAAAAACAAACAACAGATCACAACTGATCATAAAACAGTTTTAATATTCTGAATGAAGGGATGCATAAGTCTGACAATACAGAGCTAGTCCACCAAACTTTCATAGGACCTGTCACTAGACCATGAACACTGAAATCTGATTTGTCAAAATGGTTACCTGGCGCATCTCTTCAATGATCATTGAGACGACCCACACCCAGAGGACGATCTCGATGATCAGCTGAGTGTTGGGCTCTAACAGCGGTTGCAGACATGTCAACAGGAAGTAGCTGTACAAGCCGAGGAAGCATACGTAGAAAACCTGAAGCATAAAGGCCAACACCGGAATGTTTTCGCAGGTTTTAAACACAATACATACATCAATGATCATCTATCTATAAAGAAGCTACGCCATTGTGAGATATTACGTCTTCACTATCCAAGATAATGAGCGAACTACAGTGAAACGTAAAAGGACTTTATTGTCTCAACTTTGTCCGAGACCTAAAAAACACACAACACCACGAGGTGGGCGATGATCGAGCAACACGCCAGAGTGAGGCTCATACAAACTACCGGGAGACAAATCACTATTGCTAGCGGGCGGTAGTCACTTATAAGCCGCTAGGTGACAGAACACTTGCTGGCGTGACCTCTTTTCTCCCTCAATGTGTTTAAATAGTAACTACCACAGTTCTAACCATACTAGTAACCAATGCACCGATTGCAAAGAAACCACTAGAGTACAATGACCAAAGTAACTAGCCATATAGTGGCGTACACATACTACACAACTACGATAAAATAAGAACATGAATACACTAGCAGTATGACTTTATAAGGTATAGCCGTATTCAGTTAGACTGCCCTCAAGCAAACTAAAGTCAAGAGGGGATTATTCTGCCCCAAAATCATTAGGACAAATATAACAGGTCATTCATTAGTTTCTGTGTAATTTAAATTATTACAAAATTATCAGAACACTAACACGAACATTCTGGTAACTAGTTGGTCTCATAGTCAGCAAACCACTTGGGTTAATGCATCTGCCTATGTGAACGACGCGGTACCTCTGGCACATCGTCAGCATAGTCCGCGTCTTGGTGATTGCATGACACTGGGTTGGTATCTTGAGTTGGTGTGGTGTAGGGTGATCCAGCTGGATATGCAAAGCCTTCAACAAGCCGTGCAGGACATGGCGTGGCACGATGATGCATTCGCGGGTAGTAGACAGTGGTGATTCTCGCTTTACTACCAACAAACTGTCATTGGAAACAGTTGCGACACTGAGGTAGCGCTTTAATTCCCTGATATTGAGTCCCCTGTACCAAGTGAGTGTGAGTATATCTCAAATCCTGGCATTCACTTTGTATTGATGCCCAAGCTGCTCTGCTGGTGAAAAGGAGTTTGGCATTGCGATTGATGACATATTGAGTAGACAGTCTTTGAACCACATAGTCTTCCATTTGTCTCGTAAATGAACAGATCTGGCAGATGGGGTCATCACACGTTGCTGCATTACGGCTTGCGAAATCAGATGGAACATTGGCCGAGCCTGCTAGATGTCTCACCCATGCTTGAGAACGGCTGACACAAGACAGGTACGTTGATACACACGTGGGCTGGCTGAGAATTCTCCATGACATAGCTTCTCAAAGGTTTGTACATACGGCTTGCTGTCAGTAAGGATACACACCTTATGTTTAAACTGAATGACGTAAGGACTGAAATGCTTCATTGTGACAGCAATGGAAAGAGCTTCTACCTTGCACGGTAGCCATGTGGCTTGACGTCCATGGAGTTTCACACTGAAAAAACCCGCGAGAAGTGGTTTTCCTCCCCGAGTCACGTACAGGGTAGATCCAATGCTATGAGACTTCACCGCACCATCAGTGGCATTCCATAACTGGTCATTAGATCGTGGAAGGACCACTGTGTGACTAGACAACAATTTGGTCTGGGCTTGCTTGAATGCTTTTGGCAGTTCGTCTGACCATTCAATATGATCTTGAGATTCGCGTCTGGTGACGACATCTTCGAGACGTGACAAAATGTGGGAGCATCCAGGAATTACTCTTGACAACACGTTGTATGCGCCAAGAAATGACCTCATTACCTGTGCCTTGGTTGGAGGGGAACATGATGAGAGTGTAGAGATGTAGTGAGGGCTAGCTGTAATCGTGCCGAGGCACCAGGTCCATCCCAGTATCATGGCAGTTCTTGGACAGATGGCTGTTTTGGATGCTGACAAGCTCAAGGCACACTTATCTAGGGCTTGAAGGACCCTTTTCCAGTTGTGAAGAAGCAGTATAAATCATCTGCAATCTTTGCAACAACGCCTTCTTCGAATAGGTCACCCAGCAAGCGGCACGAGTTCTTCAAGGGCAGTTTCTGATCTTGGCATGCCCATGGCAGATCGTGCATACACACGGACTCCACGAAACGGCGTCACAACACCACAGTATTTCATGGATTGATGGGACAAAGGGACCCGGTAAAAGACGTTTGTAAGATCTGTGACAACAATGTACTTCCATTTGGCAATGTTGCAGAGCGTAGAATCTATGTCGGGAAGAAGGGATGGTTGTGGCTGGCTGTATCTGCCCACATCAGCGAATGCAGTGACCAATCTGAAACCTCCAGTGATTTTCTTGACCAGGAAGGAAGGATTAAAATATTCAACCGTGATGCCAACATCTTCTGGTTTGACAAATACCCATTTTCTTTCAAGATCATTGAATTTCTGTTGAAGCTCGTCTAGTTTGTCCCGTGAGTATTGTGGAACACAACCTTTGCATTGCGGAATTTGGACAGGACCCATATTCACAACAGCATGGAATGGTCCTGTGGCATCATTGTAGCCTTTGAAAGATGGATTGAAGACTTCTTCTTCAGAACCCTCGGTTCACTGCTCAGGTTTGGGATGTGGATCTTCCCAGCTACATTCAAGATGATACCAGGGGGTGGCCAAATCCGTGATGAATTCTCATGTTTCAAGTTAGGAACATCGAGACGCGGTTCCAGCGTGAATGACTCATCGAGTGATGACATGTCATTGGGCAGAGATACTTTGAAATATTCACGAGGCCAGATCGTCATTTTTTCAGCAGGAGCCCTCTCTACACATGCACGTCGGATGATGGAATGGCTCGGCACATTATTACCTGAACTGTACAGGTAAACGGTGCCATCACTGAGGATGACCTGGCGCTTGGCGATACGGATGGTCAGGTCGTTCTTGTCCACGAAGGGTGTGCCTCCCAATATCTCGATGTCCAAATTCTCGACTACCAGGTCTTCAAACTCAAATTCCCTCCCGTCACGAGTGAACACGACACGCGTTTGACCCACCACCTTAAGAGGCGATGACCCGTCAGCTTGGTGGGCGGATTGGGATGTACTCTCGACCCTGCATGCCAACGTCGTTGCTGTTGACTCTCGCATCATGTTTCCTGTGGCGTCGCTGTCTATGGTGATCCTAATCGCATCGTGACTGTGAAAGGTATCCATGTACGGAGATTGACGCACTTGGACGCGCAGTGTGTCAGATGGAATGGCTGCAACTTGATCTTCCTCATCCTACTCCACAGCAGTGATGTTAATATCCTGGATTTCCTCTTCCAGATCGTCCATGATTTGTCCGATGAGGCGCGCCGAAGTCAGGTACTTGCAGCCCTGCTCAGGTAGATATTTGCATGCCCTCAAGAAGTGCTGATCAGACCTGCCTGCCTCTTTGCAGAGAGGACATGATCTACTGCCTCTTTGGATTGTCAAACTCGGATCGGATCTGGTCCCCGGCTGTCTGGAGAATCGTCGAAAGTGAGACGCTGTTGCTCACATCCCTCTGGTATCTCCAGCTGCGTGCGCTTCGTCAATCAAGGATGGTAGAGCTTGCGATATTTCTGGTTTGATGGGGGCAAGCGTGCATGACTGTAATAATTCTGTGCCGTATTGCTGCTAGACGAGTTTTGGTAGATCTGGGTCGATTAGGCGTAACCACGTTAGCACACTGAAATTCTCCATTGTTGCAGGTAAATCTTCGTCTTCCGTGCATAGCTCTCCGTGATGATATGTTACCGTCAAGTTTGAGCAGGTTGGCTTCAACGAATGCAACTAGGCGCTGGTACAGGTCTTCCGGTTTCTCGTCTAGCTCTAGCCGGATGGACGCAAAGTCTAAGGAATGACCTCCAGTTGATTGAAAACCGTAATGAAGCTGGATGCTCTACTAAATGTTGTTGACGGATGTATAGTTCTGAACGATAGTGTTGCAGGACAATACCGGGCAATCTGGCCTAACATCAACTCAGGTATGTTCACTTTTTGAGCTGCAATGTGATGATTGTCCATAAGAATGGCTGCACCATCATTCGTGAATCCACGAAGAAGGGCAGACTTGGTCTTTTTGTACCAGATCACTTCTTCGACTAGGAAGGGGGAAAAATTTGGGTCAAGTGAAAGGGTATACATGATGTTTTGCTTCCAATTTTCAAAACTGTTCACAGAGTCGTCTTTTCCCAAGCACCATTGCTTGGGTGACCTGTACGTGTTAGCCATGCTATGTCTGTGTGTGTGATAAGAACAGTCAGTTATCTGGTCCACTGCAGACTGCTAGCTCATTGCACTATTATATACAAAATCAAGGATAGCAAACGGCGAAGTTCAGCTTCAATCATCGGTTGAGAGTGCAGATGCGCGAGGTGGTTTCCCGACGCCATGGCAGGAGATTATCACTTCACTATCCAAGATAACGAGCTAACTACAGTGAAACATAAAACGACTTTGTCTCAACTTTGTCTGAGACCAAAAACACACAATACCATGAAGTGGGCGACAATTGAGCAACACGCCAGAGCGAGGCTCATACAAACTGATGGGAGACTGATCACTATTGCTAGCGGGCGGTAGTCACTTATAAGCAGCTAGGTGACAGCACACTTGCTGGCGCTAGCATATTGGATATGTGGGTATATTAAAATTTTCCTCCCAGAAGGCTTGCCTCTTGGACACCAAACTTTCAGTGACTAATCTACAACACCTCTGAAGAAAAGGAACGCCTTTATTAAAAAATTTCCCAATGGCTAAGGGCTCATACAGGGCATTAGACGGACGACGATAATCATTTGTCCACTTCAGTGTTAAGGTAGTGTCACACGGAAGATGGGCATTTGCTGGTATAATTAATGTATATAATTGCTATGCAGAATCTCAATGCAATCAATGAAGGAGGCTAGGTGGGGCTCACCGTTTTTCTCTCGGATTAATAATAGATGTATGCAACTTAAACTATTTACGCCACACACATATTTACATCATTGATCATGATTTGTGATGGATTAAATTAATTGCATAGGGAGTTTTAAATAAGTATACTTTGTATTTCTTACCTAGATCACCTTGTCGCAATAACACTGCACGTAAACATGTTCCAAACTAAACAGATTTCTACATATTGCGATTACATGACAAAGGACTAGGCTAGTGCAAGCGTACAAACCAAGTGAATCCCGAACTTGGTTTTGGGTGAACTGTAGCGGAAGTTCTTCACAGTTGTGCCCGTGTTATCTGTGAGGCTACATGTAATCATGTTCTCCTCCTTGCCCTGTATTGACAGACACAATTAATTAAGGGGACATACTCCATTTAAATTGATGTTTTTGAAAGAAATATCTTGAGCATATAAGACATCAACAAATATTAAATTCCACTATTGCAATTTCATGTAAAGCCTGACACACAAGCCACACTGCCATGCACGATGCTAAAGGACTATGCGTGCTCAGTGGCATCTCCTTCTGTGACGTCACCAACATCTGACCAGCTTGTTGTTTTACAACACGCAAATGACCATGACATGAATTTACAATCAACAGACTTCATATTTGGCATATTACTTGAGCAGAGCTTTTACTTTACATATCAAGTTTAAAAGAAATTGACACATTCAATTCACTTTCTCTTTAATATATGTTCATGTAAGCTGTGTCTAAAACTGTAAATTGTGTCAGTGTTATATTAGTAAGTTCATTCCGATTAATGTTCTTATTATAATTACACCTTGTGGGCCAAGAGGCCCTGAAGTCCTTTGGTCTATATTGTGAGTTTGTAATTATTAATGAAATGGTTTTTGGTGAATTATATTTAGACTCATTAAGGAACTAAAATGTTGACATGTTTAATTGAGACTATATGCATGCCAGTGAAGATACACCTGGAAATAAAATATTTCTAGTAGACCGTTTCGTGAAGATTGTATTTATTAGTTAATCAATCACAATACTTTATTGTCCCTTGGGAGGGAAATTCATTTGGAGTGTAGAGCAGCATATTAAGACAAGTAAAACAAATGTACATGCAATATAAACAATGTAAAAATAAAAAGAATAAAAGTAATAATAGTTATATCGGTTAAATAAATAAATAAGTTAAATATGTTACAACAGTTTTTAAAAAGTCAAATCATCTCAGGCTCACTTAGTGTCAAACTGGCAGGGAAGACTGCCAGAGATGGAGGGGAACGAAGGTCAGTTACTTATTCATTAGTCTTATTGACGAGGGAACAAAAGAGTTTCGCGTGCGGTTTGCAATTTGCAGTGAGGGAGTTGAAAGAGGCGGCCAGAAGGAAGTAGTTTATAGCACGGAAACAGGGGATGTTTGGGGTCTGAGGAGACGTTCCTTCCCTTTCTCTCTGCCCGTTGCCTGTATAGATCTTCTAGAGTAGTCTGCTTTTTTCCCACCACCTTGCCACTAACCCTGACTGTTCGTGCCAGAGTGTTGCGATGCACGATACTCAGGCCGCCGAACCACACAAGAAACCCAAATGTAATAGAGCTTTCTATGTAGCATCTGTAGAAGGTTTGTAGAACATGTGAGCTGACACTGAGTGACCTGAGCTTGCGTAAGAAATACAGCTCTTGCTGGCATTTTCTGTTAATTACCGCTGTGTTTTCACCAAATGTGAGCTTTGCATCAATGATAGTGCCGAGATACTTGTATTCATCTACTCTCTTTACACACTCTCGGTTAATGAATAGTCTCTTGGGAGAAGTAGGATTTTTCCTAAAATCTATTATGAGTTCTTCAGTTTTACGAACGTTCAGGTCTAAGAAATGATTGTCACACCACACTGTGAAATCAGCTACAGCGCACGCTTGATCAGAGCCGGATAGGTCGACGATAGCTGTGTCATCGCTGTATTTGATGAAATTGACGCTCTCCTGGCTGCTACGACAGTCGTCTGTGTAAAGTGTGAACAGAACAGGGGAGATCACCGAGCCCTGGGGGGCACCGGTGAAAGTGAAGAGTGAGCTCGAAACAGCACCATTATAGCGCACTACTTGCTTACGCTCAGTAAGAAACTGGTTTACCCACAAGATGAAGTGTGGGTTCACATGCATATTGACAAGTTTACTCATCATGATGTGTGGCTGGATGGTGTTGAAAGCCGACGAAAAATCAATAAAGACTATCCTGGCAAACGACTTGGGCTTTTCCAGATGAGTATACACACTATGACATAGAGTGAGAACTGCATCATCCACACCTCGATTGTGGTTATACGCAAATTGGAGGGGATCCAGTTGATCCCCAACATGCTGCAGGAGAGGACGAAGTACGAGTCGCTCAAAGCACTTCATGACGATTGAGGTAAGCGCCACTGGGCGGTAGTCATTGAGAACAGATGGCATAGGTTTCTTGGGGACAGGACATATAACTGACGATTTCCAGGCCGGGGGGATGCGATGCTGCTTCAGAGACCAGTTGAAAAGGATGCTGAACACTGCACTCAGCTGAGTATGGCACTCCTTGAGGACCTGACCACTGACGTTGTCAGGCCCAGCTGCCTTGTGAGGATTAACGTGCTTGAAGATCTTACTGACATCATCAGGAGTTGTTTCTGGGGTATCATCCTCAGTGAGCTGAGACTCAATATCATCCACCGCCTCCTGACGCTCACGTGAGAAGTCACGCCTGTCAAAACGCCCAAAGAAGGAATTCAAGTCCTCAGCGAACTTGAGACTCTCTTCTGCTGACTCTGAGGTTTGTATGACACGTTTGCCTGACTCAACACCAGACAGAGTTTTTAGTCCCTGCCATGCCCTGCGCATATTGCCGTACTGGAACAGGCGTTCAATTTTGTCCTTGTATTCTAGTTTAGCGTGCCTGATCTGCTTTTTTAGAGTACACTGGATCCTTTTTGCTTCAGTGCGGTTGTTAGACATGAAAGCCCTCTTCTTCTCGTTGATTATGTTTTTCAGTTCTTTACTCACCCACGGTTTGTTATTCGAGAAGATTTTCAGTCTTTGTGTGGACAATCATATCCTCACAAAACTTGATATAGTCTGTGACGACATCAACTGCTTCTTCAAGTGAAGAACTGGATTCAATAAGAACATCCCACAAAGTACAGTCAAAACACCCCCTGAGGGCGTCGACCGAGTTCAAGTCCCACGTTTTTACAGTTTTCTGCACTGCTTTCTGTCTCTGCAGTTTAGTTCTATACGCTGGGATCAGATATACCACATTGTGATCAGCTGTACCGAGTGCCATCTTCTTCACGGACTTGTACGCGTCCTTAATGTTGCCATAACAAAGATCCAGGGTGTTACTACCGCGTGTCTGACACGTCACGTACTGCTGGTAAACAGGCAATGTTTTGTCTAGTCGGCAGCTATTGAAATCTCTGAGTATTATGTTAGGCGAGTCTGGTGACATTGTCTCACGCCGATGCACACAGCTAGTGATTGCATCAGCTGCGCGTGCAACATTAGCTGACGGTGGCACATAGACCAGAGTTAAAAATAGCTGTCCAAGTTCACTGTCCGGTAATGTTTGATCTAACCAAGTTTCAGTCATACATATCAAACAAGCTTCCTTATAGGCCCACTGTAGTGCAACATTGGCCTGAAGTTCGTCAATTTTCGAACGTAACGATCGGACATTAGCTAACATGATAGAGGGCAGGGGAAGGGTGTGTACCTTCTTTTTCTTCAATCTCTGGTGAAAGCCGCCTCTCTTGCCCCGCTTGCGTCGCGGGTTGTTTCTATTGTTAGTGTCCAAGAGTACTGTAAAGTCATTTCAATCCAGGAGTGGACCAGAAAGATTGTCAGTGACACTGGGTCGCAAGGCCAACAGCGCATCAGGTGAATAAGTCTTGAATCTGCCATCTTGCCAAATCGGTTCACCACTCACACACACAACGAGTAAAATGGTCCATAAAACTGCCAAAACTTTGGTTGTTCTGCCGAACATCTTCGTATTACTTCTCGACGAACCTATTTAACGTCCTTCAGTTAAAACTGACGAAAAACGATAAACAACACAGAGGCTAAATACAAACACTCCAGGTCGCCACAACAGCGCCCTCTATCCACACTTAATGTGTTATTAAAAATACTGTAGAATTTTATCCCGATACTATGCTATTTAGGCCAATTTCCAGTGGTTGTAGAAACCTTGCAGGAGAGTTTGTGAGCTGCAATCTCGCATGTAGCACAGTTAAAGGTTGTTTAAGAAAATATGCACACATTTTCTGTTCTCATTTTGCCCCTACCACCCTCCCCCAGAATGGAAAGAAGAAAGAGATGAATTATGATAAAACTTTAATTGTTCACAGTATACATATACATAGCATGTATTTTGACTTAAAAACAGTAGCAATTAATGACATAATACTGATTGAATTGGAGTGAAGTAATAGCTGCAACTTGTGTAGTAAAACATAAATAATATACCTTATAATTTTGCTAAATATGCTTTAACCTTTTCAAGGATATATATAAGTTATTTTATATATTATTTTATACCTAAGTTATTTTAGTTTAATCCTAGACCATATCTTTATTTTTGCATTGATAATTATGGCTACTGCTGTTTTAAAGTTTCTCAGGTTCTGCCAGTGCAGTAGGAATTCCCATTACACATTATTGTTACAGCCCACATGGAGACATTATGTTTGACACTGGGACAATGGCAGGCAGTGAGCTGAGGCTAGTCCAACACACAGGCTTACAGTATAATCTATGACACCCAGGCCGCTCCACTCAGCCACCCAAGTGATCAGACATAGGGCAAAGTCCACTATCCAGTTATAAATAGAGATCAATGCAAGAGGCTTACAGCAGTAGGGAAATAGTAGGAACATTTAGCATTCTGGGGGGCCTTGAGGTGCCCTTAGAATGATTCAATCAAATACAGATTTCTTGTACATAGTGGCACTACCACATGAAATGTCTATGCAAAATCAGAGAAAAGGTTACTGAACAGTTTTTGAAAAAATTGGCAAAATGTGAAAATTTACCAGTTTCCCCCGGCCCTGAGGGGCCTTATAAATTATTCAATCGAATACAGATTTTTCGTGCATAGTGGCAGTACCCTAAGATACGTCTACGCAAAATTAGAGAAAACGGTTTCTGAGATATGGCAGGTAATGGCGCACGGCGAGTGATGGCAATAGTCCGTTGGACCTTCGGCCCAAAGGACTAAAAATTTTGTTTTTGAAATCATAGCACATAATTTTTAAAGCCTACTAAGAGCTAAGCCAATGGCTTCCTTATTCATCTTCAGTTTGCTGGTTTGGATGGCAATCTTGCTAACATGTGTGTGCATGTGTGCATGCATGTGTACATATGTGTTTGTAAATGTATTTAACTTTTGGCTTTATAACAAAGTTCTTATACAACTTAACTTCTGTTTTCCATGCTTCAGCACACAAGCTATGTTCCCTAGTTGGTGTTTACTAGAAATGTCAGTTTAGTATTGTCCCATATAAAGATATTTTATGTCATATTACCTTCCACTTCGGCATCTTTCCAAACCAAACCTGGGTGAGCTTCGTTTGACAACAGGGTAGCTGAAAGAACTTCATCGCTTGAGCAGCATGAGCTATCATAAGTGGTGTGGATGTCCATGTATCTACGTTGCGAACCAACAGCAGATGTGACTCTTCTTTGTTGAGATGGTAGCACTCATTGAGCACGTAGCAAGCAAGGTCCTGAAACTCCCTGTCAGTTCAACCCATGCAATGACAAACACGGAAACAAGAACGGTTTGTCTTACAGTCAACAACTTTCAGTCAACGAATTTAACCCTTCTATCCGGAACACACACTGGTGCATAGTTTTACCATGTACATAATTAACATATTATCCATTTCACTTTGGTAACATGATACATCGTTTGATCGCTACAAAGTTTCGCCAGATTTCTGCAATGGCTATCTGCACGAAAGCATTTTCCCCATCTCTGTTTGTATTTGCAATTGTTCAAAATGTTTTTATTACAAAAGTTAAGGTGATTAAATTACACAAAGAAAAGAGTCTCAGCTTCTTTTAGTAGAATATACATATAGAAAATATGCCATTTAGTTATAGAAATATATGTTTACATAACACAGGTTTTTTGAAACCAAATTGTATAGACAGTTAAGGGTAAAATGGTTAAATGTAAAACAAATCATAATGGTCAGGTCAATCTGCCTCAATCTTGTTGTCATATCTTCTTATTATATTAAACCATGCAGAAATTTTGAAAAGCTATCAGCTTATTTCTAACATGTGCTTTTTATTAAAGTTAGTCAAGAGGATTGTGGCAAACCGGTTGATTGCACACATGCATGAAAACAACCTTTGCAATCAGCCTACCAACAGGACTGTAGTACTGAAACTGCACTTCTGCATGTGCATGACAATGTGATTCAGTGCATGGATGAATGCAAAGTTGTGGTGCTGCTGCTAATTGATCTAAGTGCTGTATTTAATACAACTGACCATGCCATTCTTTTAAACACATTGAGCAACACCTTCAGTGTGAACTATCAGTTTGTCATGGTTCGCTGCCTACTTACTACACAGACAATACACAGTGTTGATTGCCGTTGAGCAGCCTTATGCTGTGTTCCAATCACCTTGTGTAAGTTGTGAATATGACTTGATTAACTGGAAAGTTCAGGGGCTCCTCCAGTTTACCACTTGTAAATTTATGCAACTGGGTCAAGTAGGGGTTACGAAGTCGTATTAACGACTTACACGTGGTGATTGGTATGCAGCATAAACCTCACAGACTGACCTGCAGTGTCCTGCAGGGGTCAGTTCTTGGACTATTACTGTTCACAATATATATGACTCCACTCGCGTCGCTACTCAACCACCATGGCATGGCTTACCATCTATATGCCGATGACATCCAACTTTTCTAAGAATTTAGCCCAAGCGATAATATTTCACCCGACATTGCCATCACGAAAATAGAACTCTGTGTTGCCAGTATCCGTCAATGGATGAAAACCAACCTGCTAAATCTCAATGATGACAAAACGGAGATCATCATCCAACCGAAATCAGCAACCAAAATTGTTCTTCTTGACGGTGTAACTATCGGAAACGTGCACATGTTACCCAACACACACGCCAGAAACTTGGGGGTGACCTTTGATTGTAATATGTCCCTTGAGCGACACATAACTAACATTTGCATTCGTCGATACTTAGACAAAGAACACACAAAACAACTTGTGCGTGCGCTAGTCATTTTGCAAATTGACTGCTGCAATAGTCTTCTTAATGACCAGCGACCGTAATTGAGAAACTACGTGTCCAAAATGCATGTGCTCGTATCAACGATGCGGTCGAAACGAGACCATGTCACGCCCATGCTCTTGGAGCTGCACTGGCTTCCTGTGAAGAGTCGCATTATTTTCAAGACCCTACTTCTCACTTTCAAATGCCTTCATGGGTTCGCATCTCCATATCTATCAGCACTTCTCTCTTCGTATCGCCCGACATGCTGTCTACGCTCCTCCGATCAGCTACTCCTTAAACAACCCACTATCCGAACTAGACTCGGCAAACGAGCATTCTCTTGTGCAGCTCCAAGAGCATGGAATCAACTACCACTCACAGTGCGCCAATGCACTAGTGTCAATCAGTTAAAGTGGCACTGAAGACGCATCTTTTCACAAATTATTTGTTTTATGTTATTTATTTACATTAACCATTGTAAAGCGCCCCAGAACAATTATTTGGATGGGGCGCTATATAGGAAATAAATAAATTATTATTATTATTATTAGAACATGTCAACTGTAAATTTTGAATTTAAAAAGTAGCAAATTCAACTAGATTCACCACTGTAGATGCATTGCCAGAAACAGGTTAGATTTTAATCAGCTATTTCTTTTCATGAAAACAATCCATAATCTGACACCTTCAAAAGAATCTCTGGACACACACCCCAGACTCTTACATGTTGACTGTGCTGCTTACCTACACTACATTCACTATAAGTGGGAAAGAGGTGGAGACAGTGACATCTTACAAGTATTTGGGCACAGTAGTAACATCAGACTTGTCTTGTGCTGAACATGTTATGTCTACCATGATAAAAGGTCATCAGAATCTCTACTTCCTGACGCAGCTTTAAGACATTAAAGTAGACAACACCATCATGATGCTCTTCTACAGATCCACCATAGAAACTGCCCTTAGCTTTGCCTTCTAAGTCTGGTTTTCTGGACTCACAAAGAAGGAAAAGATAGCTAGGAGAAACTAGTTTTACTGCTAGAAAGGTCATAGGAATGATACCAGCACCAATGACAGATTCATCACGACAGAGCCCTAAAACAAGTAAAAGTTACCTTGAAAGATAAGTCTCATCCTCCTAACTACCTCTCCTTCAGCCTCTACTATCAGGCAACATATTGCAAGCTATAATGACAAGGACAGAGAGGTACAGGAAACACTTCCTGCCATACGCTACCCTAATATTTAATGCAGAATAAACACCTGTGAGCTTTCATTATGTGACCATTTTTGTGATGTCACTTTCTGTGTACCAGTGATACTATTACCTGTGATGTGTTTTTGTATATGGTCTGTTTTCTTGGATTGACACTGGGCTTAATTGCGTCCTTTGTGCTCAACTATTTGTAGCTGTGATGGCAAACAGAATTCCTGTACTTCAGGCAATGAAGTACTGGACATGGGATGGTTATGCGACTACTGGACATGGGATGGTTATGCGGCTGTGCTAATCATGGTGTTCACTCACTCAGCAAGGTCGAGCAGGTCTTTACTCAGGTTGCTTTCGTCTTTCTTGTCTGCATGCCTCGCCAGGGATGTGAGAAGATGGTAGGCCATCAGGGCTCCACCTGCACACACATACACACATTATCTGTAATATAAGTCCTGCTACTAACATATCACCAGCAAACTTAGAAGTATTATTTGAAACTTGGCTTAATGCATGCAGCAACCATCAGAGTTCTAAACAATCTACTTCAACTGATTAGTGGACAGTTTATGTAATTTTGAGCAATCAGAGAAAATTTTAAACATCCAGTACATACCCTTAATTAGTCAGAAACCGTTTACCCTTTGGGAGTTTCTAACAAAATAACAGCATTATGGATCCATACTGCGATCATAGATGAACTTCAGACACTGGTGATAGAGATGCAAAACATCTATGGATGATTTTCATTGAAATGATGGCTACACGTTAATTTTCTGTTGAAGATGAAATTTGGTGGTACAAAATATGTCATACATGAATCAACCCACCTATGTGGTCGTCACATAGTTTCCAGAAAAGATTTGCCAACTTATGTCGATTCAGTAGTAAAGCCCAGAGAAACAGCTTTGTGCATGCCCGTTGATACCCTACAAGAACAGCTACAACAATGAAATCATGGCACATGAACAAATCTTGTACACTAGAAGGTGATATGACCTGAACCTGTAAAATGGAGAAATACAGTCATCAGTAGGAACAAAATATATTTTCTAATGATTGTATTAATGTTAGCAGTGTGAAGATGTTTTAAAATATAACTGAAGGATATATATCTGAT
Organism: Paraescarpia echinospica; assembly: GCA_020002185.1. NCBI lineage: Eukaryota > Metazoa > Annelida > Polychaeta > Sabellida > Siboglinidae > Paraescarpia > Paraescarpia echinospica. The sequence continues at coordinate 31,156,047 of CM034535.1, read as the reverse complement.
AAGGGCAGGAGATACATTGGGGGTCAGCAATCTGCAGACCGCGGGTCAACTGTGGCCCACAAAGCTATTTCATGCGACCCATGGACTAAATGCGAGATTGCACACAATACGGTCCACGGGATGACAATATATATGTTTGTGTAGTGCACCTTCAGTTGTTTCGCTGATTAAAAAGGTTCGACACGATGGTGCCACTGCGAATCTCTCCAGGCCCACTGCATCATCTATACCATTAGAAAGCCTGTACAACAAATCAATAAAAATACAAAAGATACTGAGCGCCGTCATAAAGACAGTGAACTACGTTTGCGCTCATGGCCTAAACCCCCCAGCAGTTCAAGTACCTTCTGGCAGAAACGAATATGCAAAAATCAATATCTCCTGTACTACAGCAAAGTGTGCTGGCTGGGTTGCATGCACAAGCCGTGACATGGAAGTAACTTGTTCGTGCAGCAGACGTTTTCAGACATAAGCCTAAGGCCTACCGCACATTGTGGACCCCAGATGCATCTGCAAGTTTTCATTTCTTGTTGACATTGCGGTGCGTCTCAATCTGCTGAATTATCAACTTAAGGAATGGATATGATGAGAACGTCTAACCAAAGAACTCCTCTAGTTCTTTTTTTTCCAGTGTTTCCACTTTCGAGATTAAGTTACAATTGTGGGAGACACAACTGTTGCATTTCTCAACACTCCTGAAAACAGCACAGAAAGGCAGGACACGTACGAAACATTCATTGAGCTGCTGAGACGCGAGTCTGCAGAGCTCGTATTTGCTCTTAATTTATGGCATGAGCTATGTAAATAAGTTCACCAAAATGTAATGAGACTCTGTGGCACTCAAAGTAACATTCAGTGAGGTATATCTTGCAACCAAATGCACATTACACATGGAACAGTTTCTTAAACACATCACACACGCCAAGCTCACCTGGACGTTGAGCACTTGGTCAAAATATCATTTGCATGATGACAGCACGGACTTGAATATTGTGTATTTTCAATAGGACATTACAAAAATTAGCCATTGATGTTTCATAATAATAACTCCAAAACGTGTAAGTTCAGCATTGACGCATATGAGCTTGAATGCCACAAAGATTGGGCTAGTGATAACCTAGAAAGAATGCTTTAAGAAGAAGCTGGTGAGGAGTTGACTTAAGTGGGCTGGGCATGTGGAGAGAATGGTAGGAGAATGGCTGGCAAAGAAAGCAGATGTTGAGAGTGTGGAGGGTAAAAGGAAGCAAGGAAGATCTAACTGACTGACTGTGTAAAGAGATAATTGGAAGAATTGGGAGAGGAATGGAGAACAAGTACAAAATATAGAGGGGAATGGAAGCAGTTAGTGGAGAGAGCAGTTCAATACCAGCGAGGGAAAACAAGAAGAAGAGAACAGATAACTGAAATCGAGGAATGGAATCGAGACCAGCCTCACCCCTGAGAACAGGGAAACAAGAGGAGACCAACAAATAACCAATATTAAGAAATAAATGTGTGGCCTACTGACCTAGCCCAGGTAATTTATTTGGCCCTCCATTCAGAGCCCTGCTGGCTCCTGCTATACATAAGTGAAAAAATGTTGGACTCTTGACAAGCCAAAGGCTTCTTTGTCCACGCGCCATCAGGAGCTTGCAGCTCTGGATGGCAGTCTAATTAATTAAATCTTGGGAAATTATTAAATTTACTACAAATGCAACAGCTTTCCTCCCAGCAAATAATAATTTCCAGTTTTTCCTACAATGCTCCCTCCACTTCTCCACTGCAGACCTTTAGCCAGAGAACTGTTGTCTCATTATTGGATGTTTGAAAAATCACAATGGGTTTTTCTTTTGAACTGTTTGGATAACAGGAGTTTATTTTTTAGATATCATGATCTTGTGTTGACCCATATCGTGGTTGGACCAATAACAAGGTCAAACCAGTGTTTGCGTTGTCATAAAACTGACCTTGTACAAGGTGTGAAAGTGAGTGCAGGTGTGTAGTTTGAAGTATTTTGCAAGCCTTAAGGCCAGACACCCCAGGTGAAATGGTGTTTTTTACAAAAAATACTGAAAATGGTTTTCTGCCAGATTATTATACCTTTGTATGCATACTATCAATAAAGTTCACTTCTATGACAATTACGTACCTATAAGTGAGTTTTAATCATGGATCAAGCATGTCGATATCATGTAATGAAATCCATTATGCAATCTTTGACAGCCATTTTCTCAAAAACATTTTTCTTCAAATTTCTGCATTTGGAAATAGGATATCTCTTGGAATAATTATGCTATATAAATAATGTTTTCAGTGTTGCATTCAGCATATTCTACTGTGTGCAATGATCAGACACTTTTTTAAAATCATGAATAGTTTGAAAGATATAGCCATATTTGTTGCCAAAAAACAAGATTTTTTTTCATATTTTACCAAAAAATAAATACATTTCAAAAAATGCTCTGATCATTGCACAATAGAATCTACAGAGAACATGGATTTGCAAGAATTATAACTATATATGGATTCAATAAAAAATGGCAGTGTTTCCAAATTTGCCAATATTTGCTCAAAATGGCAGCCATTTTGTTTGTTACCATGGAAACGGGAGGTCTGGCTGAAAAAAGTTCAATATATATTTTACTCAGTAAGACCCATTTCATGCATTGGGCAGACAAAATTGAACTGTTTGCACAAATAAAAAAATAATCCTATCTACCTGCCGTGTCTGGCCTTAAGGGGGTTCAGTTGGAGGTTTTCAGAGTCTCAGCCTGAAATATTCACCATGTCCCAATGCCCAATGCTTGTGCAATGGGTTTTTCATGAGCATAATGGGTCAATAAGAACGGGAAAATTTAACAATCCTGTCTACGGGTCCACTGATTGATTTACCTTTCACTTGCTGCTCACAGTTCACCTCTCCAGATGAGTTGCAGCATGCCTCTTGCAATTCTGATACACAATCACGAATCACACACAATTACAATTTTTTTTTTAAAGCAACAATATGAATTGTTTTTGGTGTAAGTATATGCATGTATGCGAAGTGTGTGAAGATGGCATCTGTAAAGAAGGTGTGAACTTACTTTGAAGATGGCATCTGTAAAGAAGGTGTGAACTTACTGTGAAGATGGCATCTGTAAAGGTGTGAACTTACTATGAAGATGGCATGGTATGTGTCTAGATAGTGTGGTCTTTGTATACATATATATATATATATAGTTGATATTGTTTGTGTGTGAAAATAGTCCAGTATTTGTTTGTAGATGACATTGTTCTTGTCCGAAAGGGTGGCATTCTCTGTGTCAACCTACACCTGTATGTACATACTTACCCAAGCTACAGCTGAAATTCGAAATTCAAAGAGAAGCTATGAACAACAATTAGCTAGTAATATAAAACATGACAGCAAGGGTTTTTATGGGTATGTTCGAAGCTAACAGAAAGTTCAGGATAAGGTCGGTCCTCTAGAAGATAGTGCTGGAAATATAATATCAGAGGGATTCTTAATGGCAGAAGACCTGAATGAGTATTTTAGTTCAGTGTTTACCAGGGAAGATATTAGTTCACTGCCAGTACCAGAGGCTAAGTTCAAGGGGGCAGATTCAGACTATTTAGGACAGTCAATTGTAACCCCGGAAATGGTAGCTAAGAAAATAAGGGATATGAAGGATAATAAATCACCTGGAGTGGATGGGATTCCGCTCAAACTACTATTGGAAATTGTACAACAGATTAGCCTACCACTTGCTACAGTTTTCAATTTGTCATTAGAAGAGGGAGTGGTTCCTTTAGAATGGAAAGAGGCAAACATTATACCGTTATTTAAAAAAGGTTCGAGAAACAAGTCAGAGAACTATAGACCAGTGAGTTTAACATCAGTGATTTGCAAATTATTAGAAAGACTAATTAAAGATCACATGGTGGATTTTCTTGTTAAACATAACTTGATAAACCCATCTCAACATGGGTTTTTAAAAGCGAGGTCATGCTTAATGTTCATGTTATGTTTTTTGGAAGACATCACTAAGTGGGTAGATGAGGGATCACCAGTAGATATCATCTACTTAGATTTTCAAAAAGCTTTCGACAAAGTACCACATCGAAGATTACTGCTTAAACTAAAGGCATAGGAAATGGTATAATAAACTGGATATAAAATGGCTGATTGACAGAAGACAACGTGTAGTAGTTGATGGGGAGGCTTCAAACTGGAAATTGGTTTTGAGTGGGGTACCACACGGATCAGTATTAGGTCCTATATTATTCTTAATATATATCAATGATTTGGATGATGATATAACAAGCAAGGTGTTGAAATTTGCGGATGATGCAAAAGTGTTTAGAAGGATTAAAAGTGATGGAGATAGACAGCATTTACAAGATGATCTTGACAGGTTGATCAAATGGTCTGAAAAGTGGCAAATGCTGTTTTGGGAAATGTAAATGCCTCCACACAGGACATGGGAACGAAGAGGTAGAATATACAATGGGGGTACTGTACTAAGTACTACTGTAAAAGAAAAGGACTTAGGGTTAACCATTAGTGCTGATATGAAAGTTTCAGAGCAGTGCGGAATTGCAACTTCAAAGGGAAATCAAATCCTTGGATTAATTAGGCGAAATATAGCGTATAAGGAAAAAGAACTAATAATACCACTGTACAAAACAATAGTGAGGCCTCATTTAGAATATTGTATACAAGCGTGGAGGCCATATCGCAAGGACATAGATATGCTAGAAAGAGTACAGAGGAGAGCGACTAAAATGATACCAAAACTGAGGGATCTTAGTTATGAAATTCGCCTAAAAGAATGTGGTTTAACAACACTGGAGACCAGGAGATTGAGAGATCAGGTAAAAGTGTTTAAAATACTGAATGGTTATGAAAATATTGATAGAAATATGTTTTTCTCAGTTAAGAAAGATAGAAGGACTAGAGGACATGAAGTTACATTAGCAAAGGAGCAGTGTAGATTAGATATAAGAAAGTTCTCATTTTCACAAAGGACTGTAAATGAATGGAACAGATTATCTGCTGGTTTGGTGGGTGCTAGTAGCATGAATATGTTTAAAAATAAAACCGAAACATACCTGAGAAGGGCGGGATACACATAGATAAAAGGGTTGGACTCTCGTTAAGCCAAAGGGCTTCCTTGTCCACCTGCCACCTAGAGTTAATTCTTTGGGTGGCAATCTTGTGCCACATTGCAGACAATGATAAACAAACATGAATTAAAAAACACTCTGATTCACTCTTATTCATGATCTTGTTAATAATGCAAATTCCGAATCACTGCTTCAGCCACGGGTCAGGTCTTTGAATGAACAGGTCAGAAAGGGTGAAGTATAAACTGCTACAACAGGACAGTCCATCATATAAGAAAAAACCTTTTTAATCTTTTTTGATGAAGATCCTTCATTACGCTCCTTAAAGACTAAACTCAGAATCTACCAGAACGGTGTCCTCTCTGTGCACCTCTATAGCTCAGGATTCTGGTGCCTGACACAGCAAGACACTGACTTGCGAGTTTTGACAATGTCTGTTCATGGAAGATACTACTGGCGTAGGACCATCTCTAACTCCGCAATCCACCTAACCATAAAAACACAAGAACATCTGCACCATCGTGAAAATGAGAAGCTGGAAGTGGCTTGGCCATTCAGACTTACCTGCGACCTGCCAGAGAGGACAGCACTGACTTGGACCCCAGGTGAGAAGAGAAAGAGGCATAGCAAACCAACATGGAGATGAACCAGTGAACTGGTGAGATCATGTTTGAGCCCTGTGTCACACAATCTCACTGTACACTCTGATTCAATGCCGTTACATACCTTTATACCTGAAGTGCTGCTTTGAAAGCAGAGAGTCCACAAGCTTGACAAGTAAGTCCAGCTTGTCTTCCTTATCATCCTCCCACTTGTCACCAGGAAAACAAAGAATTCATTAAATTAATGCCAAACTCACGACACTGAAATGGAATTTGGAAAAAAGTTGTTTTATTTATGAGCATGCAGACCTGGCTTGTATGCATACTATCAATAAAGTTCAGTTCTATAACAATTACATCTCTAAGTGAGTTTTAGTCATGGATCAAGCATGCCGATATCAAGTAATCAAATCCATTATGCAATCTTTGACAGCCATTTTCTCAAAAACATTTTTTTTCAAACTTCTGCATTTGGAAATGGGATATCTGTGGGAGTAATTATGCTACATGTTCTACACAATTAAGATTTTTAGTGTTACATTCAGCTAATTCTACTCTGTGAAATGATCAGTTTTGGGCGATAATTTAAAAGATATACCACCCCAGGTAAACACATTTGTTGTCAAAAACAATTTTTTTTTCACTTTACACAAACATAAAAAAACTGAAAAATGCTCGATCATTTCATAATATAATGTTTACACAACATGAATCTGCAAGAATTACAATTATATATTTGCTCAAAAAAAAGAATGGCAATGTTTCCAAATTTGTCAATATTTGCTCAAAATGGCTGCCATTTTGTTTGTTACCATGGGATTGGAGTCTGGACAAAAAAGTTCACTATATGTTTTACTCAGTATATCATTCATTCCTTACTATGAGAAAAAAATAGCACAATCCTATCTACCTGTCATGTCTAGCCTTAACAAATGCAAATGAAATTGAATGCATTTGAATGCTGAGCATTTGAACGCACATTCAAATGCTTCCGTGAAATTGAAAATGATTTGGTATTTTAATGTGTACTTTTGTATGTGATCCACAAACATCTGATTTATCAACTGCACAACCAAATGTGAATCAAGTGCATGCGTAATTCTTTGAATAATTATTATTGTTACATTCACTTTCACAAGAGGATAACACGTCATTGGAAAAAGTGCTCTGTAGTGAGCATTATCCCCAGCAGATTATGAAATCATTGTCTGACCTGTGAATCCACTTTCACAATGTACTCTTTGAAAAAGTGCTCTGTAGTGAGCAGTATCCCCAGAGATTATGAAATCATTGTCTGACCTGTGAATCCACTTTCACAATGTGCTCTTTGAAAAAGTTCTCTGTAATGAGCAGATAATGGAATCATTGTCTGACTTGTGAATCCACTTTCACAACGTGCTCTTTGAAAGTGTTTTGTAGTGAGATTATGGTATTGTCTGACCTGTGAAATTTTGAATCTGCTTTCACATCCAGTCCTCTCAACAGATAAAATTAATTTTAAAATACTTTATATTAAGTGAAACATTTGCATTAAAATACATTGACATGCATTTATTAATAAGCCTGATGTAGACTGCTTCCGGATTCTGTCAGGATGATTCATTGTGAAATTAAGAGCACTGATTCGTGACATTTGGATCCTGAGACAGTAGTGTTCATGCTAATGCCGTTTTTGAGTGATATGACATGTTTTTTGAGGCAGGGTGCCATTTTTCAAGTTTCGCCACGTCCCTTCAATGCAATTCTTCACTGAAGTTGGCTTTGGGCCTGCGCTAGACATGTTGTTTACACAGAAATACAATATATATATTGAAATTGTGTTGACTAATGCAATTTCGTTTAGCAACATAACTGATGGCGAAACCTAGCATCTAAAGTGTGAAAATGAAATACAATCATGAATAGGTAGTTCCCAAGCTGCCCACAGTGCATGTCAGTATGGCCTCGTGGCATGGCTGGAAACTAGATAGGGACCCTGAGTTTACAAACCCATGGGGTCCCGGACCCTAGCATGAACGTCTATACTATGTTTTCATAATAGTTTCATTCAGGCCACACCAATTTTATTGTTAGAATTATGGAATTTTTTGACATTTTAGTTAGGGAGGGAAGAATAAAAATTAAAGTCATGAATTATTACATCAACTATACAGTACATTGCTAAACAAATATTTAGCCTTGTATCACTTTCGATTATGAAAGTTTAATAAAAGTTGAAGACTATTAGAATTTAGAATAACAAGTACTGGTAACAAGACTTGGCAGATACCATTTTGGTGTGTTACTGAAGATGCACGACAACCAATGAAACGGTGTTTAACATACAATGTTCGGTATGATGCGTATATGCTCGATGAATCGACAAAATCATTGGTTCGGCATTTCGATCAAAAATACAAGTTCAAAATTGCAATTTTATTTGTATTTCCGTCTTGTAAAAAACAACGTCGGTGGGTCTGTAATCCGAATAATAAAATTGGTGTTGCCTCAGTAAGTTGGATCTAATAATTCAATATGAAGAAACAATGAAAGCAATAAAACAAAAGAAAACACAGCCTAGTATACATGCAGACCTTCTCTTGTTTTATGATGCTGATGATCAGTTCAGCGTTGCTGCCAGAACTATTATCCAACACCTGCACAGAAAACAGCATTTATATTGCACTTCGTTGGCAAAAAAGTCAGTACAACATTCTGTAGGATTTTTGCGAATGATTTTCTATAGACTATTTTGTATTACAAACTTATAACAATTATATATACATTTCTATAGAATTCTGTAGAATATTCTACAAAATTCTGTAGAAAATTGTAGTGGCCACAACAATTTTATATATTTCTACAGAACAGCTAATTATTTAAGCTCTACTTGCCTTTTGGTACAGATCCACAAGTGTCTTCTTTTTGGCAAACTTATCCAATCTGACGAGACCCGTGTCAAGGAAGAGCTGCACAAAGTCTGCTCTGTCGTCCACCAGAGCTTCAGTCATCATCTTCTCCAGATCCATATCCTGTCAAAAACAAGACCAAAGCAGTTGATTTCATACAAATCGTTCGCCCATTGTGCTCGATGGCTGCACGAATGGGTCTATGTTACTGGTCATTAAAATGATTAGTTTCGCTGACAAGCCCATCTGCCCTACCTGCCAGTCACTCCTCTCTCCACGACTGTAGATCTCCTGGGCGACATCACAACGGTTCAAGTTCATCGCAAACTTGAGCTGGCTCTCAACTTCTGAGGACTTTGCTGAAATGACAAGCAATATTCACAAAATATATGCAAAAGATTGCTTGTGCAACTGATGGGCTCAGGCAGTTAAATTCTAGAAAATGGAGGATACATGTATATATTTCTCTCTAATACATAAATGTAAGAGAGAGTCTGATGATCTGTTGTTATTGCATCACAGCTGAACTTGTGTGCCAGTTGGAACAAAATGTGGTCCAGTTATCCAGGGGGGGTAGACTGATGGACATGAGTGAACCACTACGTTATTCTTTGTATAATTATCCTTCACATATTTGCCAAACATGTTAATGCGATTTGGAACAATTGTAAAAATCATGTATTTTATGTAATAATTTCTAAATTACTGCACAAATACTTGCATATGTGCATGCTATCCTATGACGTAACTATGACATGATCAACCAGCACATGATCAACCAGCCAGCCCGCCTGCCCACCCATCCTCCCGCAATTCCATTTGACACAGAATTACCCAATTTCTGTTTGTTTATTCTCCGCCATTATATATAAAATGCATGATCAGCAGATATATCCAAAAACTGAGTGAGCAAAACGTTTCTGTAATTGGTGGCAACTGAGGGCCTGACAGTAGTAGCATGTGCCCCGGGCTTGTGGGCCCGCAGTTACCCTGCATGTTGAATGCTGCAAACATGGCACTTCTAAGAGAGAACTTGCAGAAAACTTGCTAAAACTAAATTTTGAATTGTTCAAGTAGTACCTTTGAGAACTGCATGAAGGAGTGCATTGTCAAACTTCTCTGGTCTGTCATCATCTTTACAGGGAAACACAGTCACCTGAAACAAGGCATGTACATGCCAGCACCAAAGTTTTATGAGGAAAAACAACATAGTGCATACATGATGCATCTATTAAAGGTGTAGCCTGTGGCAGTGGGCATAGACTACCCTCATATATGCACCATAGAAAATATGTGTTGTGTTAACAAGGCTATCCGACTTACTCACATGTGCAGTGATACATCAGGCACTATAATTATACTGTTAAATAGAACAAACTTGGGCAGTCATTAAAATGGCCTTGATAATCTAAAAGCTGTTTCGCTTTTTGTTATATTACCAAAACGATGCTTGTTGTATGTTAATTGTTATTCATTGTTAACTGTTAGAGTTGATACTGGACTGGTTTGTGGGAGATTTAATTGGCCTCAGGTTTTATAGTACATAGTGTGGAGTAAGAACTATCGTGATAGAATGACTGGCTAACCACTGCCCAGAGGCCTCCAGTCCTAAATCCGATGCTGTTGATACATGAAACAATAATGATACCAGCAATCATTATTGCATAGGCAATATTAAAAATACCTGGGACACTCAACATCCATTTGGGGTAAAAGTCTTACAGACACATCAAGGCAGTTGCCATTTGATATGTTCATCACACGTAAATGGTATAACCGAGTTGTAATACTTGATCTGTCTGCAAAAGTGTATTGGGATGTGTTTTTGTAATATTCCTAAATGTTGTGGGTGCAGGCCACATTATGTACAATCTAGCTTTTAGTCTGCAGGTTGCAAGAAATAGCATGTGGTTTGGAGATGGCCTGTGGTCCACATGTAGCCTACTGCTGTGTTAACTTCTCCTAACGAAGTTGGAGTTTTAAAGTCATTTGCCATCGTAGTCTCGGATGGTGGCATAATCTCCCCATCACAGGCAATGGGACATCCTGCACGATCACGTGAACTTAATTCTAATAAATATCTCATTAGCACGTTATTTGTAACAGTTTATTATACAATACTAGTCAGTGGTCATAGGTGAATTACCAGGTCTCGGTGATCGGCAATGATGCTGCATACGTTTTTCACACTTTCTTCATTTTCCTTGGTGTCCATGATCCTCTCCATCTCACCCAACAGCTTACAGTGCAGTTCATCTTTGTTGTCTCCCCTGCAAATTGACATATCATCACTTACAGGTCGTCTCATAACTTTGCAAGCCCAAAATATCATATTTTGTATTGGTTCTTACGGTTCACACTACACACCAGGCCACATGTGGAGTGGCATTTCACAGAGCAATTCAAAATGGCTTCCAAAACTGTGTCATAAAAATGTTTGCAAAAATTGACACCTTTCACATTAGATACAAGGCCAACATATGTATTAAGTCCAGCTCCAGCCTGGACTATACGAACAAAAAGGAAAACAACAATAACACTAGCATTATAAGAGTGTAGGTTTGTGTGCACTTTCGTGACACTATCACGGTTATGTATTTGATACAAGAGTGGTGCTACTCACTTGTCGTTGTCATAACAGCTCTTGGCAAATACGAGGAAATCTGCTGCTCGTCCCGAATCCTCAATTACGACCAGAGGGATGCCGTTCTTTGTAGCCTTAGCAGCAGTTTCAAGGGTCTTTTTATCTCCCCCCAGAACCACCATTACGACAGGTGCCTTTGATTCTGAACACAAAAACATAATAATAAAATAGATTAATAATGTAAATAGTGATAATATGAAAAACTAATATGATAGCGAGAACAAATCAAAGTACAACTAGATTAAAAGGAGGCCGACTGTTTCTAATTTTGTATTAATTAAATAATGTTCTTATGATTATACTAAATATAGAGTCATTTCACACACAAAATTTAACCTCTATTATTGACTACAACAGCACTTCTCAAGCAGTGTGCCTTGGCACACTCGTGTGCCGTGACCAAGTCCCCTGTGTGCAGTGTGCACTTTTATAATTATAAGAAAATAAGTATCAAATTTGCATATAAAAAATGTAAAGCAAAGCGATGGCTCCGAGTATGTTTCATGGGTGACTAGTCGCCAACAGCAGCTGACAAATAGTCTGACAACAAAATTGTGGCAATTGGTACCACCTAGGATGATGAAGGGCTCTAACTCTTGCAGTATTCACCGAGTCAGCTACAATGTTTCTAGGTTAATAGCATACGCAAGCAGTGCATACCTAATCGCTGAAATACTTTATCCGTGTGCAAAATATTGTATGGGTTATGTTTAGAATCTAGCAGTGAATGAAGGAGATGATCAGAGTTCTGGTTTCAGCTGATACTATTGGGAGATGTATTTGTGTGGAAAAATACCAGCAAAGAAACTACATGGCAGGAAATTCAAAGGAATTGTGTCTAATGGGCAACATCTAATTTGAAATGTTCAAACGGCATACTGTTTCCTTAACCATGAAAATCTCAAACAGCCTCCCAGATGAGCTGAAATCAATGTTGACTGAAACTGTTAAACACACGTACCCTACTTCTTTCCAGAGGTGCGTTGTACTGAATGAGGCAAGGTCTTATCAAAATTGTTTGATCTGAGAGAATAGCTGTACAGTAATTCATTATATCGCAAAATGATTTTCTGCATATGAGTTTGTTACAAAACAATTAGGTTACAGTATGGAAACAACTGGGTGTTGGTGAGAACTTATGGTCAGCATTTCTCAACTGCCACCTATCATAGATATGGAAACTGTACAATGATATACCAACTTCCCTACAGAGGATGCAAGTATTGGTATACATGACAACCATCCTGGATTTGTTGTGGAATTCCCAGCTGGACAGAAACAAAGACAATATATCCACGACTGTAGTAGGCTTTTATATATATATATATATCAAGTTGGAGTTTTGTAGTGAGCTTCAAGGGGGTACAGTTGGATGGTCTGGGGGGCATGTAGCTGGAAGTTTTTGGTGAGCCTCAAGGGGGCTTCTGTTGGAAGTCCCAAGGGGAGGTGTAGATGTAGGTTTTTGGTGAGCCTCAATTGGGTGCAGTTGGAAGTCCCAAGGGGAGGTGTAGATGTAGGTTTTTGGTGAGCCTCAATTGGGTGCAGTTGGAAGTCCCAAGGGGAGGTGTAGATGTAGGTTTTTGGTGAGCCTCAAGGGAGGTGCTGTTGGAGGTCCCAAGGGGAGGTGTAGATGTAGGTTTTGGTGAGCCAGAAATTCTCCTGGATTTTGAAATGCATAAGTTGACAGGTATTGAGGTGCCTTAGAGTACATAACATTTGGTTTGGGCTATTTACACACCCAGTGGTCAGTAATCTCATTCGTGATCCTAACAAGGCAGGATATTTAAAGAGTATTTTGTATTGGTTTGTTGCTCCATAGACAGTTGTAAGCTGGTTTATATTATTGACATTACGATAACTGTTACAAATGTTGTTTGTCTGCCAGGCAAGACAAGTTGTTGTTGGTCTTAGTAATTACCTTTAGCGATGTGCTGCTCTAGCTTTGCACGGAATTCGGTCACTCGTTCCTCTTCCTTGCTATCCACCAACAGGAAGTGTGTGTGGTTCTGGTTGAGGGTAGACACCCCGATTGTCTTCCAGAGGCGCAGGTTCTTCACACTGTCAATCTCCTGGAATAATCCATATTTCTGGTGATCAGATAGCAAGTCCTTCAGTCGTCAACACTCACACCATTAAAGCAATTCACTGTAAGCTAATATACATTCGAGATACACGGTATCAAAACGTAACCATTTCCCATAAGTAAGTTCTCTGCCATGTATTTCTTGCATTTTATGCGGTTCAAATATTTGGTGCTTTTTATGTTGTTTGGGGTTATTTGTTTATGATATACACATGCTGTATGGAATACTGGTTTGGCTGATTAAAAACAGTCTCAAAATCATATAAAAGTGTCGGTTGACAGGTAAACAGTACACAACACTAAGCATACCTGCAGTCATGCATCCAGTCATATCTGCATTCACACAGCCAATCATGTTTGTATTTGTGAGAACACAGACATATGGAGCAGGTCGGCCAGCCAAAATTGACCCAAATGTCCAACAATTAAATCCAACACACCCTCAAAATGTACTGCATTTAAAACTGAACCCAAATTACCCCTGCCCACTGCCATGATAAATTATAACTGATCATTGGCCTAGTTTGTAAGACAACCTTGCTAATCTAACCTAGATAAAAACCACAGCACGCTGAAGTTTAATCATTTTGTTACAATTTTTGTGGACATGTCTTTTCTGAACATTATTATAGTGCTCCGTAACATAGGCTTAACCTACATTTACATGCAAACTGCAATAACATGAAAACTATTTCTTCAAAATTCAATGGCATAATTGTAGATTGCACTGTTATCTTTATGACATAAAAAAAGATATCATTAATTAGTTACGTTGAACCAGCCAAAATTTGAATCCCAAATTTTCAAACTGCAATAACTTGAAAACATTTCAAAATTTCTGTGTACATTCTGCAACATATTGATGGATGGTATTTGTTTCTTTACGATGGTAAAGAAAAACCATTAAATTCCACCGCTACAACTTCAGATACAGTGTTTTAAAATGTTGATCCCAAGATCCCCATCCAACTGAGCCCCAAGTGAAATTTTAAAAAGTAGAAATCTACAAACCATTCTATTGGGTCAGCTAGCATGCCTACAAAACTTTAAAATGCTTGGACGGACATACAAACAGAGATCCACAATCTGTTTTATGATATAGAAAGTATTTTTACATCTCCTTTCACATTGCTGTTGTCCACAGTGTCCCAGGAAGCGATACCGAGGACGACAACATCATGCTTTGATGCACCAGTTCTGTCCCTGTCATCGTGCACAGCGTCTCTGACTAATTCCATCACACTAGTGTTGGTTCCTCCCGTGATAATCCATACGCCTATTGTAGACATTGAAACAGAGTTCAGTTTTAATTAGTATTTACATAACATATATCCAAAAACATCTCTTAACAAGATGGCTACAAAAGAACGACTCACGGTCCACCATCAACAAGTCATTCGTCACAGATCACCCATCTACTCACACACTCACCCACCAACCTACTCATCCACCCACCGACCAACCCACCTACTCATCCACCCACCGGCCCATCTACTCAACCACCCACTGACCCACCTACTCATCCACCCACCGACCCACCTACTCATCCACCCACCGACCCACCTACTCATCCACCCACTGACCTATCTACTCATCCACCAACCGACCCATCTACTCATCCACCCACTGACCTATCTACTCATCCACTCACTGACCCACCTACTCATCCACCCACCGACCCACCTACTCATCCACCCACTGACCTATCTACTCATCCACCCACGGACCCACCTACTCATCCACCCACCGACCCACCTACTCATCCACCCACCGACCCACCAACTCATCCACCCACCGACCCACCTACTCATCCACCCACTGACCCACCTACTCATCCACCCACTGACCCACCTACTGACCCACCTACTCATCCACTCACTGACCCACCTACTCGTCCACCCACTGACCAATCTACTTATCCACTCACTGACCCACCCACTCATCCACCCACTGACCCTCTTACTCATCCACCCACTGACCCACCTACTCATCCACCCACTGAGCTATCTACTCATCCACTCACTGCCCCACCTACTCATCCATCCACTGACCTACCTACTCATCCACTCACTGACCCACCTACTCATCCACCCACCAACCCACCTACTCATCCACCCACCGACCCACCCACCCAACTACTCATCCACCCACTGACCTATCTACTCATCCACCCACCGTCCTACCTACTCATCCACTCACTGACCCACCTACTCATCCACCCACTGACCTATCTACTCATCCACCCACCGACCTACCTACTCATCCACTCACTGACCCACCTACTCATCCACCCACTGACCTATCTACTCATCCACCCACCGACCCATCTACTCATCCACCCACTGACCTATCTACTCATCCACCCACCGACCCATCTACTCATCCACCCACTGACCTATCTACTCATCCACTCACAGACCCACCTACTCATCCACCCACTGACCTACCTACTCATCCACTCACTGACCCACCTACTCATCCACCCACTGACCTATCTACTCATCCACCCACCGACCCACCTACTCATCCACCCACTGACCCACCTACTCATCCACCCACCGACCCACCTACTCATCCACCCACCGACCCACCTACTCATCCACCAACTGACCCACCTACTCATCCACCCACTGACCTATCTACTCTTCCACTCACTGACCCACCTACTCATCCACCCACTGACCTATCTACTCATCCACCCACCGACCCACCTACTCATCCACCCACCGACCCACCTACTCATCCACCCATCGACCCACCTACTCATCCACCCACTGACCCACCTACTCATCAATGCCCCCCACCCACCCACTGACCAACCCTGTGCTGTATAATTTAGAAGGCATTATTACAATTCATAGCACATTTTCTTTGTTGTCCACAATTTTCCAAGAAGTGATACCAAGGACAACAACATCAATTTATATACAACAATGGCACAGTAAAAAGACACAGTTAGATAAAAAGGTAACATTATTTAAATGAATAGAATTAACAAGAAACATCCAACACAGTTGAAATACATATACAAAATGTTAAAACTATTTAATTTAGTAAAATTACTAAGTTACTTGTATGCTGTGTTAAAATAGTGAGTCTTCAGTTTGCTCTTAAAACACTGACATTGTTACACCTGGACACATCTTGGGGTAGGGAGTTCCATAATTTTGGTGCAGCAACTTTGAAAGCTCGATCTCCCAGAGTTTTCCTCTTTGTTCTTGGTATAGCAAGTGTTAGATCATCTTGTGATCTGAGTCAATAATGGACGCTTCCAGAAGTCAGCATTTCTGACATATATTCTGGTCCATGGCCATGTAGTAAATTAAATGTCAGTAAGCATATCTTATATTTCATCCAAAATTCAACAAAAATTCAATTCAATTATAAGGTATGCATTTCTGCCAAAATCACAAAATTGATGGGACAAACAGCTATTTTTGGCTCATGTGCAGAAGAGGCCTGTGACTTAATAGCTGGTTCGCTGTGGTAAGTCACATGCAAGGTAGAGACTGGTGGCAGCAGATTGTCGATGAAACAGCCAAATGTACACCAACGTTCATCTCAGTCAAGGGTTGAGTGTGTGACTGGGTGATTGAGAAAACTGAACGAAAAAATGAAACAACTTTATATTTACCAGATGAGGTAGCGACATTCATTAGCCCATCTTCAATGCATTTTTTAAGCGGGTCGTTCAGGTTGAATTTCTTTGCTCCTCCTGTTATGGACACAACGAGCTTTGGTCGTGTCATTTTCCAGTAGCGTATCAACAGCTTGTATACATGTTTCATTTTCGTGTCAGAGTTAACTTGCACATACTGAAACATGACATTGACACAATGTGACATCGACGCCATATGACATTAACACCAGATGATATCAACTTCAGCTGAAATCAACGCCAGATAATATCAATGCTATATGACATCGACACCAGATGACACTGACACCAGATGATATAAACTCTCCAGATGACATCGACACCAGATGACACTGACACCAAGTGACATCGACACAAGGTGACATCGAATGTAGTCTGACAGTTCATTCACACATACAGTTAAATGACAGCACAGAATGTGATGCAAATGGGAAACTGTCTTAATACAAATACTGTTAATGTTTTCCCAACACACTGACTATAATTAACCAAGAGTCACTATAACACTAAAGCTCACTCTGTTATTATTAAACAAGAGATATATTAACTTGAACATTACTCACTCAACAATTAAAAGTAGTAAGCAAGAGTAGTATCTAAGTGCTTCTTACCGGAGCATTTGTACTTGCTATGTGCCCAAAACCTTGGAATGTAATTGTACCAGACCAAGCTGGTTTGTGGAGCATCTCCAGAACGTCACTGAAACACATGCATGAAGCCGTGAACATGTGACCTAACACTATGAAATGAGATGCTTCTCTGTAAATTATATTTGTTTCTCATATTTGTACAGGGATATAATCTCATTGAACATCATCATCATTGTGCAGCCGTAGTGTCCCGTGGTTGGGCGAAGGCCTCAGCATGTCATTTCCAGATCTGTCTGTCTAGCACTATCCTCTGCCTGATGGTGTCCTTCCAGTAATCGTCTAGTTCGTCTCTCCACCATCTCGCCGGTCTTCCTCTATATCGTTTCCCTTCGTAAGGTCTCCGGGTTGTGATACACGATGTCCATCGGTTATCTCGTAGTCTGCTGATGTGCCCTGCCCAGGTCCACTTCTGTCTTCTCATTTGTTCTATCACGTCTGACCTTTGTCTTCCGTCTTACCCAAATGTTTGTTTTTCTCTCCCGATATGTGATGTTTAACATACTTCTTTCCATCTTTGTTTGTGTGGCTGCTAGCTTGTTCTTTGCCTAGATAGTGGGTGTCCATGCTTTCGCACCGTATGTCATCGCTGGAAGTATGCATGGGTTGTAGACTTGTCTCTTCAAGTAGGTTCCAAAGTTACCCTAGAAGATGTTGCAGTGCTTGGCGAATGTTGTCCAGCTGACCGTGATTCTTCTTTAAATCTCCTTGTTATGGTTTTTGTCTCTGATGCTGTATTGCTGTCTCAGGTAGATGTAGCTTTCTATGTTCTTTATCTGCGTGGTGTTGAACATATGCTGAGCATATTTGATTTGATCCACCTTTCTAAGAGACACTAAATATTTTGTAAACATGCACCGATTTACTTTTAATATATATTGTATGGTGGGGGAGTACTAATCCATACAATAAGTTGAGTGGCATGCACCGCTGAACTCTAGCTAATCAAAACTAAAAAGTGGTTAACTCTTTACTAGGTAAACAAAATAGCCTTCTTACTTTACAGCCTGCTGTGAGCAGACCATTTGAAGATGGCGACCAATTGTGAATTATATTGTGTTGCTTGCATTAAAAGTTGGATACCTTAACAACTAATGCATGAAAATACATGAAATGAATTACATTGTACACAGAAATGAATGTGAGAATAAAGTATGCTGTTAGAATTGCTGCGTTGCATTCAGTTATGTCAGATCTTGAAGCGAAGAACAACAATTATGATGATCAAATAAAACGTCAATTTCATCATGCAATACCAAAACATTCACAGAAACTATCATAAGTGATTCAGTATAGAAAATGTAGCCATGCTTGTTACTTTTGCCCTATTAATATATTTATAACATTCTGATGGCTAGTTTTCAAATTACAAAATTTTTGTAAACGATATCAATGTGCACGAAAACAATGTTGGAGTCGTTGGAGTTCATTTTGATGAACGCAACTCAACTTCCTTCCAAATAAACTCTCTATTCACAAACTGCTTTTGCAAGACAGTGAAAGCACACGTATCCTTGAACTTTATAGAGTCTAGGTCACCAATTTGACCCAGCTAGTTAGTATAAAAGAAGGATCTGGTCATTGTAAACGAAAGGCCGAGGAGCAACAAGTTTTACAGAGCGGTTTTGGCTGCTTTGCACACACGAGGGGTTGGGCATGGGTTGTAGACTTGTAGGTTTTGGCTGAACTGTGCAGTAAGAGTTAAAAACCAGGTTAAAACCAGTCAAAACTGGTCATAAACTAGTGAATAATATTTAAAAGCAACAACCACCGAACTTTGCTTAGCATAAATGCTGCAGATATACTCTAGTGAGAAAACTGTCAACATCTACTTGCATAATGCCAACTTATGCAATTACTGCAGTCGCTATTTTTTGACAGAAATGATTTAGTGTAATAGTGGAAATGTTTAGTAAATCAAAGTTTATATATATTATTTTAAATTATTCACCAAATACTAAAGTCGACATACCACAGGTATTTTAAAAAACATTTTTGGTGCAAAAAAGGTGGCCATTAGCTTGATCAATACACATAGATCTAGCCGTAGCCTAGATCTATGCTATGTTTGGCACCTGTTTTAGCAGTGCGTCTATTTCTGTGGGGCTTTTGTCCGAGGGGCTTTTGTCTGAAAAAGCTTTTGTCCTGGATTCATAAAAAAATTGGCATTCAGATCAATCGGCTTTCTACTATTTATCCCTACCTTTTACTTGACAAGTTATTGAGAATGTTGGTTACTAGCTGCTCTACATTTGGAACATCATACAGAAACTTTAACTTACCGATTTTCAACATTGGGGATGGGACAATGTTTGAAGCACTTCCTCACATATTTGGCAATGCGATTCTGTACACATGTAAACAAAAATGCACAATTTATGGATTAATTCAAATTACATTAAAGCATTTTCTTCACACATTTAACAAGATTTAACAAGATTGCCACCCAGAGAATTAACTCTAGGTGGCAGGTGGACAAGGAAGCCCTTTGGCTTATCGAAAGTCCAACCCTTTTATCTATGTATATCCCGCCCTTCTGAGGTATGTGTCGATTTTATTTTTAAACATATTCACGCTACTAGCACCCACACAATCAGCAGAAAATATATTCTATTCATTTACAATCCTTTGTGAGAATGAGAACTTTCTTATATCTAATCTACACTGCTCCTTTGTTAATGTAACTTCATGTCCTCTAGTCCTATCTTTCTTAACTGAAAAAAAATATTTCTTTCAATATTTTCATAACCATTTATTATTTTAAACACTTCTATCTGATGTCCTCTCAATCTCCTGGTCTGTAGAGTTGTTAAACCACATTCTTTTATGCGAATTTCATAACTAAGATCCCTCAGTTTTTGTATCATTTTAGTCGCTCTCCTCTGTACTCTTTCTAGCATATCTATGTCCTTCTTGCGATATGGCCTCCATGCTTGTATACAATATTCTAAATGAGGCCTCACTATTGTTTTGTACAGCGGTACTATTAATTCTTTTTTCTTATACGCTATATTTCGCCTAATTAATCCAAGGATTTGATTTCCCTTTGAAGCTGCAATTCTGCACTGCTCTGAAACTTTCATATCAGCACTAATGGTTAACCCTAAGTCTTTTTCTTTTACAGTAGTACTTAGTACAGTATCCCCCATTGTATATTCTACCTCTTCGTTACCATGTCCTGTGTGGAGGCATTTACATTTCCCAAAACAGCATTTGCCACTTTTCAGACCATTTGATCAACCTGTCAAGATCATCTTGTAAATGCTGTCTATCTCCATCACTTTTATTCCTTCTAAACACTTTTGTATCATCCGCAAATTTAAACACCTTGCTTGTTATTTCATCATCCAAATCATTGATATATATTAAGAATAATATAGGTCCTAGTACTGATCCCTGTGGTACCCCACTCAATACCGATTTCCAGTTTGAAGCCTCCCCATCAACTACTACACGTTGTCTTGTCAGTCAGCCATTTTTCTATCCAGTATATTATACCATTTCCTATGCCATGGGCCTTCAGTTTAAGCAGTAATCTTTGATGTGGTACTTTGTCGAAAGCTTTTTGAAAATCTAAGTAGACGACATCTACTGGTGATCCCTCATCTACCCACTTAGTGATGTTTTCCAAAAAACATAACATATTTGTTAAGCATGACCTCGCTTTGAAAAACCCATGTTGAGATGGGTTTATCAAGTTATGTTTAACAAGAAAATCCACCATGTGATCTTTAATTAGTCTTTCTAATAATTTGCAAATAACTGATGTTAAACTCACTGGTTCTCTGACTTGTTTCTCGAACCTTTTTTAAATAACGGTGTACTGTTTGCCTCTTTCCATTCTGAAGGAACCATTCCCTCTTCTAATGACAAATTGAAAACTGTTGCAAGCGATATGCTAATTTGTTCTACAATTTCCAATAGTAGTTTGGGCGGAATCCCATCCACTCCAGGTGATTTATTATCCTTCATAGCCCTCATTTTCTTAGCTACCATTTCCGGGGTTACAATTAACTGTCCTAAATAGTCTGAATCTGCCCCCCTTGAACTTAGCCTCTGGTACTGGCAGTGAACTGATATCTTCCCTGGTAAACACTGAACTAAAATACTCATTCAGGTCTTCTGCCATTAAGAATCCCTCTGATATTTTATTTCCAACACTATCTTCTAGAGGACTGACCTTATCCTGAACTTTCTGTTTGCTTCGAACATACACATAAAAACTCTTGCTGTCATGTTTTAAATTACTAGCTAATTGTTATTCATAGCGTCTCTTTGAATTTCTAATTTCAGCTGTAGCTTGGTTAAGTGCTTCTTTATAAATATTGTAGTCTTCATCATTTCCAGTACATCTATATGACTTCCACATCAATTGTTTATACTTAATTTTTCTAATGGCTTCTTTCGATAAGTGTTTCTTTTTGGACCGTTTCCATTGTTTTTTGAAGTGTACAAATTTATCGACTATGCACTTAATTTCACTCTTTTATATGTTCCAGCATTCTGTTTCTGTCTTATTTTTCAGTGTGTTATTCCAGTCTATCTTTGCTAAATATTTCTTCATGTCCTTATACCTTCCTTTGTGAAAATTTCTCCTATACTGCATTTTACTATTCCTTTCTGATTTTACTTTGATAGTAAAATGTATCTGGTTGTGATCACTACTCCCCAGTGGCTCACATATCTTGACATTGTCAACTAAATCATTCTGTGAGGACAAAACCATGTCTAACACAACCCCTGGTTGGTTCTAGCACATGTTGAGAAAGGAAAGTATCTTGAACTAAAACTAAAAACTTGTGGTCCTCACTCCCCATACTCTGTACAGATTTCCATTGTATATGCCCATGGTTAAAATCCCCCATAATAATACAGTCCCGTTTGCTTACTTCCCTTATAGCGTTTTGTATTTTTTCATTCTCTTCTATGCTTATGTTTGGACTTCGATAAACTAACCCAACTGTTAACGTTGAGTTTCTTGTAACTATGTTACACCAAACAGCTTCTTCGCAATCTGCTTCTCTTTCTAATTTTATTTCATAAGCCTGGATAGATTCTTTAATATATAAAATAACTCCACCTCCCTTTCTTCCTATTCTATCTTTCCTAAACATTACATATCCTGTCAGTCCCAATTCGGCATCTGATATATTGGTGGTGGTCCAGGATTTGGTTATACCTATTATCTGAGGGTCAATATCTTCTACCATAATGTCTAGTTTATTTCTTTTGTTTACTATACTCCTTGCATTTAAACAAACACATTTATATCCAGCTTCAGAAGAGTTTTCCAGACTGTTCTTTGCTGATTTATTTGTGATGTCTTTATCTATGCCTCTAGTTTCAGGCTTCTCTTTATGTCCCCCCTGCGAATGTAGTTTAAATAGATGCAACCTGTCCAACTGTCAACAGATCGCAGCAGGTTCTCTGAGAAAACTGCTGCCCCCTTTCCACTAAGATGGAGGCCATCTGTCATGTACATATCTTCCCTCCCAACAAAGTATCCCCATAAATCTGTGAATCTCACCCCCTCTTCTTCACACATTTGATCGCCATCCTCTTGCAGTTTTTATATGTTGCCCCCCTTCCTCCCATTACTGACAAAATTCCTGAGAGAATAAACTGGTATGTCCAAATATAATTTGCACACCAATGAAAACATTACGTGACCTAGAGCATAATACTTTATAGTTCTTATATAGCACAGCATCCAGTCTTCGGGACTGCTCAAAGTGCTTTACACTATATTCCCTGGCAGATCTATTCAATCAAACACCATCTCGACTTCTCTGGGAAGCAGAAACATACAAACCCACTGTATATATATATATATACTCCCAGACACACAACACTTCACCAGTGGAGTTATTTAAATTTTGCCATCATGTTTCTGTGTCACCATGCCTAATTCGCAGAATAACTTTGTCCACTGAGCACCGTACCATCTTAGCAGGGCGCAAGAGGCTGCTGGAAATGCCATACAGGACAGCATTCCTGTAGGTGGGCTGTTACGTTATCAAAGGGTGCACAAGAATTTTACATGCTGTAGTAATCAGGACTGCTCATATCTTAGCGATATGAATACACGCGAAAAAATTCCAGAAAGTAACTTGAACTCATTTGAAAAGATGTCAGAATGGGAAAAATTGCGCAAGTACTACATTACTTCCAAGATGATTGGTTAGTACGAGTGATAGGGGAGTGATCCTAAACCATGATATACTGAATGTCACGTGGTCTCAACAGAAATATAGGCACTTACGACATCGAGGCCATATTTTTGCCATTTTCCTTTTTTTGTAATGCTCTTTTCCGCGCCTGAATCTGAATCACTGTTGTCAGTTTTGTTGTGTTGTTGTAGTGACTGAACATCTGTCAAATGAAAAAAATAGATCAATAAAAATCTAAAACATGAAGCAGTGAAATCTTATATTAAAGGGAAACAAAAGGCAAATATTGGGGGTTATGCACCTAACATAACATATCAGTTAATACAAACTAACCATTTGCATCTACAATCACATTTCACATTTTATTGTCAGTAGTTTATTAGGGAAAAATGGTTGAACACACATCTACCAAATTTCATGGCTCGCACCACTGTTGGCTGAAATGACATTATTTAGTTCTATGTACTTTCTGTAGACCACACAATGAATAGTTTTCCACAATTTCAACAGATGGTGCCTGTGTGTGTGTGTGCTATGTGTTAGACAGGAGGGCATGCAGTTATGTCTTATGGATATTCCAATTCTTATTATGATGACAACAAAATTACTTAAGAACAAGCTCAATACAGGTTTCAACTACCTGCACAAAAGCCAGTGGTACTGCATGCACAAGAAAGGCCAGACCGTGCAGAAGCACAGTGGAATGTATGTTGTCAGGTTCCAAGAAATAAGACGTAAGCAAGGCGTCTTACGATGTTTCAAAATATGCCACCAGGGGCGCCGGCACCAAAACTAATTGTCAAGCCCGCGCCACAGCGCCAAGGACGCTGTGGGGAACGAGACGCGAAGCACGGTGCACGTGTGCCAGCGGTGAGGTCCACGAGTCGGATTTAGCATAATAGATATGTTGATGATGGATTGCGTAGCGACAACTTGGCTGAAATTTGGGGTCCACGGCCGACCGCACTATATCCTTGGATTAATTAGGCGAAATATAGTGTATAAGGAAAAAGAAATAATGTTACCGCTGTACAAATCAATAGTTAGGCCTCATTTAGAATATTGTATGGAGGCCATATCGCAAGAAGGACATAGATATGCTAGAAAGAGTACAGAGAAGAGTGACTAAAATAATACCAAAACTGAGGGATCTTAGTTATGAAATACGCCTAAAAGAATGTGGTTTGACAACACAAGAGACCAGGAGATTGAGAGGAGATCAAACAGAAGTGTTTATAATATTGAATGGTTATGAAAATATTGATAGAAGTATTTTTTCTCAGTTAAGAAAGATAAAAGGACTATAGGACATGAAGTTACATTAGTAAAGGAACACTATAGATTAGATATAAGAAAGTTCATATTTTCACAAAAGATTGTAAATGAATTGTACAGATTATCTGCTGATTGTGTGGGTGCTAGTAGCTTGAATGTATTTAAAAATAAAATCGACAAATACCTCAGAAGGGCGGGATACAAGTAAATAAAAGGGTCAGACTCTCGATAAGCCAAAGGGCTTCCTTGTCCACCTGCCATCTAGAGTTGATTATCTGGGTGGCAATCTTGTTAAATATCCGAATCCGCGTTGTATATTTACGAGGCACGTTATAACGAGGGTTGAAAAAAATTTAAATAGTAAAATTACAGAAACCCGTGGGCACTGTCTCTTACGGCCATGAGCATGTGTAAATCGCAAAAATCCGTGAGACTCACAGATAAACCGTGAGACTTCACACCTCTGTTGACAACAATTACAAACCATTGTCTTTATAGAACTGATGACGTGCCTGACGCTGCTCGCTGCTCGCTTATTGGTCATGACTATGCATCGAGAGCAAGAATCACTTGGTAAGATGTCAGCCACCAGGATATCAGAGGTTTCATTGGAATTTTTCATTTTGAAAGCACATTCAGGGTAAACTACTGATATTAAAATGTTTATTATAGTTGCAAATGGTTATAGTTTGTATTAACTCTTTTAGCTGCATAATTGGCGACGTATTTAACTTTAAAAAAACCCAATGATAGTTATTTAGAGTTATTTACTTGCATGTTTTTGATACTATGCTTTTCTGGAGGGCCTTTCTCCTATGTGAGAGAATTGAGTGGTGAACAGTTCATCAGATGGTGTCAATGATAAATGAGTGGTTTCTTGCTCAAAGTTCTTACTTACTTACGCCCTTCGCTCCATGTTCTTACTTACTTACGTCCTTCGCTCCATGTTCTTACTTACTTACGCCCTTCGCTCCATGCAGAGCATAGGCCATCGACGACGATTCTCCAGCGCACACGACTTTAGACAATCTTCTCTATTTCTTTCCAGGTGTAGCCACTCCTTTGTACTTTTGCAGCCATGTCTCTTTGCCATGTGTTTTTGGCCTTCCTCGCCTTCTTTTTCCTTGAGGATTCCACGTCAGAGACTGTCTTGTGACGTTTATTGTTGGCTTTATCAGTGTGTGTCCAATCCAACCCCTCGTTCTCCTCAGGATCTGCTTGGCGACTGGTTCTTGGCTAGTCCTTTCCCACAGCTCCTCGTTTGTGATTTTGTCTTGCCATTTTATGCATAGAATTCTTCGCAGACATCGGCTAAGGAAAATCTGGATTTTGCCTAGTGTTGTTTTTGTCATTCTCCATGTTTCAGAGCCATACAAAACATTGGTCTTAAAAATCCTGATTTTTGTTGCGTTTATTTTTGTGGAATTCCAGATGTTTTTTAGTATCAGAAATGCAGTCCTTGCCTTGCGCACTCTTGCTGCAACATCTACCTCTGTACCACCTTTTTGTTTATCACACTCCCTAAGTATGTAAATGAATCCACTTCCTCCAGCAGCTCTCCGCCTGCTATAACTGGGTAGTCGTTCCTTACCCCTATTGTGTATTTTCATGATCTTGGTTTTGCTTCTGTTGATCTTCAGACCTGTCTTTGCTGATGTTGATTCCAAAAATGTCATTTTGTCCTGCATCTGTTTGTGGGTGCATAATAATAGTGCCGTGCCAGGTCATCAGTGAAGTCCAAGTCCTCCAGCTGAATCCATGGTGTCCACTGTATGCCATTTCATCTCCCGTCCGTGGTGGTCCTCATAATCCAGTCGATCATGAGGACTAACAGGAAAGGCGACGGCAGGCATCCCTGCTGAACCCGTCTCAACTTTGAAACTATCTGATAGACTCAGTCGTCCTCCATGCACCACCTGGCAAGACATTCCTTTTTTGGAATGCCATGTCTCATCAGATTCCAGAGTGTCTGTCTGTCCACACTGTCAAATGCAAAAATACAGTGGTGAGTTCCATTCCAACGATTGTTCTAATATGATGTGCATACTAGCTACATGATCTGTGCAAGGTCTATTCTGTCAGAAACCTGCTTGGTGTTCTCGGAGCTTTGCATCCACTGCTTCTTTCATCCTCTCTAATACCACTCTGTTCAGCACTTTTCTCGGGACTGATAGTAACATTATTCCTCTATAGTTCTTGCATTCTCCGAGATCTCCTTTCTTGGGGAGCTTGACTACGAGTCCCTTTCTCCATTCCTCCTCCCAGACTTTCTCGAAAAGGCTGAGCTGTATTTCCGTTGATGTGTTAATATCTGCCTTTATCGCCTCTGTTGGTATTTCATCCGGCCCTGCTGCTTTTCCGTTCTTCAGTTTCTTGATAGCATTCTTGATTTCTGTTTTGCTTGGTTTACCACAGTTTATGGGTAGAACTGTCTCTGCCGGAGGGATGACTGGTGTATCTTCTGGTGTGTCAGTTTAATAGTTCTGTGAAGTGTTCCATCCACCTCTTTACTTGGTCGTCTATCATGGTGAGGGCTTTTCCTTGCTTGCCTTTAATTGGTTTGTCCCTTGGTTGATACTTGCCTGCCAGCTTCTTTGTTATGTTATATATAGATCTTTCATGTTTCTTTTTGCTGCTGCTTCCTCTGCCTGTGTTGCCATGTTGTCCACCAAGCTTCTTTTATCTCTTCTGACGCCCTTCTTTCTTCTTCTCCTTCTGAGCTTGTGTGTATTGTGCTTGGGCTCCTGCTTTCGTTGTTCTAGTTTTTCTGCTGTTCAGTATCGCTTTCTTTTCCTTTCGCACTTGTAGCTTGAGTAATGTGTCAGCTGTCATCCAGTCTTTAATTTGTGCTTTGTTTTCTTTCTGCCTACTGTCTCTTCACAAACACCACATCTGCTTGACTTGTTGCCATTTCGGTTCTCAATATTCTACCTTGACCCAAAAAGGTTCTGGTCGGCAAAAAAGGTTCTGGTCAGCCGGTATTCTTGATTAGCCCACTCTCGCCTGGTTGCGTGACTTCGCCACGAACATAGTCTGGCTCAGCATCGCGTTTTGACTGCCCACTTGTTGACAGCCATGAGAGCTTCCACCTAGTATGCATGTGATTAAAAGGCACTAAACTACGAAAAAAGTTTACTGTCGGTTTATTTTTTGTGTGACATGTTTCAATATAAGTTTAATATTGAATAGTTGGTATAGTATTATCTGATAAAAGTGTATACTTATTAAATTTATTTCATAGTTTGCCTGAGAGCCACTCATCGTCTCTACCCATATCTGGGGTAAAGCCCCCTACCGGTAACATTGGCAGGGCCTTAATATACCAGGCCGTAGTGAGGGGCCAGTGCTGGCACCTGCTGGTGCCTGGGTAATCGAGGCTAGTCAGCCAGACCAGCAACTCCAAAGGTTACTGGCCCAGTATCAAAGTTGCTGATTCGTATTTTCGTAAATTTACCAATGTCACAAACGGACTGCAAAACAATTTAAAAAAAAAAACAGTACAACAATTGTGGTACTAAGTGATAATCATGATTTGTGCCAGATAGGTGTTAAATGCTGATTCCATGTATCCCCAATACTATACTTGTTGTATCCGCTGATCGACTGTCAAATTTATTTTGGTATTTTCTGAAAATGGCATGACAGAAGAAGACCCTGTTGTTGATCCAGTTTCATTATATTATATAATATATACTAATAATATAGCCGCTGTTGGCGGTTAATTATCATTGATTAATTATCATATAATTAATAATCATTTTCATTGGTTATTGGCGGATTTAGATCGTGGAGACTTGTTGGTGCAGAAAAGGTGAAAAACAAGTGGAAATATTGATCGATATGTATTATTCTTACCATAATATTATCAAAAATAGATAAGCGAGCGAAAAATGAACAACCCGGGACATATCAAAAATCACTCAATTCAACAGTGGCTAGCAAACTTATGGTTCATCCGATCCCAAAAAATGTGGTACCGTTTGAAAGATTACCTTTTCATCTACGTAGTAAATAGCACGGTTGATCATGTTAAAGTATATTTTCACCATTATGTTGATCTGAAACATGGTTGTTTTCATCCGTTTGAACTCGGCGAACGATGTTAGCGTCGGATATTCTTCGCCGTCTGTCGGCGAAACTGCACGTTTCCTGTCAATCAACGCTGCGTTACTATGGCATCGCACGTGGCCGATCAGAGCAGTTGAAGTTTACATGTTAAGCTCCACCTATTTTTGCATGTCAACAAATATTAAGTTTCACCGAATGTTGGCATTGCATTAGCGATCGCCGGACGCTGACAGACAGTTTGTTTACTTGTGTTTATGTCGTCTGCAAAGTGGGTGGAGTCTAAATAGCATGAAAACAAGAACTTATATGAAGTACGCATGTCTGAAACCTACGCAAATTGTAATTTGCGTAGGTTTCAGACATGCGTCTATCGGTAGATGGGCGAACTTTGTCGACGAAACAAGTTGATTCGCTGGTGTGTAAAAGACCGCAAACAACATGATTGCAGATATGTGTCAAGGTTCTTGTTATGTAGTACTTATTATCGGGAAACCACGTATGTCCTGGAATAACAGAAGGTGTAATCTTTCAAACAGTACCAAGATTTTTGGGATCAGATGAACCGTAATTAAGACGTTTGCTAGCTTGTATAAAACATTTGCCTCTTCCACCGGACAGTTTTGACAATCAGCTGATATGAATAAGCGACCTATTGCTATAAAATGTGGCAGTTTCCTCGGAAACGTAGACGATCACTCAGACCAATATAACTCGAAAAAGTTATTGACTGCCGGGTCATGTTTTGAACACTGTTGCTTGATAGGTGAATGTAAGTTGGTTATAATTCATGGCCACAGAACAATATTTTGTAATGAATTGTATATTATTCTGTATCAACAGGTCCGAAGACACAGTAACAAAATAATGAAACAATACATACAAATAATAAAAGAAGAAGAACAATAAGGATATAAAACACACACAATACCAACACTTATAATAGCAGTGATGTATAAGATATTAGCATTATACATATATACAACGCGTGGTCCTCGAAGCCAAAGACAAAACATCTGAATGGAAGCCAGTGTTGTCTGGTGTACCACAAGGTTCGCAAATAGGACCACTTCTGTTTATCTTGTATATTAACGATCTCACTAATCATGTTGATTCATGTGAAATGTCATTGTATGCTGATGATTCCAAATTATTTAAAGAAATTACGTCGGTGACCGATTGTCAGTTGGTGCAGAAGGATCTGGACAGTGTATGTCTTTGGTGTGAGACATGGCACCTTAAACTTAACATTGAGAAATGCTGCATAATATTGTCATTCACTAACAAAAAGAAACGTATATCCTATGACTACACAATTTTAAGCCAGTCTCTGCCCAAGGTCACCGCTGTCAAAGATCTCGGTATCACATTGACCGACAGTTTCACTTTTAAAGATCATATTAATCATTGTGTTTGTAAAGCTTTTAATATGAGTGGCTTGATTAAACGCGTTTGCACAACATTTACCGATGTACAGGCTTTGCGATCCTTGTATATATCTCTAGACAGAAGCCAGTAGGAGTATTCCAGTGTTATCTGGAATCCCTGGCAACGTACGTTTATTGACAAAATCGAACGAGTTCAAAAGAAATTAATTAAATATCTATGTTACAAATCCAAAATACAGTACTCCTCTGACAGTTATCCCGAGCTTTGCCATCATTTTAGACTACCTTCCCTTCAAGATCGTAGGCAAGTTGCAGATCTTATGTTTTTACACAAGTGTGTGCACTCTCAACTAGACACGTCATATCTGGTAGGGGCTATCCAATTTCACTGTCCTTCACGATCTCTATGAAACTACAACCCTTTTAGAGTTTCCAATAGCAGAATAAACATTAGAAAACACTGTGTTTTGAATAGATGTATGACCACTTTCAACACATTGTATTTAAGTGATCCAACTTGTGATGTATATTCAGGAGCTGAGCCATTTAGAACCTCAATTCAAAGACATTGTATGTATAACATAATGTTTGCCTGGTACATTTAAATTTTGATGTTGATGTTGTGTTTTTTTTATGTCCTCATTGTTCTTATTGTTTTTATTATTCTGTTATTGCTTTATTATTTAGATGTATTGTTTCAGTTGTCAGTCCTGTTACTGGGTCCACTGGACCCGTTGGAAACTGAATCTATACAATACAGTATGTTTTTGGAATGTAGTTCTAAAGGTATTGGCTCCTAAAATATATGACAGCCTTGACAGGTGGTTGCAAGTAAATACTGTGTTAAAACACATCTATTCAAAACGGAATATTTCCTAATGTTGATAATGCTGTTGGAGACTCTAAAGGGAATGTAGTTTCATAGAGGACCTGAAGGACAGTGAAATGGAATAGTTCCTACCAAACAGGACACATTTTGATGGGAGTGCAAATACTTATAAGTATAAAAACTTGCCTATGATGTTGACGGGATGGTAATCTAAAATGATAGCAAGGTGCAGGATAACTGTCAGGGAAGTACTGTATTGTAGATTTGTAACATAGATATGTAATGAATTTCTTTAGAACTTGTTTTATTTTATCAATAGAAGTACATTGTCATGTATTCCAAAGAACACTGCAGTACAAAAAAAGTTGCAAGTACAGCAACATTTTTTATTGTATCATATTGTAGTGTGTCTGTGTCCTATAAAAACACATAAATATGATGTATTTTCAATTAATTTGGTATGCATTGTTGAATCACCAAAGTTGACTAGTGAAAACATCTTTTTGTTATCTCGGCATTTGTATTTCAAGTAAAGTTATGACACATATATTTTATTAGTAGAATGTCAAATTTGAAAGAAGTGGCATGCTAGTAAGTACAGGGTAGCTTCTTTGAAATACTGCAAGAACAAAATTTTTCACAAAATATTTTTTGTATACTATCAAGTTTGCTATCACCTACTTACGAGGTATGCCAAATGTCACGTCCATAAAAAATACAAAAAGTTGCGTTATCTTGATGACATTAATTCATACTTTCCTTGTCTTTTTGTATGCAATGGTAACTTTATGAACAGTATCCAACCGTATGCGTATTACAATTTTTATAAATTGTAATTTGTCTATTAGCCCATTATGTACGTAGCATCCACTATGGACGTGGCATACAATAATACCGAGATGCCACGTCTGATTCATCAATTTAAGTTGTTTATACGTTACTCTGAAGTTACTAATGTCACTTGATGTATGTGGCATGTGTAAAAAGGTATCATAAAGTTACACACCAGTACTGTCCAGGATGAATATTGTGATATAAACATGTACCGGTATACAAGAAACCGTAAGATCTTCTTGCATAGTTTGTTGTGTTTCACGTTTCATGCTCGATGCAATGGCAAACGACCAAATCAGATGGTTAAAGATACTTGTATTATAAACGTCCAAATGGGATAGTGTGCATATAAAATTATGAACTGCCCGGTTGTTGTCCACAAGCCAGCATACAATTAGCATATTCATGATGGATGACCAGTCTCACAACATCTCCCCTCTTTAGAAACAGTTTAAATGTCCTTGTAATATTAAACTTAGAATAACTGATAAAAGATAAAGTATATACCATATAACGTGAGATGAGTGTACTCAAAGAAAATATCAATTAACGCAAGTCCAATGTGTTGTTATACAACACGCACAACTGACTATAGAACTAAACTAAGCAGCTTGTCGCTGACAATGTCCAGATGGTTACTGGTCCATGCGTCTGGGTGTAGTGACGATGCGCCCTGAGCGGGTCACATATCAGGTGTCAGGGGGCTTACCCGATGCATGGGGCCACTGTACAGGTAGATATATCAGCCTGGTCTGACCCTGTGTGTCCTACATCTGCGCCTTGGTCGTCGTTGTTGTCACGCATGAAATCGAAGCGCTCACCAGTAGTTCTGATGCGCTTACGATTACGCATGTACGTTGCGCCACTGGTGTGTTCCACGAGACATGATCGTGGTTCGGCTTCCGTGGAGGTGACGATTGCAGGAGTCCACCTCTCGGTCTGATGCTTACCTCGGAAGTCGCGTAAGTTCCTCTGAATGTCCGCCAGTGTGGACGGCGAGAAGGTTTGATTGTACCTTGCGTCCGAACATGAGCTCTGCAGTTTGGGACCTATTGGCGTGGTCCGGCCTTATGCAGAGCATGGCCATGTGTGCATCTTTGTCGGCTTCCAGTGGTTTTTGTAGCGTCCGTTTGACTACGCCTTCCCGTTTGCCTGCGGAAAATGAGGACTGCCGGTGACATGCGTGAAGTTGTACTTCCTGCAGAAGTTTGCGAAATCACCGGATGCGTATATAAAATTGAGGAGCGTTGTCGCATATAACCGTCTGATGGACCCCGAATTCGGCGAATATGGATCGCATGCAGTTGATGACACTAGAGGCGTTTGTCGAGATGAGTTTGTGAACCACAGGGAAGTTGCTGTAGTAGTCGACAACCAGAAGATGGTTGTCCCTATGCCAGTGGAACAAGTCAATCCCGACAATCTTCCACGGCTGCTCAGCCTCGATGTGTGGCTCTCTGTTGGCTGGCCTGGTTGTGCTGGTTGTGTGTCAATGTCCTTGTTTAGGCCACACCAGAATACAGTATTTCGTGCTCGGAGCCGGCACTTCTCGATGCCCTGATGTCCTATGTGAATCAAGTCGAGAACTTCCGTCTTAAGAATCACTCCATTGTGAACGCAGAGTTCGTCTCGGTATATCCAGTAGTCCTGCACTTCACTGGGGCATCTATCACGGGAATCTGGCCATCCAACCAAAATGACGTTCTTCAGCACGACTAGGACGGGGTCATGCGACGTCAAATCCCGGATTTGTTCCAACCAACCGTGTTGTCGACACGTTGACGATCTCATGCACTGTAATGTCCATGTCTGGAATCTCGTCACCTGCGATTGGCGACCGAGATAGTGCGCCAGCCACAGGAATGTTCTTTCCTGGTACATACTTGATCTCAAAGTCGTAGGGTTGAATTCTAAGTAGCATACGCTGGAGCCTGGGCGGTGCCTGTGAAATGTTTTTCTTGGCGATGCTTTCAAGTGGTTTGTGGTCCGATTCGACAACCACTTTTCTTCCATATACATAGTGATAATAATAATAATTCCATTTCTTAATATAGAGCCTTTTAAGTAAGTAAATGCCAATCTGTAATGTAACGTGTATGGGTAAACGTAGGCTTTATTAAACACAAAAGTATACATGCCAACGGGCTGAATAACCGGGAGCCACGAGGTGTCTCGTCGAATGATTGTCCCTGTAATTAGTGCGTCGGAATTATAATGGGACGGCATTATGACATCTCCCTTCGTAAACATAAAAAGAACACACTATCTAAATCGCATTGGCGGGATGACATCCGTCCACATCTGGTGTGCGTCTGCGACGTAGCTGGGGCGTTCACCGCGAGCGGTGCGTCGGGCGCAGCGGGGATGTCGTCGGTCGACTCTGGCGCCTCGTCATCAGGTAGGGCGACGTATGACACACCCTGAAGATGTCGTCGATTTCGCCGATAGTCGATGCCATCCTCCGTCCTGACGATGTATGACCGGTTCATCGGGTCACTTCGAATGACGGTGCTTGGCTGAGACCACGACTTCTCGTTGTCGAGTTTTAGCAAAACTCGGTCACCAATTTGCAAAGGAGACAGACTGCGCACGCCGTGGCGTTTGTCGTAATTACGTTTGTAGATCGCCTTTGCCTTGCGATCAGACTCGCGAATGTCTGCGTCGCAGCCATGACATGGTTGCAGTTGTTGATTGATGACTGGCAATCTCGTGGCGAGTTGGCGACCCATCAAGGCCTCTGCAGGCGACACGCCAATCGCGCTATGAGGCGACGCCCGATAGTTCAGTAGGCCGATCTCCGGGTCGTCAAGGAGGAGCAGACGTTTCGCTGTCTGCATAGCTCGCTCTGCCATGCCGTTCTCCTGTGCGAAATATGGGTTCGTTGTCTGTTGTATGAATCCCCACGATTTGGCAAACCGACAGAATTCATTCGAAATGAATTGTCGGCCGTTGTCTGACACGACGATGTCCGGAATGCCGTGTGTAGTGAAGATAGCCTTGAGACGAGTAATCACACTGTCAGACGTTAGGCTGGTCAGCTTCTTAATTTCTATCCAGCGTGAATAGTAGTCAATGACCACCAAGTAGTCCTTGCGCTCGAACGTGAATATGTCCATTGCGATCTTCTCCCACGGTCGTTTTGGGATTTCGACAGGGCGCAGAGGTTGCTCGCGCTGTGACGGCCTGTTCCGTCGGCATGTTTGGCAATGCTCGACGAACGCTGTGATGTCTCGGCTGATTCCCGGCCACCAGACGGCGCCTGCTGCTCGTTCTCGGCACTTCGAAACACCCTTGTGGGACTCGTGTAGCCTGTGAAGTATGTCGTTGCGCATTGTTGCAGGTATCACGATCTGCAGTTTATACACGACTACTCCGTCGACGGCTGATAGTGCTGCTCTCTCACGATGGTACTCTCTTACCGTTTGTGGGACCGATCGTTCGTGACGCGGCCACCCATTCTTGATGAAGTCGAAAAGTGATTTCATTGTCGGATCGCGTGACGTCTCAATTCGTATCTCAGTTAGACGATCCTTGGTCGCGGGCCAACTCTGTTCGATGGCGCCGACGTAGGCTGCTATCTCGTCTGAGAGTTCGACGTCGTCGCATTGAGGCTTGTATGCCTCCAGTGGTTTTCTCGACAGTGCGTCTGCGATGACCAGTTGCTTGCCCGGGACGTATTCGACTATTGGATTATACCGCATCGCTCTCATTAGCAGTCGTTGACATCTGATTGGTGTTTCGTCGATGCGCTTTGTGTTCATGAGTGGTACCAGTGGCCGATGGTCTGTCAGTAATTTGAATTCTGTTAGACCGACCAGGTACCTTGAGAATTTTTTACATGCCCACACTCCTGCGAGACACTCCTTTTCGATTTGCGCGTAGCGTTGTTCTGCGGTCGTTAGCGTACGCGATGCGAAGGCCACTGGCATCAAGTCGCCATCGGTCAACTGCAACAGAACTGCTCCGATACCGAAGCTGCTTGCGTCCGCGCTTACTACAGTTGGTTTGGTAATGTCATAGTATGCCAGCGTCGGAGTGTTGACGAGCAGTTGCTTTGTCTTGTCGAATGCAGTTTGTTGTGCGTGATCCCATGACCAGACGACGTCAGACTTCAAGAGGTCTGTCATCGGCTTCATCACCGACGACAAGTCGTAGGCAAACTTGGACAGATATTGGAACATCCCCAGTACTGTTCTCAATTCTCTGACGTTGTTGGGTCGTGAAAGTTCCAGCAATGCTGTGACCCTCTCTGGGTCGGGCCTCACGCCATCTTGACTGATGATGTGGCCAAAGTATTTCAGTTCAGTCTTTCTGAATACGCACTTTTGACAGTTGAGTTTCAAGCCAGACGCATCGATTCGCCTCATGGCGGCGTCCAGACGAGTGACGTGTTCCACGACGTTGCGGCCGTAAACGAGGATGTCATCCATGAGGACTTCAACTCCATCCAGTCCCTCTAGGATTGATGACATTTTCCGCTGGAAAATCTCAGACGCTGACGAGATTCCAAACGGAAGTCGGCGGAATGCGTACCGCCCGAATGGCGTTATGAACGTGGTCAATAGCTGACTGGCCTCGTCGAGCGGAATTTTCCAAAACCCGCTGGCTGCGTCTAGCGATTAGAAGACCCTCGAGTCTGCGAGTCGCGGTGATATGTCATCTAGCGAGGGAAGCATCAGGTGTTCACGACGAACTGCGACGTTCAATTGCTTCAGGTCCACGCAGATGCGCACCGCTCCAGTCTTTTTGACGACGGGAACCATCGCGGAGCACCAGTCTGTAGGTTCCGTGACCACTTTGGTAACGCCTGACGCGACCATGCGGTCAAGTTCTGCCTTCACCGCTTTCATCAACGGGAAAGGGACACGCCTCGCTGTTGGCAGACAATGTGGCTCGACCCCAGGTTTCAGCTGTATTGTCACAGGTTCGGTCTTCAGATGCCCAATCGATTCGGAGTTTGATGAGCCGACTTCATCGAGCCGACTGACTAGACCCATGTCGACAGCCACGTCGCGAGCCAACAGGTTTGAGGCGCTGTCACCTTCAACCACGATTACATCGAACCGATAGACGGCGTGTTTGTGCCTAGCGGTGGCGCTAAATTGTCCGCAGGCCTTTAACTGCCCTCCCACACTGCTGAGGCAGGTGGTGGTTGGTTCCAGTGTTGGTTTTTCTTCCATTGCCAGCCACGTTTTTTTTCGATATCACTGAGACGTCGGCACATGTGTCGATCTTGAACCGCATTCTGGTTCGCTTGACTGTCAGGTTGACGAACCAGGCCTCGTTGCGTGTCGTACAGTCGACGACGCCGAAAAACGATTCTGCAGTGTCGTTTTTCACTTCGTGCGATGAACGTGGTTCAAAGGTCGTACTTCGCTTCGAACGACAGACAGAGGCAAAGTGACCCCTGACATTGCAGATCTTGCATTTTTGCCCCAAAGCCGGACACTTTCCCTCGCGACCGTGTCGCGCGTAACCACAGCGGTCGCACGTTTGACGCATGTTTTTTGTGCGCGACGAGTATGGACGTTGTTTAGTGTGCCGAGCAGTCATCTTTGCTTCGGCTACATGTTTATTCACTTGAATGGTGTGTACTTGTTCACGCATTTGCGATTTTACTTGCTCATTTTGGCGAGCAATAGTCACAGCCTTGTCGAGACTGAGCTCTGTAAACAACTGCAATTTTTTTTTCACTGACGAGTCATTGATGCCCATCACAAAACGGTCTCTGACCATCTCATTCGTGTCCGCATAGCCACAGTGCAACGCCAATGTTTGCAGGTCTCGTACGAATTCTTCGATAGACTCAGATGAATGCTGCACTCTGTCTTGGAATATGCAGAGTTCGTGGATGATATTTCTCTTCGGGATGAAATACTCCGTTAATTTTGACACCAACGTGGCGTAATCTGTATCTGTTTCAGGCGACACGAACGTCATTGTCGTCAAGGTACGAAAGATGCGATTCGCCTCACGACCACCCATAGCATACAGTAACGAGTCGCGTTGGACTTCGCCGTCTTCTTTATGTAGCTTAGTCGCCGTTCTAAATCGCCCGAATTCCTCGACCCACTCCAACCATTCACTCGGCTTGAACGAAAACTTCGCTGGCGGGTCGAATTTTGCCATGTTGGCTCAACGTAGCAGTAGGCGTAGCGCTGTCTTGGCGTAGCGACGGACTTGTCGTGTGTTCGATTTCGCGACGACAATGTCGCTTTTCGTCGATGTTGCCGTACGTTATAACTTTTTTCGCTGAGTAAGTTAATGCATATTGCGCTTAACTCACCCGCAAACCGCTTCAGACACCATGTAATGTAACGTGTATGGGTAAACGTAGGCTTTATTAAACACGAAAGTATACAGGCCAACGGGCTGAATAACCGGGAGCCACGAGGTGTCTCGTCGAATGATTGTCCCTGTAATTAGTGCGTCGGAATTATAATGGGTCGGCATTATGACACAATCAATGCACTTCACATATTAAAATGACGTGTTGACTAAATGCTAAAATAAAAATTAATTAAATAAATAAGCTAAGATAAAAAACATAAATTAGGGTGTAAAAATACAATCTCAAACAATGAAATTAAAACCAATCAATAGTATAAAATAGAAACCAGTGTCATTTAGATGTGGAAGCATTGCTTGCATCAAGGTAGGCGAAATAGAGGGGTTTTAAGTTGTTTCTGGAAAGCCGCCAATGTTTCAACCGATCGCACACACTTTGGCAAGCTATTCCACATATGTGGGCCTGTCACTGCAAAGCTGCCTAGTCTGATAGTTCTCTTTGACACCGTCACAGCGAGAAGCGTTGCGTCACTCGCTGAACGCAATACTTTTTTGTGTGGGCGCGTTGCGAACTATCGCACAGTTGAGGTAGTCCGGGGCTAAGCCATGCAGGATCTTAAATATGTAAGTACATATCTTGAAGGTGATTCTCATTCTGATCGGCAGCCAATGCAGTGATTGCAGAATCGGCGTGATATGATCTCGCCGTCTGACGCTGTTGATGAGGCGAGCGGCCGAGTTCAGTGATGAAAACGCTCTTGTCCAAATAACACCGCTAACATTTCTCGCTCAATGTTGTTATAGTTAGACTCGATGTTTGTTAGACTTTTGGATGCATATGCCACAGGCCGACCATCTTGTAGTAGCGCGACGCCTACACCCCTCGGGCTGGCATCTGTTTGCACGACCACAGGTTTACCTCCATCGAAGTAGGCTAATACTTCCGGTGGTCTGTTTAAGCAGGTCGAAAGCCTTCTGTTGTTCAGATTGCCACGTGTACTCAACGTCCTTCTTCGTCAAGTTCCGCAGTGGTGCTGTTACACTTGCGAGATTCCTCATGAATATAGCCAAGTAGTTTGCCATACCCAGCATACTGCATATCTGATTTCGATGACGGCATGTCGGTTATCGCCTTGATTTTATCAGTGTCTGGTTCAAAGCCTTTGTCTGAGAGATAATGTCCGTAGAACTTAACCCGCGGCTGCTTGAAGAAGCACTTGTCTTCATTGTACTTGATGCTTATCTGCTTCGAGCATTGAAGTACGCCATAGAGATTTGCGTCATGGTCGGTGTCGTCATTGCCGAACACAACGATGTCGTCTGCAATTGCAACCACACCTGGCAGGCCTTCACACGACATGTCAACTTTCTTCTAGAATACATCCTGGGCGGATATCAGACCAAACGGAAGTCGTTGGAAGCAGTAACGTCCAAATGGTGTATTGAATGTCGTCAGGAGCTGCGACTCGTTGTCCAGGTTCACATTCCAGTATTCACTACGAGCGTCCAGAATACTGAAGACTTTGGCGTTTGCCAAACGTGGTAGCACGTCGCCCATCGTCGGTGTGTAGTGGTGCTCACGCGTAACACAACGGTTGACATCTCGCGAGTTGAGGCAGATCCTCAAATCGCCGTTTGCCTTCGTGACGCATACAACATTCCTAACCCAGTCGGTCGGCTCGTCAACCTTGCGGATTATGTCGTTGTTCATCTTTCGTTTCGATTCACAGTGCCTCTGGGATTCACTTGGGTGGGTGTATCCTCGGTTCTGCATCTGGCATCATCGTCACATGGTGCAGACCGAAAAAAGCGCAATCCCTCCAAAACA
This sequence comes from Paraescarpia echinospica, assembly GCA_020002185.1. Lineage (NCBI taxonomy): Eukaryota > Metazoa > Annelida > Polychaeta > Sabellida > Siboglinidae > Paraescarpia > Paraescarpia echinospica. The sequence goes on along the minus strand of CM034535.1, from coordinate 31,115,760 downwards.
CGCTGACTCCCTTTGGAGTACGTCACGTTTGGCGTCACCTGTCTGTGCGGCATATATAGGGAATCAGTGGATGCGAGGTGTCTGTCCGTTGAAAATGTCCCAGTCTCTCAGAGATGGCATTAATGTCGCTATCGCCATGACAACTGTCACATGACTGTTGACAGTTCGGTGTCACCAGTCCTAGTTTGACACAAGAGCTCAGTCCTAGCATTGTGTGTCCTGGGGCGTCAGTTATGAAAAAGGGCAGTGTTGCAGTGGTGTCCCCGTGTGAACATTGCATCTCACATAGTCCATACTGTTTGATGGATGTCCCCCCATATGCTGACAAGATGAGATTGGTTTTCTGTAGCGTTGCAGGAACACCGTCCTCCATCTTGTTAGGGAACAACTGCTCATACACGCGCATTGGCATAACATTTGACTGCGCACCAGTGTCAATTTTACACATGAGGCTGACACTTTCCTTGTGCGGCTTAACGTAGATGTTGGCAAATGCTTGATCATCGGTGTCGACGTTGACCATGTCAAATCCAAACCCACCGTTTTTGTTGTTCGTCCCATGGGACGTGTCCCCGTCCGGTAAAGTGTGTATTTTGCGCCGTCCTTTCCACGTCACCTTTGTTTTACCACCTTGCTGTCCTGACCGTGTTGTCTTGGGTGTCGTCCCTTGTTGGTCAACAAACACATACTCTTAAATGTCCAACCTTGCCACAGCCGAGGCAAGTAACGTCAGCTGCCGGACAGTTGTAATTGCGGCCATGTCGGTTGCCGCAATTCCAGCAGACACCGTACTTGAACAGTGACTGTCCTGGTTTACACCTGGGCTTACTGTCGTCACCGCTGCTGGATCTATATATAGTATACACCTTTCGGGTGTGTTCGATGTCATTCATTTGTCTTTGTGTACTTCCGTACGAACTGACGATGTCTAGGGCCCTGTCTAACGTAAGGGTGTCGTCTTTACTCACGAATTTGCGCTGTACCGCTTCGTCGTTTACGCTAGCTATCAGCGTGTCCAGCAACATTTCATCTGGGGCAGAATATTGACCAATACGACCTTGGTTCTTCTCATGAATGAGTCAATCGTCTCACCTACAGCTTGTTTCAGAGCGCGTAGCTGAAATCGCGCCACTCTGAAGTTTGATTTCGGTCGCACATAGGCCTCAAATTTGTCCCCGTGAATGACCAGTTTCGACTACTGCTCCACAGTCAGCTGCCATCCATCACGGATGTCAACGCCATCAGGTGTTCCGGTATTCCTCTGGAAAGTTGTCTAATTTCCAGTCCATAGCTGGAATAGGTACGCCTGTCAGCTTGGCAGCCACAATGACAGTTTACACTGCACAATACCGTCAAAACACTATCAATGTACGTCGCTGATGATAGCAATAGTGCCGCAAACTATGTTCCTATGGGGTCCGGCATGGGAAGGGCACTTAAGCGGTCCATATAATGTCAATAAGTCGGGCGCACCACATGTCGTCCCGTGGGTGCGTTGCCCCAGGCGTGTGTCCTTAGCCTTGGGTTGTCTGTCCCTGTCAGAGGTCACGTATGGTAATGACTTGCTGACCACAGTGCTTCGCTACTGCGTAGTAGTTTTGTCAATCCTCCTACTTCAAAGTCTAGTGAGGTATCACACACAGTTCGAGTTCCTTTGCACAAGTCACAATGTAACGTAGATCCCGTTTTGCGCTATCATGTCCGTATATGTCGTATACGGCGTTCGCGCTGTCGCGAAGTCGTCTCCGCACAGTCCAGGCGGTGTCAATGTCAACGACGTACTGGTTGTCCTGCCAGCCCAGCATCCGTTTTATGTGTCGTTCGCAAAGTTGTTTTCATCCATCGATTACGTAGATTTCTTCACTCGATCACGTCATAGGGTCACCATGTTATGTTTCACGTGTCAATACAATGACAAACAACTTAATCAGATGGTTAAAGATACTTGTAATGTTGAGTACAGTTGTAAACGTCCAAATAGGATAGTGTGCATATATAAACTGCCCTTATGTTGTCCGAAGCCAGCATATAATTAGCATATTCATAATGGTTGACCAATCTCACAACAAGTTCAATTAGGTTTGTTATGGAAATTTATCCTTTTGTGTTCAAAGATGAAGTGCAGCTTGTACACTAGGATCAAACATATAAAAAAATATTGTATATTTTAGGTACAAAGTGCTTGAGAAGAGATCCAAGCACATGACTTCATTGGCAGTTGTTTCCGATAGCATAGTTATGACAAGACAACAACCCTAGCAAGAACTTGCAAGGGTGAAACAACTACATATTTGGTTAGATATAAGATGGACAAGCTTTTTTCCAAAAATAGATACATTGCCTATTGTCTCTCATTAGTGCTGCATACAAAATTATGGTGTTTTGTGGTTTATTTTCACCACCTCACATACGAAGGGCCATGTTGATGGAGTTGGTGGCGTATTGAAACATGCAGTTTGTGACGTGGTTTGCAGCCGGCTAGTTGGGGGTTACATATGTTAATTCATCTATTCAGCCCTGTACAGGCATACATTAACTTCACTTGCACCCAACAATCAAATTGCCATACTACATTTGTCCAGTAACACGAGGCATTAAGACCGGCTACCACTTCAAGTGGGTTGGTGGTGAACTGCGGGTCTTCTTCAAAGAGTCAGTTGCTTCAGGCAGATGCTTTCACGATTTAACAGTGCCATCAACATCAGGAATGGGAGGCTCTACTGCTTCCATGAACATCTGCATATGAAGCAACTTCATAGGAGTGCGCATGTTAGGTAAAAATGCATCAACAATGCAGAATTACCTACTATCAGTAGCGATGGTGACAAAATCCACTGGCTAATAATATTGTTTCCTTGACAAACAACAGGGCAAAATGTTCCACTGATGACAGTGATGAATGGTCAATAGACCAAAATGTCATGTACTGCACTTGCAAGTGCCACCTTCGCTTGACAAGTCAATATTCAGAGATCAGTATGACTTCAGAGAAATATATATTTCCTTATATTATAATTATATATAAAACAGTCTACTGACTATGATGTGACTAAGAATACATTTAAATTATAAATTCATGTTTTCTTTAATTTGCCATTGATAACCTGAAAAGATTAGTGTCCTTCAAATTTGTGTTGTTCATAATTTTGTTATTTAAAGGAAAACAAAAGGCAACGTTTTTGATGTTAAGCATCCAAAAGTGTTAATACAATCTAACAATGTCCAAGTACAATCAAATTTATAACGTCAGCGGTTTACCAGGAAAACATTTTTGAACACAGAACTACCGAATTTCTATGGACTACGCCATTGTTAGAAGAAAGTGACGTAACACTGTCGTAAATTTTCTGCGTACTATTTGTTCCCAACTCCGTTAGGTGGCGCTATGGTAAGTTTACCAATTAAACTATGCGCGTATGCGGGGTCAGCCCACTGTTGGTTTTCCCATAGGCGACCATGTTAACGTTTTGTCTGATTATAAGAAAACGTGACCTATAAAATGTCTTAAACTTCTCACCTGCTGTTATCATCATCTCATTGACATGCCGATATATTTTAACAAAAATTGCATACTTCCAGCTCTCGTAAAATGCCTGTATGTGTGACACCCGTCAATATTTACAAATGCCGGCAAGAATTACTCCGCAAACAGGTCACACAGGCAAATTGCTGCCAAATATCCTTCCGCTTATTCAAATCATCTAGAAATCCACCATTTTATAATCAACACCTTCTACAATCACACATGAAAATCTCCCTACTCAAATGCACTTATGCCACAGCATGTGAATTTTGTAAAAAAAATCACTTCTAAAAAATACACTGCATTTTTCTTCGGACAGGAAGTCTAACTAGAACATGACCCCATGCGCTGTGACTGTGTAAATAAGATGGCTTTCCGTTCTTCTGAAGACAACGAAAACCAAATCGATTTCGAAGCAGCTGGTTACCGGTTTGAACCACAAAAACAAGGGCCTGTGTTGGAAGATAAGGCAGAGGCGCGTGCCGGTGGACACGAACAGGAAGGCCCACGGGCAGTGGAAATGTCGAGGCGCATAGCATGCCGAGATGAAATTGACTGGTGGCACTGGTGCCGGTGTGGAAAATGCCTCAGCGATCTCCTTGTTCAAGAACAAGAACTGAATATGTCTGCTGCCAGGAGGCGGTTGCGACTCGACAGCAACGCTGTTTGTGAAGGTAATTATTAATCTGTTTAGTTGATTGTTTAAATAACCGATGAGCCTAAGTTCCGGGCTGCGTATGAACACGGAGAGATGATCGCTCGGGCCGGGACACGTCACTTGTCTTACACTTGGGATTGGTTGACTTAACTTCGTTAGATCTCACTCTCAGACTCGGTGCCACTGCACTCAGTGTTTGAACTTTGACATGTCCATTTTCGAATACCACCCAAGGCTTTACCCTCATTTTTAAAAGAAATGTAGTTGAATGGTTCCATGATTCATGTGAACCAAAATTGTACAGGGCAGAGGCAGAGCTATGATAGAAAATAAACCGGAATTAACTCCTCTTTTGTTCTATCCCCGTCGACACTCTTCACATTCGCAGTAATGGCTATGCATGTATGAACAATATGTGGCAGTACTACTTTTTAAACACATGGCAGGTAGATAGATTATTTTAAACTTTATGCATACAGCAATTTTTCTGCCCAAAGTTTACAATGGGTCTTATGAATAAAATATACATTGAACTTTTTTCAGCCAGAGCCCCCATTTGTTTTGGTGACAAAGAAAATGACCACCGTTTTGTGCAAATATTGACACATTTCAAAACGGCCTTCCTTAATCTGCATGATATTTCTATGGACCCAGGTATAATACTGGGATGAATACAGTTAGAGGATCGTGATGCATTCTTTGTGAAATTTGTTCAAAATAATAATCCATGTTTACTTAACATTCGTGTAAAACTATTATTTAAATGCTTAATTCTTTGTTTCAGGTGGACTGCTGTGCATTACAAACAGCAGGGGATTTAGAATTATTTGTTTGGAGCAGGTGATGCTGCAGAATGGGAACTGGACCGTCCAACAAACAAGTACGTATATATGTGCATGCATTGTTACAAGACCAGTGAAATGTGTTGTTAAATATTTATTGAAATGTATTAATAATGAACACAATACAACATCATAGTAGCACTAGCAATATAAATATATATAGATAATTTTGTTAACAATCTCATGCATGATGCCCAAATTATTAGCAATCTTCCAGGGAAATTACTTAGTGGACTTACCACACGTCATCTACCACCCACATGCTAAGCAAATTCACATCATTGAACTGACTACCATTTGAAACTAATATCAAGAAAGATCATGTATTAAAAACTAACAAGTATGTCACACTAATCCATGATGTAAACAATAACGGAATAAAATCAGAATTAACATGCATTGAAATAGGTTGCAGAGGCTATGTATCTGAACCCAACAAATATAAGACTGACAACCTCCTTAAAATCTCTTGGAATAAAACCACCAACAAAACAACTAATTCAATCGTATGCTTGTCTAAACTAGCCCTGCTAACGCCATTCACCCTTTCTAAATGTAAATACGAACCACACTGGTTTGACCCAAGACTAATTGAAATATAATGACAATCACCCTAATATGACAATAATTACAAAATAAAATTCCCCTCAACAGCAAGTAATCTTATACATAAATGTGTTCATTTTCAATATGACTTACTTTAACCGTTAGTCATTATTTATCTTAGCCTGCTACAATATACTACTATACATAGCTGTTTACTGTATTCACACATGTACTTGGGTTATCGTTTCACATTTTATTGTATTATACTGTATGAATAAAGTGATACTCTCCCACTACAGAACAAATTATAATGGTTCCACTTAAGTTATCATAACTTATAGATACAAAGTTTGTTGAATCATCATAATTTGTTCTGTAGTGCAAAATTATCAATATTTGCTTTATTCCAGATGAACACACGTTTAATGGTAAACAATTTATATAAAGGAACAGTGTCATTATAGAACCAATTTTATATGTCATTTATTTACAATGTCAGATGTTTATTTGAGCCTAATTTATTTTAGGTCTCTCAGGTGGGCTACATACAGACAGTTTACCTGGTGGGTCCATGGCAAGCTGGGACGAAGAATTCTACCAGCATGCGCCAGCCATGAAATAAAATCTAGGTTCCCTGCCCCCGATGGGGAACAACACGAGAGATACCACTCTGGACTTGAAAACTAAACTAGACAATGTACATGTGACCTATGAAGCTGTAGGTGGGTGGTGGCAGTATTTACTGTTTCTTTACAAATTGACTGACTCTTGCTGCCAGCAGAACCTCCTTCTCTGGTTTTGGGACATCTGCTCCAGTGACTGTGATCGGATGCAGTGTGATATTTCTTATAAACACCTCTGTCACTCAATCTGTGAGCATTGGTAGGTGGGTACGTGGGTTCACCTGCTGTGGTCTGTTACGCAGCACCCATTGCTTGCGTCTTTTGGACCACATGACACCAGTCTCAACAGGTTTGTCTGGGCTGGGACATGGTTGGTAGTTCCACGCCAGAGCAGACAGCATCAATCTAGCTTTCATTCCTACAGTGAAGAATAGTGCATGCAGCATTCTAATAAAATGTCTGCAAACAACTGGTGTAACACACCAGTCTATATGTTGTTAGTAAGCTGCTGTTATTTATTTGTGTAAAGTGTTGGTTGTTTTTAGTAACAATACAACGGCCAGTCATGGTAACCATACTGGTACATTAATAAAATGATACTGATCCTTACAAATAAGGCATTCCATCATAACATTTCTTCACATAATTTATTATAACTTGTTTTTTCTTCTTAATTTCTGTATCTACTGTATATACAGTCACTGTATTTTGATATCATGTTTTGATTTTATATTTCTTTAATAAAATTGGTGATAATGACACAAGTGCTCTTATTTATTTCATTATAGACAATTGCATTCTGGAATATAATTATTACACGGAGATGTAATTTATTACACTCAAGTAACTGTACTCATAAATGTATACAGCAACTGATTACAAGGAATAGGTAGGGTGATACAGAATGGGTACTATCCATCTGTGGAGTATTCGCCCCTTCACATCTGAGTAACTGAAAAGTTGGTCATCAGGAACTTTGACTACGTAACATTTTTGGTCCCATACATAAGACGGTGGTCCACATATTAACACATAACATGTAAACAGCATTTACATTATCAGTTTTGGAAGCCTGAATAAACACATTTACTGATAAGGTAGTTGTAACAATATCGCTTAATGACGTCTCCCCAGAAAGTAGAATAACAGGCCGCTCCCTTGTCGCAGCAGCCACGTTTAATAAAGTTGGTTTACTAGAACTATCGTCTCTGTTCTGCCTGAATATGCTAGCGTCTATACAGTGAGGCCTGAACAGATGTTATAATATGGTGGCAGCGGTGGGATATCGAAGGTAACTGAATATGGCAAGGCAGTCCTGTCAAAAGTGACATTTGTGTTAAAGAGTGAACTATGGCTGACGATAATTCAACTGTAACAGCCGGCGTGGCCGCTGTCGGGGCACCTGCTGTGGCTGCTCCAAATATCGAAGACCCTCGGTCTCAGAATCACATCTATGTGAACTTGCCCAGTGGCTCGCCTCCACCTGCATTGGAAATGGAAACCAATCAGGTCGATAACTGGAAGTTGTGGAAACAAATGTGGAAAAACTATCTAATCGTGTCTGGACTCGACACTAAGCCAGACAGATATGTGACGGCACTTCTTCTACACTGTATTGGGAAAGACGCACTACGCGTTTTTAATGGTATGGATTTGACAGAAAAAGAACGGGTCAAGCCTGCTGAAATCATCAGAAAATTTGACGAACATATCTTGGGCGAAGTAAAAGAATTCTTTGAAAGGTATAAGTTTAACACCCGAAATCAGGAAAACGAGTCGTTTGAACAATTCTACTCAGTGTTGAAAAATCTAGCAAAAACCTGTGGGTTTTGCAATTGTATGCGAGACTAACTGATTGTTGACAGGATAATCCTCGGTGTAAGGAGTGACAAAATTCGCAGCAAACTCATTTCACAATCGCAACTTGATCTACCCAGAGCAGTAGACATCTGCCGGTGCATGCAAGAGGCTGAAGAACAATGCAAAATTCTGAATAAAACAGAAGCAGTGAACCGGGTCGACACCAGATACAGACGTTACACTGCCAAGTCGACACTCGGTGGAAGAAAATCTGCTAGTCAGCGAAAATGCAAATTCTGCTGCAAAACGCACCCCACGAAGAAAGAACTCTGCCCTGCATGGGGCAAGACGTGTGATGCATGTAGGGGTCGAAACCATTTCAGAGGCTCCGTGCAATGCCCTAAGACTGTTCACAGTGTACAAGATGGGTTAGACTCAGATAGCTCCGGTGCTAGCTTTGGCGATATCGGCTGCGTCACTGCCGATGTGCACGCACTCTCCTCACAAGATGGTCCCACTTTGTGCAACATGCTGGTCGAAAAGCAGTCGGTGAAGATGCAGGTTGACTGTGGTTCAACTGTCAACATACTGCCCAAGAAGTACGTGAAGAAGAAAGATATCCGCCCAGAACCAATCACTCTGAAGATGTGGAACAATGTGAAGACTGAAGCTCTCGGCAAGTGCCGAGCTAAAACTGTAAATACTGCTACAGGAGACAAGTTCAAAGTGGCTATGTCATAGTGGATGATGACAAACTGACACCACTACTCAGCCGTAAAGCTGCTGAATGCATGAAGCTCATCACGGTGAACTACGAGAACTTTGAAACTGTATCTTCAGTCTCCAGCTGTAGAGTTGCTCAAACTCCATGCACTGAAGACTATCCTGAAGTGTTCGACGGTAAACTGGTGGGAAAATTCGTCTCACCCTGGAACAAAATGCTGAACCGGTTGTGAGACCACCTCGTACCCTACCAGAATCACTGAACAATACCGTGAAATATGAGCTAGACCGACTAGAACACACTGGTGTCATAGTCAAAGTGGACCAACCCACTGATTGGGTGAACCAAATGTCTGTAGCCAAGAAACATTCTGGAGCTCTCAGGATCTGCATTGATCCTAGACCTCTCAACCTAGCCCTAAAGCGTGAACACTACAAGCTTCCTGTGCTGGACGACATTCTACCGAAGCTTGTGAATTCCAAGAAATTTGCTGTGTGTGACTTACAACAAGGATATCTACACTGTGAACTGGATGAAGAATCTAGCCTACTGACTACTTTCGCAACACAGTTTGGGCGGTATCGTTGGCGACGACTACCTTTCGGCTTGAAAGTCAGCAGTGAAATTTTCCAAAAGCGTCTGCAAGAAGCACTGGAAGGGTTAGAGAATGTTCACTGTGTTGCTGATGATATTATCATCCATGGATACGATGACTCTGATCTCTGTGACAAGATCCAGAAGCTGCTCCAAAGATGCAAGAAACATGGGATCAAACTGAACCGTGAGAAATGTCGCTTCAATGAGAATGAAATCCAGTTCTTAGGCCATGTTGTCACAGCTGATGGTCTGAAACCTGACCCATCCAAGGTCGAAGCTGTTCTGAAGATGAAGAGTCCGTGTGACAGGGAAGCTGTGGAGAGGCTAAGAGGTACAGTAACTTACCTGGCGAGATACGTACCCAAGTTGACCGATGTATTCCGTCCCATTGCTGCTCTTGTACAACGAGATGTTGTATGGATGTGGGGAGATGCTCAGAAGAAAGCTTTCACAACACTGAAACAACTCCTGGCTGAGGCACCCACTCTGGCTTACTTTGACGCGAGTAAGCAACTGGTCATTCAGTGTGATGCTAGCAACTATGGCCTGGGATGTGCACTACTTCAGGAAGGAAGACCAATTGCTTACGCCAGTCGTGCTTTGACTGACACAGAGACCAGATATGCCATTACAGAGAAAGAGATGCTGGCCGTCGTCTTTGCTCTTGAGAAGTGGCATCTGTTCACCTATGGTCGCCCCATCCTTGTCTACAGTGACCACAAGCCACTAGAGGCAATAACAAAGAAACCTCTGGACAGAGCACCCAAGCGTCTACAGGGCATGCTCCTACGTGCACTTGCGTATGACATTGATGTCAAGTACTTGGAAGGCAAGAAGATGTATCTCGCTGACACGCTGTCACTTGCCTTCCTGCCAGCTGGACAGGAACAACCGACCACTGAGTTCGAAGCTATCCACGCTGTGAACTATCTATCCATGAGAGAAGATGTTGTCCAGGACATTCGTAATGCCACCGAACAAGATGCCACTCTACAAGTGCTGACAGCTGTCCTGCAACATGGCTGGCCCGAGAAACCAGACGTGCCGGCACCTGCTGTGCCTTACTACCACTTCAGAGATGAGTTGGCCGTCACTGATGGATTGATGTTCCGCGGCGAAAGACTTGTGATTCCACAATCCATGAGATCACAAATTAAGAAGGATGTTCACCTAGGCCACGTTGGCATTGAAGGATGCCTAAGAAGAGCAAGGGAGTTGGTGTTCTGGCCTGGCATGAATGCAGAAATCAAAGAGTACATCCAAACGTGTGAAGCCTGTCGTGAGTTCGAACGTTCTCAGACTAAGGAAACTCTGATGAGCCATGATGTGCCGGACCGTCCATGGCAGAAGGTCGGTGTCGACCTGTTCTCTAACCAAGGAAAGGACTACCTAGTCACCACTGACTACAGATCAAACTTCTGGGAAATAGACTATCTACCAACCACTGGCTCCAAGGCAGTAATCACAAAGCTCAAAGCTCACTTTGCAAGGATGGGAATTCCGGACACTGTAGTTACTGACAATGGTCCACAACTGGTGTCAGACGAGTTTGCTCATTTCAGTAAGAAATGGGGATTCGAACATGTGACGACATCTCCACACCACAGTCGCTCAAACGGCAAGGTGGAATCATCGGTGAAAGCTGCAAAGAAGATGATCAAGAAAGCACAATGCGCTGGTGGTGACCAATATTTAGCACTGCTGAATATCCGCAACACCCCAACTCAAGGAATGGAGAGTAGTCCTGCACAGAGGCTACTAGGTAGGCGGACGAAAACAATTCTTCCAACAGCTCAGTCTTCTGGAGTCGCGGTCGTCTGTACAGCAACATGAAACAGATATGCTGAAAAGGACACAACGCCGTCAAGCCAAGTACTATGACAAATCTGCTACAGATCTCCCACATCTGCATCAAGGTGATACCGTCCGAATGAAGCCGTTCAAGCTTGGAGTCAAGTCATGGAAGAAAGCGAAGGTGGTGAGACGACTGAATGAAAGGTCCTATGAAGTTGAAGATAGTGAGGGAACAGTGTACAGGCGCAACCGTGTACACCTAAGAAGAACACACGAAACATCACCTCATGTGTTGGTTGAGGAGTCCATGGATATCCCATCCCAAGATGATCCTCTAATCACTCCAGTTGACCCAATTCTGGCCAACACACCAGTTGAAATTCAGCCGAACACACCGGTTGAACAACAACAACACCAGAGTGACCAGACAGAACCACACTCTCCGGTACGTCCAACGACACCCATGAAGTCCGAGAGAATCAACAAGTCCAAGCTACCCAGCAAATACAAGGACTATGTTGTATCTAAATGAACAGTTGATGATACTTACATGAACATTGATGAGTGCAGACTTGATTGATGCGGACTCGCATGTATGTTAAATTGTGGATGCTCCATCCATGTGTCCATACAAGGACTATGTTGTGTCTAAATGAACAGCTGATGATACTTACATGAACATTGATGAGTACAGACATGATTGATGCAGATACGCAAGTGTGTTGTCTTGTGGATGTTCCATCCTATTCCATATGTTCATGTTTGCCATGTTCGTATGAGCATGACATGTTGTCTGGTGCTATTCTCATAATTGAGCATTTGCATGTTGACCATGCCATTTTGGCTTTAGCATGACATCAGGAATGTTGCTGCTGTTGTGAAATAGTGTGTTAGTAGTTTAGTGTTAGCTGGAACGTTTCGTGATTCAGTTATGTTGCATTCAGGTTTGGGCAACTTTATTTTATTTATACCACTACGAAACATTGATGCTGATCCATAGACGTAATGAGTTGGTTACTTTAATACGTTAGTACGTTTTGGTTGAGTACATGTTGCTTGTAAAACGGAGGAGATGTAACAATATCGCTTAATGACGTCTCCCCAGAAAGTAGAATAACAGGCCGCTCCCTTGTCGCAGCAGCCACGTTTAATAAAGTTGGTTTACTAGAACTATCGTCTCTGTTCTGCCTGAATATGCTAGCGTCTATACAGTGAGGCCTGAACAGATGTTGTAACAGTAGTAGTCATGCTGGCTGGTACTTTTGAGTAGCCATCCTGAAAAAAAAACGAGTTGGATGCCTATGAAATGCAGTAATTTCGAAAACTTATTATAATGTTAGTTATGCATAGTAGCTGATTTAGTGTATTTGGGATTCAAGTCGGTGACTGCAATTCACCTTACAACATTAATCACTACTTGGGTCGTGGTCCCTACTCATCATCTACTGATTGCAAATCTAAGGGTTACTTGTTGCTTTGGACTTGCCTCAGGTATAAAATGAATACATATCAAGTTTGGTACTTACTCCAGCAATTGTGCGTCACCGTTGCACAACACCACCACAGATGGTTTGATACATTCTGTATCCAATGAAGGAGGTCCTCACATCCCTTGCCACGGGCCTTCGCAGTAAACTTGCGGTTGATGCCTTTCCCCATGTGCCACATCATGTTGGTGATCGAGCTGAAATGCAAATTACAATTATTTATATTTTTGATCCAAATTCAAGATATTTTCAAAACAGCTGTTACCTCTTTTTGCTATTAGTGTGCAAAAACAAGTTAGTGAAGAGGTGTGCACATGGTATGTTATTAAACAATAATAATACAATATATCAACAATATATGATTATTGAGTGATGCCAGTATTTTTATAATACAAACATGGTGTATCTGGTTAGCTCATTGATAACTATATTTGGATCACATAATTACTCCCAGAGATATCCTTCCAAATGCAGAATTTAAATGTTTTTTTTTATAGAAATTGGTCATCAAATGTGGCATAATGGATACAAATTACTTGATATTGACACCCTTATTCCATGGATAAGAGTGGTTTAAAGGTATGTAGTTGTTGTAAAACGATATATATATATTCACAGTAAACATAATAAGCTATCATAATCTGATATAAAAAACATTTTAGTATTGTTTTCTAAAAAAAACACTTTCACCTGGGTTGTATTCCCTTAACTAAAATTGAGTAACATTATGTAATTTTACTCAATACAAATGAACCCATTTTAAACGTTTTACAATAGAGTATATAGTGATGATATTCTTCGTCACATAAACAGTAGACGTAGTCACACATAATTATGTAACATCATGACATAAATAATAGGCCAAACATTTCGATATATGACAATGTCTAATGCAATATGGATGCAGAACGTATTTACAAGTTTTTGTTCATTTAACACAAAATACAGTATGTTTTGCAATGTTATTATAAACGACAATTATTCCAGCCCATATTAATCCGTTACTGTAATATCGCTCACGCGACTTGATTGCCGTTAACTTTTGCTATTCGGCTATCTTCTAAAGTCTAAACTCTTTATGGTGCAATTTAGTACATTCTGGTACTGTTGTAGCTTGCCTCCAGCATATCTTGCATCTCAAATGTCAACAGATTATAACTGGATACCAAGTAACTCGGTACTAACCTTCTTGCGATCTGATTTCTCGGTGCGTTTGACCGAAAATATGCGTCGCTTCGACGGCTGAGGACCGTGACTAAATATCGTAGGCACTGCACCTGGCTTCAAACATCGACGTCAGCGACGTTTTGTCGGATCTTGTGTCATTAACTGACGATATAGATTTCCTTCGAAGCACGTTTCTTCAAAATGATCTGAACATACTACATAACGCGTTGTATTTCGAAGGCTTCCAACCAGCCCGTCCACAGCTGAACCAACTACGCGAACTACACAAGACTGTGTGACGTACACGACAAAAATAATGCTGCTTGTTTATTGGTTGCTTTCGGTCAAATGAACGCGTCATCACTAAGATGGCAGTCTACATATTATCGCAGATTTCGTTATAATCGTCCACTTTAAGACAACATTCCGAGTAAACCACTGAACTGAAAATTTTGATTGTAGATACAAATGGTTAGTTTGTGTTAACTCTTTTAGGTGCTTAACATCACAACGTTGCCTTTTGTTTTCCTTTAATGCCGATTTGCGCATAATTTCATAACACTTCCTAACAATACTTAGCTAGTGTTAAATTGTTAATTAAAACTTTAATTACTATTTGTCCGTGTATGAAACTTACTATCAACTGAATGTTCTAATTAATAATATATTAACATTATTTAGCCAATATAGGCCAAAAAAGGACAATGTGTCATTGAACAATTTGCACGATGCCACGTCCATACGCTTATGCCACGTCCATAACGGACATACTGTTGCAGACAGCTCAAACTTATTGACAATATAAACTAATATAATCATACATTAAAATAGAACTATTATTAAGCTTATTAAAAGTAATTAGACCTCAAGTCGGCCAAATCCGCCCGGAGACTGACACTTCTATTCAGCCAAACCCAGCCCAAAATAACCACGGAAAGCTGCATTGTGTTGTGGCGCCATCTAGTGGATAGCTTTGAAAAGGCATTAGAAACTGTTTGAACGTGCGGATATCACATTTTCATGTTATGGTTCAAGTATGTGGGGAGACAGGGACTTTTCAAAAAACGGCCGAGGTCTAAAGGGTAAAAAAAATCCATCACCTATAACACTGTTAACACAGCAGTTTTGCACTGATGTTTCAATGGGGGTCAAAACAGGTTCCGTAACATGCCACGTCCATAACGGTTTTTCATTAATTAATAAAATATACTAATTAATTTTTCCCAATATTAATTAATATGCAGTACGGTACATACGACATCATATTAACATAATCATTCAAAATAATGCAATCTAACATCTCTATACACTATTTAAATGAAAACACAATTTTATGTGGAAAGTGTCACGCCCACAAACGCTGGAATTACCCAAATATCATGATTGCAAAGCTGGTACATTGGTAAATGTTGTGCAAAGGTGCTTAATAAAACCGCACATCTTAAAAGCTTTAGAAACATTTATCGACTAATGATATATGATCTCTAAAATTAAAACTGTCAGTCAATGTGAGCCCAAGATCTTTGACAGCGGAGAGACTGGCCCAAAACAGTCTAGTCAAAGGATATCCATTTAATTGTGTTAGTGAAAGACGTTATATATAGCATTCGCCTACGTTAAATTTAAGGTGCCAGGTTTCACACCAGCGCACACACTGTCCAGATCCTTCTGCACCAACTGGCAATCCGTTACCAATATAACTTCGCTAAACAGTTTGGAATCATCAGCATACAGTGACATTTCCCATAAATCAAATGGTTAGTGAGATCATTAATACACAATGTACAACAAGAATGTAATGCTTTTAGGTGAATTTTTGCAGCTGTAATTTGTTCACATTAATCAAAATTACATGTAATGTTTATTATCAATAACAGTAAATATGTGTGACTAAGATTTTATCATTTATTTCTTTGGGGAGTTTTTTAATATTATATAAACTGGGATTTTAAGATATTTTTAAATTTATAAAACTGTTTTTTATAATCATGAAACATGCAAATAACTGAAAAATGTTATTATTTAAATTTTATTAATCTGGAATATTACTTAATGTGTCCTAGTTAAACTACAAATGGTTAGGAAATTTGTAGTTTATCTTAGAAACTTCTATCGAAAGAACTCGATTCAACAGTGACAGAATAGTTGCTATGGGCAACCATCTTACATCTGTCGTCTGAACAACAAAGGTTCAGCTAGGTCAGGACGGAGTGAAAAATTGTCTTAGTTTGTTTCTTTAAACTAGACAACCATTGTTTGCATGTCACTAATGTCAGTCATTTTGTTTCACATTACCCTTGTCGTCGCCTGGTCCAACTTGGTTGGAAGCTCTGTATCTTTTCGACATATTTTTCTCACTATTTAGTCAGTCATCTGAAACGAAAAATTATGAAACACTCACATTTTAAAGATTTAGTGTAATCAACAAACCTTCATTTGAATAAGCACTTCACTATTGGATAATTTCTAATCCAGCATATCTCTTCACTGTACACACTTTCTTATCTGGTATACATGTAGGAACTCCTAACACAATTTTCCAGAGAGTCTAATAAGTGTTCTGCAAACATATTCCATACAGCCTGTTGTTATATTGCATTCAGATTCATATTGACTTTTCCCCTATTAGACAAGTGTAAATAAACAAGATATATCACAGTAAAGTGTAAAGGCCAGATGTCTGAGTGAGTTTAATTGCATAATATTGCATAACCTAATTAGTAGACATTCAATACACAGTGGCACTCACAAGCTTTTCATATGTGTTTAATTAACTGAAGTAAACGCACAAAAAAGATTGTTGAATCACCTTCCTGCAATGTCATTGGTTCACTTGGATAAATATTTCCAAAATGGAGGCTAATCTAATGCGATTCCCTCCCCACCCAAAATACAACAATATAGGTTTATCTTTCAAGCAATTGATTATTTCTAAAAAGTATCTGGTCATTGCGCAGAGTAGAGTATGCCGCCGCCGTCTGACTTATCGTTCTGACACATGTAATTCGGTTGCTGTATATAAGCCGCCGCCGTCTGACTTATCGTTCTGACACCTATAATTCGATTGCTGTATATAAGCCGCCGCCGCCGTCTGATTTAACGTTATGACATTTATAACTGGGTAGTATTTAGCAGACATAGCCGTATACTGTGTATTAGATCTTGTATTGGTAGGGTTTTCCGCATATAATAAACTGTGAAAACGTATGATCTGACTTATCATTAGTACGACTGAGTGAGTGAACGTGTGCCCGTATGCTTCCCTCCCGACCGCTCGCCGCAAAGGCTACACATGCATAAGGCAGACTCTGCCACCTGTGAGCATTTCGGGCCATCCTCGCATTAAATGAATAAACGGGTCCATGCATCTCACTCCCGCCCCAAAGCTGAAAATCGGGAAACGCATATAAGTTTTCCTCACCTCCCTACTACCAACTTCAAGTGTTAAATGTGCCTGAAATTGGATATAAGTATGAATATATCTCAAACAAGATTTATAACCTCTAATGCATGTCAGAGAGGTTGAGGGGTGACTGGCTATGTGCATCTACTCCCGGCCAAACGGATTTCCAACGGCCCATCCTTTGTATTTGGGAGTCAGAGTATCCCTGTGCTGAGGCATGTTTTGCTGTACCGATGCGAAAGCTGTGAGATTTTATATTAAGATTATACAGATATGTCCACGCCAATGAAAAAGATAGCGGGAATTTACCTGCTGAAGTGTGATTGATGAAACATCTGGGTCACAGAATAGTGGGCCTTGCGCCTGACCCCGCATAGTGATGTACTCAGATAGAGCAGTTACCGGGCAGTACCTAAATTGTGAGCGTGGAACTGGGATGGAAATATGTGATCCAAATTTGTGTTTTGCCTGTTGGAAAACTATCACTAGGGAGTCCGAAAGAATCGACACCTGGAGATTCTGGATTACTGCCACACCGAGTTATTTAAGACCCTGATTTTAGTTGAGAGAGGGAGACAATCGGTGGTGAATCGGGAGGCGCTAGATCAGGGCAATGTCCAGCACGATGTGCCACTGAGTCCAGCTGAGTCCGCCGACTGTCATGTTGTATCGTGTAGAATTAAATGTTTAATAAACTCATATTCGTGATGAATCTGGTAACGCGTGTTTGATCAATTTATTGACAAACCAGGGTCGGGTCCAGAGAGGGCAGTCTCATCATATGTATACAAATTAAACAAACGAATGCACTTATGATGTATAACAATCACTTTTACATATAAATATACGTATAGACATATATCCAAGTTGTACATTCAATATGACACCCATTTGACAGTTTACATTGTTACTGTTATATCATAACCATGTGCATTATTACTATCATTATTATTATACCACATTGTACAATTGGATGAATAAACAACTCTGTCTGTCTGTCTGTCTGTCTGCCTGTCTGTCTGTCTGTCTGTCTGTCTGTCTGTATGTCTGTCTGTCTGTCTGGGGAGGGCCAAAAACCTCCTCTGGCGGCCAAAGCACATTCATATTAGGTGTTTGGTGGTCTGAGCCGGTGACGCGCTTACATTTTTCCAGGCGTTAAATGTTATCCGGATGATATTTATGTGCATGCTATTTGGTACAAGTAGACCTCATGGTGATAAATACTATCCGGCTGTTAAATATGTTCCGTTTGTTGTAAAAGCACTGTCGTGACTAGTTGGAGTACATTGTTACTAATTGTAAACAGTGTATAATAGTTAGTACATGTATAGTCATAGAGTACAGGACCGATAACGAGGTTACCTCGGCGCAATATTTTAACACGACTTTGCTGAGTATATCTAGATTATAATTAGCTGTTTCAAATAGTGACTTTAGAAGTATTATACAGGACATAAATTATATACTTAAATTACCTTTATGTTAATATACTTACCATGTTATTACAGTACAAGGCAATTGCATTCATACTGTTATTATTTGAAAGATGTTTACGGTTATTAAACATATGTTAGTAGTGTTAGTGAGCCAGTTAATTATATTAATTGGTGTTCGTTAGATATTTTAAAAGTTTGTGAATGTTAAATAAGTGTCAGTTGTTTAATGTTAATGTAATTTTCTTCCAATCATTTAGTGTTAGTTAGTTACTGTCACATAGTATCAAGTAACTGGTAAATAATGTTAAGTTGTAATAATTACTGAACTCGTATAATTTGTAATTGGCTGAGTTTGCTTATCCATTTCCGGACGTTGCAGCCTTGATGGATTGTCTATAGACAGCTCTTTCGTTTGCCAGTCTCCCCACTCGCCAGACATCTGTTCTCATCCATTCCTCTATGTCCTTCTCCCATTGTCTCCTAGGTCTTCCTCTGCTTCTGCTGCCTTCCAATTTTCCTTCCGTTAGTAGTCTCTTTAGAGATTGATGCCGTTTCACATGGCCGACATAACTTAGTTTCTGTTTCTTTACAAAGTTCAATAAAGTCCCGGGTATAACACCAAGCTCATTTGCGAAGAATTCGTTAGTTCTATGTTCAGTCCACGAAACTCGTAATATCTTTCTATAACACTTGTTTTGAAATGCATTTATACATTTAGTAATGTTCTTATTAAGAGTCCAGGTTTCGCATCCTTACATAGCCGTTGGAAATATGCAGACTCGGATAATTCGTAGTTTCATATCTTTGTTCGTTGTTTTCCATAGCTTCTTCATCTCCGTCAACTTTTTACTCGCCACTGCCAACCTCCGCTTGATCTCTTTCGTCCCATCTCCATCCTCTTCTATCAGTAACCCCAGATATTCACAACTTTCCACTCGTTCTATTTCCTCGCAATCTACTGTGACTTCTGATGGTTCTCGACATCCCTTCACATCCATAATCTTAGTCTTCTTTACGTTTAGTTTCAATCCTTTCATATCGCTGTGCTCTTTAACAGTAGTTATCAGTTTATCCAATCCTTCTTTTGTATCGGATATTAACGCTGTGTCATCGGCATATCTCAATTCATATATCTCCTGTCCATTCATTTTCAGTCCATTAAAATACTTGCTTCTCGTGTCAGTCTCGACCTCTCTCATGATATTCTATGTGTATAGACTGAATAGGTGTTCGGGGGGGGGCAGAACGCACCCCTGTCTCACTCCCTTGTCGATTGGGAACCAATCTGTGGTACCACACTCTAATCTCACTGTAGACTGCTGTCCAACATATAAATTTTGGATAAGTGATGTAATTTTCTGGTCAAATCCCATGTGTACCAAGGTTTTCCAGAGTTTTTGATGACTAACATTATCAAAAGCTTTTGAATAATCTATGAAACAGATCCTAAGGTCATGGTTAAATTCTCTGCATTTTTTAATGAACATCTTCAGGTTGAAAATGTGATCTCTTGTACCTCTTCCAGTCCGGAAACCAGCTTGTGTTCTGTTGACTTCACATTCAAATTTTTTTGTGATTCTCTCCATTATGATTTTTTAGCATAATTTTGCTCGCATGGCTGATGAGGGATATAGTCCTGTGGTATTGGTATAAGGATGGCTCGTTTCCAGTCCATATGGGCCATGTTCCACTTTTCCATATTTTCTTGCATAATGTGTGATAGATATCCACGCCTGCTTCGCTACTTGCTCATATTAGCTTTGCAGTGATGTCATCAGTGCCAGGTGATTTTCCGTCTTTTAGACTTTTTATTGCCCCTCCACCTCTGAACGCAAAGGCTCTAGTTCATCTTCTGGTTCTGTCCTCTCTCTGCCTTCATCCGTGTCTACTTCTTCTGTTTCATATCTCACTATCTCTTTCCCTATATTTATCTTTCTTAATTTTATCGCAATTTTGGCGCTTAGCAATTCATGGTCAGAGCCACAATCAGCTCCCGGTAATGTCTTTGCATTAAACACAGTCGTCCTCCATCGTTTTTGTATCGGTATAAAATCGATTTGATTTCTGTTCCGTCCATCTGGTGTTGCCCAAGTGTACAATCTTCTTTGATGTTGTTTGAAGAAAGTATTAGTGATCATCAGTTCATTCATTCCTCTCCCATTTCTCTCGCCTAGTCCATATTTCCCGATATTTCCATTTTCTTCTTCGTTTTGACAACTGCCAACTTTTGCATTGAAATCACCCATCAGTACTACCATGTCTCTCCTGTTAACCCCGTCGACTGTTCGTTGCAGTGTATCATAAAACGTTTCTATTACATCGTCGTCTGCAGTGCTCGTTGGTGCATAAATTTGAATTCATGTTATATTCGTGGGTTTTGCTCGTATTCGTATGGTAATAATTCTGTCATTGACCGGATTGTATCCTAATAGTGCATTTTCAGTTTTCTTTGACAGATAGAACGCAACACCACTCATCCCTGGGTTAGCTGCTCCTGAGTATACAAACTTTCCTCCTGAATCCGGGCGAAAGTGTCCTTGTCCGGCCAACCTGTGTTCCGCAATCCCTAATATATCTACCCCATATCTTTCTGCTTCCGATGTTACCATTTGTAGTGTCCGTTGACTCATTTTTCTGATGTTCCATGTTGCTACACGGATTTTCCCTTTTAGCTTTTTGCTGCTGGTTTTACCTCCCGCACAGTCGGGCATATTACCGTCATCAGCTCTGGCGTTACTTCCAACATCTCCAAGCTCTTCCCCAGTATGTGTCGTCCTATCCAGCCTGGGGGGCTCACCACTAGGACCTCTCTTACTGTCTGTATTCTCCATCAAGGTTTATTGGGCTAATACAGCGGTAGTTGCCCATTTCTTTCCGCTGGTTTGTGTATGGTTAACTCCATTATTCCTTGACTAAAAAGTCTTTCACCGCAGGACAGCGGGTCACCGGTCCTTCCACATGCGTCTTGGTAGGTACCTTGCAGCCTGGTGAAAGGCTGTTGTTGTTTCGCATTTGTAGCCGGGGGTGTAGCCAATCGGCTGGCCGCCTACTCCTCCAAAACAGTCTTTGTGTACTGTGTGCAAACGTCCCTCGACTCAATAGGCATTAGCCTACAAGCCTTACTCATGTAGTTTTGCTGGTCAGCCGAGACCACTGCCCGGGGTGTGGCCACTGCCGTACACTAGCAGTTCCTAGGAGCCATACATGAGCTAGGTAGACTGTGGGAACCAGTGGTTAGAGCCTCCACAGAAGTGGGGCGGCTGCCCATCGCCAAAGGGACTATCCCTCCAGGTTCTACCCTACACTACAATTTTTAATTACAATGTTAAATTAACAAGAGTGTCTCAGTTACGTCAGCGGCAGACGCCATACCTTCATAAGTCTCCCTGATCGTAAATCTGCATTTGTGTGCGTGTGTGCGTGTGTGCGTGCGTGTGCGTGTGTGCGTGTGTGCGTGTGTGCGTGCGGGCGTGTGGGCGTGCATGCATGTATGTGTTGTGTGTGTTGTGTGTGTTGTGTGTGTTGTGTGTGTTGTGTGTGTTGTGTGTGTTGTGTGTGTGTGTGTGTGTGTAGTGTGTGTTGTGCGTGCTGTGTGTGTTGTGTGTGTTGTGTGTGTTGTGTGTGTTGTGTGTGTTGTGTGTGTTGTGTGTGTTGTGTGTTGTGTGTGTGTGTGTGTGTGTGTGTGTGTGTTGTGTGTGCTGTGTGTGTGGTGTGTGTGTGTGTTGTGCGTGTTGTGTGTGTTGTGTGTGTTGTGTGTGTTGTGTGTGTTGTGTGTGTTGTGTGTGTGTGTGTTGTGTGTGTTGTGTGTGTTGTGTGTGTTGTGTGTGTTGTGTGTGTTGTGTGTGTTGTGTGTGTTGTGTGTGTTGTGTGTGTTGTGTGTGTTGTGTGTGTTGTGTGTGTTGAGTGTGTTGTGTGTGTTGTGTGTGTGAGTGCGCGCGTGCGCGCGTGTGTGTGAGAGATAATAATTTACTGAAGAAAGTGGAAATTCACCCTGTATTTCCCATGGCCTACACACTGTTATAATTAATTAATTATTATACTGATGTACATAGGCATCGGAACCGGGAGGGGAACTTGTGGCGGGGGCTAAGCCCTACAATAATTTAGGTGGGGGCTGGTGATAGGATTAACCCCCCCAATATTTAGGAGAGACGCGTGAATGTTGGGGTGCAAATTGATGTTTTGGTGAGACTGAATCTATTGTTGAAAATTTTTCGTTGCCGTAACTTCACCTTATTGTTACCTAAACGGGGGTACCTTCCAAATGTCTAGGGGGCACGGTATCGGGGGCCCACTTAAAAAGGTCTGCGGTAACGCCAAATTCCAAAGGCATAGGGGGCACGTGCCCCAGGCCCCCTGGATCCGCCTACGCAAACCAATAGATCAACCTTGTTACCCGGAAGTGAACTATGTTACTGCTTGATCGTGATAGAGAGTCGAGATCGGGGCCCTTGCAGACACTATCTACTGACTGTAGGTCTTTTACAGAACTTGACGACCGGTTCGGCGCATTAACGTTGACCCCCATCAGTATGAATGAATTGTGTCACAATTAAGGTAACGCAAGGCCCGGATTGGTCCCCGGTCCTTTCACAAAGCACCATCTTCCAAAACATTGTTGCCGTACATATCATCACCATCATCATCATCAACAACAACACAATAATAATACTAATAATAATAAACTTTATTTATATACCATAAAATCCGGGACTAATGCTCCGTTCACGGGTGTTTACAAAATGGGCAAATATCTCAGAAATAGAAGATCGCATATATAAGAGAAATAAATCAACTACGGATTAAAAAGAAAGTTGGCATACATAATCCTAGTATATATACATTTATATAAATAAATGTTTTTACAGTAAAATTACAGGTAAATCAAATGTTAAAGGCATAAAGCAAACAATTAGCAAAAGTGCTGAACAGCTAAACATACTGGATAAAAAAGGCTAAATTACATTAAATACGTTGACTAGATACTAAAATCTGATGCTAAGATAAATAAAGTTCCACTATGTCGACCCAGCATAAGCAGACGCCCGGCGATTATAACTAAACGTTCTAGTTTCATGCGTGGAACGTCCAAACCACCGCCAGAGCATAGGGTCCTGCGTGACGTGTGACGATGTAGCAGTGAGGTGAGATTCACCGGGCACTACCCTGACATGTGGGTAGGGGTGTGCAGCCGAAGGTCACATACCCCTACCCTTGATAAGGGCATCCAATATCAAAAAGTATACCCTTGATCTAGGGACACATTTAAGAAAGACACAATATTTAAGTAAATATTTAATTCATATAAACATATTTATAGATAACCGTGAATGCTGCGATAAAAACGTAGCCTTGTTCTAGGGAGAGTTCCTCGAATTGATGCCCTTGTCTAGGGAACTTCTGAATAATGTTGGCTCTTGTTCTAGGGAGAACATGTGAAAAACAGACCCTTGATCTAGGGTGCCGCGGTAAAAAAACGACCCTTGAAGTTGGCACATCCACAGTACTGCTAGTACAGGCATTGTCCCCCCCTCCGGAGATACACTGGCGTGTTTTCATACAGTACAGTGTGTACAAGCATGGGAAACAATTGTGTTACATACTAGGCTTAACCTAAATGTGCATAACATCACGCGGTGCCTCTCCATGTAAAGCTCGTGTCCCTCCATGCGTAACTGAATGCCCACGGGCCTGTCTAGACGCGCCAGCCGGCCGCCACTGTAGTGCTGACTACGGCAGTGTCACCACAACACGTTGGCATATTATATCGACTTGCCAAAACGTGCATTTATTGCTGAGAACGCGTTATCCGATCGTCTGACTCATAGCCTTTACAATTCGCCTTTTTGTACACTAATTACCTGTTAGGACGTATTAGTATTACTGCCTCCCGTTGCTCACCAGGCGGCAACAACAGGCACGTCCTCGCAGTGCGCTTTGTAACACAGCTAGAGCCGGTTTTCATGAAGCGGCTAAGAACGTTCTTAACGCTAAGATGATTGTCTTAGTAAATGACTTGATTTTTTTAATGTAAACGAGCATAGGAGTTTACGCAAACACGTGACGCTAAGTACAAATTTAGCAGTGGTGAAGTCGGGCTGCTTATGAACTGTCGAGTTCACCAAGTCGTGTTCACAATATACACGAGGTGATTAGAACGCAGAAAAACCCGGGGCAGTGATAGCTAGGGTCAGCAATATCACTATTATTAATTGCTTGCATGGATGAAGGGAATACTTATATGTGTAGATATATGCCCTACTACTAGACCTAGGCAGTATCCATGAAACAAACACACAGACGCATAAAACATTGACTGGACCACTAGTCCTGTAGGGATATCAATATTAGATGAGGTAAAATTTAACACATTTTTCAGATTCAAAGCTATATCTCTTATACAGTACTAGCGAACTGGAAAATGGCACCGAAACTGGGGCATATTTTTATTCAAGCTATAATAAAATTAAATCAAGTGAAAGCTAAGAAGCCCAGTAAGCAACGTGTAGGCCCTATAACAGTTGTGTAGATAGAACAACAAGGTAATATAACAATATTAAACAGTTAATAAAACAAGATCCGACTGAATCAACGGCACCGTCTCCTGACATCCCTACCACTAGGCCATACGGGCAAGTAAGTTAATTAAACCTTGCGCAAACACTCAACATTAATTGTCATTATATCACGTAGGTCTATTTAGACCCTACAGGCACCATGCATAAACTTTACTTACCTTACCAACACTTAAATATAGTAATGATACACATATCCTGCTTGCCGGATACCTCTTCGATGTGTAGTGCGATACTTAAAAAACTAGTTCACCCATAAACAAACACAACCAGCCCGTTGCCAAGTTTTTAGTCACGTGGTAAATACCTGGACACTCGACTCGACAATGGAAACCGAAATTGACATGATGCGCCCTGTGCACGTTATTTACATTCGGAGTAACATCACGCAATGTTGTGGGTGCCAATTTTCTTATTTGTAGTTCGGTTTTTATAGAAAATTCAGGGCAAAAGTGATGATTTCGTTGAACGCGACGGTGGCACCATCTGTCGAATATTTGATGAGTGCCTGCTCCAGAAAAACGCTCAAGTTATTCACTATAAAAAACTATGCTAACATGTCTTTAATCTGTTTATGTAATAGACAAACACATATGATACCCACCGGGAAACTATTTTCAATAAATAGTCAAACCAGATTAGTTATGTATGGATGTACGTTTGAGCTTGTGATTTCGCGGATCACGTTATGATTGTCTTTGATAATAATCTTGCCGCTGGCCGTCCAACAGTCATTGATCTTTTTTGCCTTTTTAAGTTTCCTGGTTTCATACTCTAGTTTGGAGCGCTTTGACGTGAGATCTTCGTTGAGGTAGATGCGATTTTCAATAGTGCAGGTTTTGCTGTAATCTTTGAGACTGCCCCTGGCGCGAAACACAACATCTCTGCAGTGTTCACTGCGAAAGCGAACAATGGTAGTTCTGGGTTTCGTTTGCCCGTCGACAGGTCGGCCAAGTCTATGGCAGCGTTCCAGATCACTGAGCTCAATGGGAGAGGTGGCGTGCATTTTGTTGTTGATAATATCGATGACTTTTTTTCCAAGTTTTCACCCCGCTTGTCATCGCAAATGCAACTTATGCGGAGATTTGGTCGTACATTGGATGTACGTATGTATGTATGTATGTATGTATGTATGTATGTATGTATGTATGTATGTATGTATGTATGTATGTATGTATGTATGTATGTATGTATGTATGTATGCATGCATGTATGTATGCGTGCATGCGTGTATATATACGTGTATGTATGTATGTATGTATGTATGTATGTATGTATGTATGTATGTATGTATGTATGTATGTATGTACGCCTGCACGCACGCACGCACACACACGTACACACACACGCACACACGTACACATACACACACACATACACACACACACACACACACACACACACACACACCATATCGTTTGGCGGAGAACCGTTATTGAATCCGGTTAGTAGTTGTGTGCGTGCGTGCATGCGTGCGTGCGCGCGCGCGTATGTGAACGAATAATATTCGCACAATAGCTGTTGATTGACGGTAGGCGTATGTTTCCCAGCTAACTGTTATTCGAATTAACTGATCTGGCATGGCATTAAATGTAAAGCGTTTTAGCAGTTCTAAAGACTGCATACCTCGCCATGGAAGAACCAACTATATATTTTAATGCTTAAAGTTATATCAAACAAGTAGTGGGTATCTAGTATTATTTGAAACTCGGCGACTGGTTCCGTTAGTAGTGGCGAGTGCGCCGAATGTCACACGAGAGACGTCATAACGCCAGGAACATTCCCGTCTACGAGCAAACCGACGTCACCGCCACATTTCCTTGATGAGCTTCATGGTTTGCCAACCCGTGACGTCATTTCTACACCTGTGTGGTGAACATTTTTCAGAGGATAATGGTGGATACAAACCCTGCACATTGCCTAACAACGCAAATGCAACGCTTCAGCGAACATGAATGAACACTGGCCTCAATGCGCGAATTATTTAAATGCATTTGCCTAGCATAGCCTACACCCGTGCATTGAGCAACCGTTGCGGCACAGAAGGGATATTCATGTTTCAGAGAGTGAATTATAGAACAGCAACTCGTTAGGACACCGAGCGAGAAAAAGAACATATAATGTGGACCTAGGACGTCGCACGTGTTGGAAAGTTCACATGCAACAGGGCTAATAAGGACCAGGGCACAAAGTAAGTATACTAATCATAGGCGTTGGAGCGGGGAAGAGTTTGGAGCGCTGAAATCCGCAATATTTAGTGCGGGCACTGAACCTCCAACATTTTATTAATATCGTTGATGTTTGTGGCCAACGTCTGGGGTAGCATAAGCGGATACAGGGCGGGCCGAGCTGGGAGCACGTGCCTCCTAGACGTTTGGAATTTGGTGTGTCCGTAAACCTTTTGAAAGGACCACGTGACCGTGCCCCATAGACCATTGAAATATGCACCGGTTCAGGTTACAATAAGCTGAAATTATGCCGATGCGAACACATTTTAACAGGAAAGCTTCCCCCTCTTCCGATGTCACCAATCGAGCCGAGACAGCGGAGAAGCTGAAGTTATCATTTTTCGCCGCCACGTTACCTGAACGGGAGTGGCACATCGATACCGCCAAAATATATATTACCCCCTTCAAATCGCAATATATCTCCAACACTACCCTTCTTCCGTCTTCCGATATCATGGCCCACACCAAGGAAGTGTTGAAGCTTCGGCTCCGGCTCACCCAGCCACCAGGCATCAGCCCAAATACGTTCTGACTCCAATACTAATCTAATCATTATTGACAGGGGACTTTTTGGAAGATGGTGCGCGATTTCACATATAGCCTTTCCGTGTCCTCGGGATGTTGCCGTCTTTGCAATTTACCCAATTCAAATAATGCTACTCTTCTTGTTTTCGAATAAGGTTCTGTCAGACCGAAACTACAACCAGGGAAATGACGAGTGTCTGAGTAATCGTCGTATTTTTAGCCACAGAGAATAATAATACTGTGGCTGTGGCGAGGAAAAAGATCGCGTATTACGCACCGGCAGTGGCTATTCAACAAGTCACAACGCGTCTATTGAAATGGTATTCATTCGTCTCACTCGTTGGTGGCCTATCGTTTTAAACACTAAGGGCAGTTTGGATCCTATGAGCCATTTCTCACCTTCACAAAAGCAATACAGATTTTAACATATATATGTCAATTTCCACGTATATATGCAAATTAGTGGAAGTGACTCAAGTCAAGGGACCCCAACCAGAAACAAGGGGTCATTCGAATCACTATGTTAGATTCCAATTGTGATTAATGTAAAACTAAGATGTTACCTTCACCAAACCGATTAACAATCTAGGTCTATATCTAGTATTTGATTATTTCACAATTCTCCACACTTGATATTGCAGCATTCCGACACAAGTGTGCCTACATAGACGTCGGACCCGGGGAGAACTTGGGGTTGACCCCCCAATACTTTAAGTGTGGGAAAGCTGGAGATAGGATTAGGCTAAGAACGTTCTTAACGCTAAGATGATTGTCTTAGTAAATGACTTGGTTTTTTAAATATAAGCGAGCATAGGAGTTTACGCAAACACGTGACGCTAAGTACAAATTTAGCAGTGGTGAAGTCGGGCTGCTTATGAACTGTCGAGTTCACCAAGTCGTGTTCACAGTATACACGAGGTGATTAGAACGCAGAAAAACCCTGACATATGGGTAGGGGTGTGCAGCCGAAGGTCACATGCCCCGTCATTTCTACATGTAGAAATGACGTCACGGGTTGGCAAACCATGAAGCTCATCAAGGAAATGTGACGGTGACGTCGGTTTGGTCGTAGACGGGAATGTTTCTGGCGTTATGACATCTCTCGTGTGACATTCGGCGCACTCGCCACTACTAACGGAACCAGTCGCCGAGTTTCAAATAATACTAGATACCCACTACTTGTTTGATATAACTTTAAGCATTACAATATATAGTTGGTTCTTCCATGGCGAGGTATGCAGTCTTTAGAACTGCTAAAACGCTTTACATTTAATGCCATGCCAGATCAGTTAATTCGAATAACAGTTAGCTGGGAAACATACGCCTACCGTCAATCAACAGCTATTGTGCGAATATTATTCGTACACATACGCGCGCGCGCACGCACGCATGCACGCACGCACACAACTACTAACCGGATTCAATAACGGTTCTCCGCCAAACGATACGGTGTGTGTGTGTGTGTGTGTGTGCGTGTGTGCGTGCGTGTGTGTGTGTGTGTGTACGTGTGTGCGTGTGTGTGTACGTGTGTGTGCGTGCGTGCGTGCAGACGTACATACATACATACATACATACATACATACATACATACATACATACATACATACATACATACACGTATACATACACGCATGCACGCATACATACATGCATGCATACATACATACATACATACATACGTACATACATACGTACGTACGTACGTACGTACATCCAATATACGACCCAATCTCCGCATAAGTTGCATTTGCGATGACTTTCGGGTTTATCATTATTATTATTGAAAGTATTGGCATCATGCGCGACATTCACGCCTCTGTTGTCACACCTAGACACACCGAATAGCGCCCCAAAAATATGCGTATTCGAAGAAGACCCGTTATTCAGAGTAAATTGTGAAATTATTAATGTAATTTTATTGAATTCTGGTAAATTTATTGTCTTGAAGAAAATGGAAATATACAGGAAGATGTAATATAGACTAATATGAATTCAAGCAACGGGGGATTTTATTCCCTTTAAACTAACTAGAGCTTCCATAGCAGCTACTGAGCGATGTCCTACTAAGAGAACACCATTAATTAAGTGGGGGCTAATCCTATATCCAGCTTTCCCCCACTTAAAGTATTGGGGGTCAGCCCCAAGTTATCCCCGGGTCCGACGTCTATGTAGGCACACGTGTGTCGGAATGTTACATTATCAAGTGTGGAGAAATGTGAAATAAGCAAATAATATGTAGACCTAGATTGTTAAATGGTTTGGTGAAGGTAACATCTTAGTTTTACATTAATTACAATTGGGATCTAACATAGTGATTCGAATGACCCCTTGTTTCTGGTTGGGGTCCCTTGACTTGAGTCACTTCCACTAATTTGCATATATACGTGGAAATTGACATATATATGTTAAAATCTGTATTGCTTTTGTGAAGGTGAGAAATGGCTCATAGGATCCAAACTGCCCTTAGTGTTTAAAACGATAGGCCACCAACGAGTGAGACGAATGAATACCATTTCAATGGACGCGTTGTGACTTGTTGAATAGCCACTGCCGGTGCGTAATACGCGATCTTTTTCCTCGCCTCAGCCACAGGGTTATTACTCTCTGTGGCTAAAAATACGACGATTACTCAGACACTCGTCATTTCCCTGTTTGTAGTTTCGGACTGACAGAACCTTACTCAAAAATAAGAAGAGTAGCATTATTTGAAATGGGTAAATTGCAAAGACGGCAACATCCCGAGGACACGGAAAGGCTATATGTGAAACCGCGCACCATCTTCCCAAAAGTCCCCTGTCAATAATGATTAGATTAGTATTGGAGTCAGAACGTATTTGGGCTGATGCCTGGTGGCTGGGTGAGCCGGAGCCGAAGCTTCAACACTTCCTTGGTGTGGGCCATGATATCGGAAGACGGAAGAAGGGTAGTGTTGGAGATATTTTGCGATTTGAAGGGGTTAATATATATTTTGGCGGTATCGATGGGCATAGGCGGATCCCGGGGGCCCTGGGGGACGGGCCCCCTACACCTAAGAAATATGGTGTGCCCGCAGACTTTTTATAATGGGCCCACGCGACCGTGCCCCCGTTAGACCCTTTGAAATGTGTCACTCCCGTTCAGGTAACGTGGCGGCGAAAAATGTTAACTTCAGCTTCTCCGCTGTCTCGGCTCAATTGGTGACATCGGAAGAGGGGGAAGCTTTCCTGTTAAAATGCTCTAGTTAGTTTAAAGGGAATAAAATCCCCCGTTGCTTGAATTCATATTAGTCTATATTACATCTTCCTGTATATTTCCATTTTCTTCAAGACAATAAATTTACCAGAATTCAATAAAATTACATTAATAATTTCACAATTTACTCTGAATAACGGGTCTTCTTCGAATACGCATATTTTGGGGCGCTATTCGGTGTGTCTAGGTGTGACAGCAGAGGCGTGAATGTCGCGCATGATGCCAATACTTTCAATAATAATAATGATAAACTTCTAAATCCCCAGGAATCTGAGCTAAGAGGCGCAACATACAAGAATCGTTGGGCAAAATCGTTAACATGAACAAGCAAGAGTCGTCATTAGAGCAAGGGACCGCCGAAGGTTAGGGTGGGAATGTAATTTTAAATTAATAAGTATTCAGTTTTTTTACGAAAGATATCTATAGTTTCAGATTATTTTAAAGCGAAAGGGAGTTGATTCCAAATGTTTGGTGCAGCTACAGAAAAAGCACGTTTGCCAATATTAAGCTTCGTTTTCGGAACAAAAAAGTCGTTGTGAAACAGATGATCTGAGTTTCCTGGGGATATCGGAATAACGAAGGAAACTAAACAAATAGGATTGGTGTTATGTAGAAAGAGTACGATATGTTATAGTGGCTAACTTGAGTTGTATTCGATATACAATTGGTAGCCAATGTAACTGTTTAAGTAAGGGCAGACATGGTGAGAAATTAGGTGCTTTTAGTACTACACGTGCTAAACAATTCTGAACACGTGGTAGTTTAGTTAAGTTAAGTCCTTTTTAGTAATATGGTGTAGGAGTGAGTTGCACTAGTCAAGGCAACTGCTAATTAGAGATACTGGTATTGTTTTAGCAGTAGATAAAAACAAATGACACCGAATTCGACTGCAATCACGTATATGGTAAAAAGAGGATTTACATACTTGAGAAATGTTCTGGTGAAAGCTGAAATCACTGTCAAAGATAACGCCTAGATTACGAACAGTATCTGATGGTGATGTATCATTACCAAGCAATTTCACTAGAAAGTAGTTAACAACCTTGTTTCGTTGTTGTTTTGTGCCAATAATAATTATATCAATTCTATCTGGATTTAGCTTCAACTTACTTGCTTCCACCCATAGCAAGTTGTCAATAAAGCAGTCATTTGAAGTTGATAGAGATGTCTGTGCATCAATTGGTGAAAGTTATATATATATACGCCTGTGTGTCGTCAGCATACAAGTGATGATTTATATTATGATTAGTTATGACTCGACTAAGGGATGTAGTGTATAAGCTAAACAGAACAGGGCCAAGGACAGAACCCCATGGGACACCAAATGAAAGATGTTCTGAACAAGACAGTGAGCCAGATATATTAATGCTTTGGTATCGATCAAAAAAATATGAACTAAACCACTGAAGAGCTGTGCCAGAAATCCCAAAATGTCTATGGAGGCGATGTAAAAGAATGTAGTGATCTGATCAAAAGCAGCTGATAGATCTAGTAAGGTGGGAGCAGTCAATTTGCTATTATCCATATTGCATACAATGTCATTGTGTATTTTAAGAAAAGCCGTCTCAGTTGAATGAATCGCTTATGTGCAGATTGCAGATCATTTGATAAGTGCTGTGAATAAACATGTTCATGGATTAGATTTGTAACAACCTTTTCCAATACCATCGATAGAAAACTAAGATCAGAGATAGGACGGTAATTTTTCAGGTAATTTTACGCATAGGGGAAGTACACCGATATTGGACCTGTGCGTCCCATATATAGTAATTAGATCGCAGTGACGCCCGGCGGGTGCTTCACGCAACATACCATCTATACGTAGATTGTAAAATGGCGGCTAGCGCGGAGACGCGTAAAAGGTGATACAAATAAATTTTTATCCATCTCGTTGTAATATTTAAGCAACTTTGAAGGCGTGATGCAAAGCCTGTTACAGAGTAGATTGTACACGATCATAATAGAGTGTCGTAGGAGGTCTATATAACGTGCATGAGGGGCATGAAGACGGAAAACTGTACAGTTTCCGAGAATCACACCGAAGAAGTTAATTATGCCTTCGACCGATATTGGACCAGTCCGGATGTCCTATGTTGGACCACTGGTCCAATATAAGGCACCCGTGGTCCACTATCCGTACCATCCCAACACACATGATATATGGAAATGTGTCATATTGAAGTTTCTGCTTGTGTATGGCTCGGGGCCTTGTTGAGTGAGAGGGAGGCCTACATTTTTAAACACGGGGTATATTGTTTTCTGAAATATTCAGTTTGTTAGAGAGTTTTGCTGGACTATGCGGGAAAGTAAAAAACATTTTATTTAGTTATAATATAATAATCACACGTTGCTTAAAGTTTGATAGGCATGACTATCATTTTCATAGACAAGCAAGACTGTGAAACTGTCTCTTACTTTTTTCATCAATGGTCAATAATTGCATTACCGTGGCAACAATTTATAAATTTATTTTTAGCGAAATCTCACCACATATACAAAACTTTGAGTGGTAAGTTTATGATCTTTGTAAAATGTATAGGTTTGCATATGTGGCACGTATACATAACCCATACCAAGCATCATAAGTCGATCACCCTCATTTGGGCAAAAACATCCCATATTCTAACCTAGCCCCTCCTGCCAGAACGATAAAAACTAAAAGATGAGTATTGGTATATTTAGTTTTAGATACAAAACACCACATTAAATCAAGGAAATACTTGGCAAATGCGGAAAGTGGACCCAAGAGGAACTGGATAGAGCGGTTATGTCATTCAGAAATGGAGACGGCGGCCTCAACGCAACCAACAGGACCTATGGGATTCCGAAGGCTATGCTGAAGTGGCAAGCAACAGTGGTGTGTGGCATGAATGCAGGGGAAACTACGTTCCGCCAACGATAATTTTCAGGCGTAAACGCATGATAGAATCACTGAAGGAAGGGGCGCCACCTGGAAGCGTCACAGTGAATACTGAATCATGCTGGATGAACAAGGAACTCTTCGTCGTCTGGCTGAAGCACTTTGTATCTCATGTTGGCTGCACCAAAGACAAACATGTCCTGTTGATTCTTGACGGCCATTCGTCACACACGAAAAATACTGAAGCAATCCAATACGCCCGGGACCATGGAGTCGTCATATTATCTCTTTCTCCACACGCAACGCACCGTCTCCAACCCCTTGATTGGGTTTTCAATAAACCTCTGATGACCTATTACAATGAGGAATGTGACAGTTGGCTGAGGACCGAAAAAACTACAGTCACCATCTCCTCAGTCTGCCGTATCTTCGGAAGGGCATACGTAGGCTCTGCTTCCAAGGCAACTGCTGCCAATGGTTTCAAGTGCACAGGCATTTGGCCTTGTAATCGGAACATATGGATTGATGCAGATTTCGCCGCGGCTGGAAGGTTCGAGTTGTCCTACTCGGAAACTGGTATAGATGTTCCATCGAATTCTGCCAGAGATGCTACTATGCAAAATTACAACTCGTCAAATACAACAAACTCGTCCGTGAGCGAGGTCCACGAACGAGCAACAATCCACTGATCCATGTCCATCCACAAACAAGTAACAGAATGAGCAGAGCTCATCAATAAGCACCATGCAGAATAGTTTCAGGCATGTCACAACCAACCCATGCCCATCCAGGAGCGATTAACAGTCTAACATGCCTAGCATGTCCGCGAGTGAGCAACAACAGTCCAATGACCTAAGCCCGTCTACAAGCGAGCAACAGTCCAACAACCAAAGCCTGTCCACGAGCGAGCAACAGTCCAATGATCCATGCCCATCCACAAGTAGCAGACAGAGTGGTTTCAGGTGTGTCTCAACCAACGCAGATGGACGTTGTTTCTTCCGAGCCGTTGTTATTTGTCAAGATCTCGATATGCAGCATGCAGAAAGAGACAACGATGGCAATATAAAGGACCTACGAATGACAATGCGAGACATTACTTCCGTTGACGCGCTACGACCGAACACGATTGCACATATGCTAGACAACGTTGGCCTGCATGTCTGCGTTGGAGAGAGTGTACTTTAATTTGGGACGGAATTTCAGGAGTCTGGTGCAGTTATGGTTACATATTTAAATCTGAGTGAAGATGCTGGTCATTATGAAGCATTAGTCCCAATCACGGGGCAGCTGACTGCTCAACCAGAGCTGGGTAGAAAGGTCATTACTCCTGCAATGCTGTCTTCCATCCCAAAACCAGCGATTTCTAAGGCCAAGAGAAGAACCATCCAGTCGGAAATCATAACATCCAGTCCATATAAAAAACTTTCACAACAAAAGTGAAAAGGCACAAAAGTAGGCATAACTCAACAGTTGGCAAAAGAAACAGAAAGACAACAGACCCAATTAAGATAGAAAAAAGAAAAAAAAGAAAAGAAAAAGCAGTCAATGTGACAACGAGTCTTGGTGCTGTGTACTGTGTATCGAAGAGTGAAAAGAAACCATAGTGAAATGTGTGCACTGTGGGACATGGATACACATGAATTGTGCAGGAGGCCTGCCCTATAACTATCGATGTGACATGTGTCGGTAAAAGATCGTATTCCTAATTTGGTGATCAGGGACCATCAATTACTGACTGGTATCTTTTTTCATTATTAGACACTCTACTGGCCATTTTTTCATTGGTTTGTTCGTTTATTCGTCGTGACAGATTCTATCATGGCAATCACTTTGTTGGCGTATTCGTCTATTCATGACAACATATAATTGTTTGTTCTCAGTTCAAAATTAAATTATGTCGAATCTATTTGGCATTTGGTCGTCACATGTCATTTAAATGCTCACTGGAATGCTGTAGTTTTCGTGATTTATGCATTAAGCCACTACCTTTTTTATAAGTCTGAAGTGTGTGGTGAACCTTGGTTTCTTTCAAAGCATCAATAATTGACGGATGTCGTATATTGAACCAGAAGCACCTATATTGGACCACTTTGTCCAATATTAGGCCCACTGTAGTACAATATATGTCACCTATTACTCAAATTGGACTAATTAAGAAAAACACGTTTTTGTACTTTTTGGAAAAAAATAACAAATGCATTGACTCTATTTCCTGCTTGTACAGAGAGCTTGTAGTAACTCGTGGCCTGATCCTTAATAGTCCTCGGTATCACATACAGGAATGGAGAAAGAGGGCTCCGAAGTTAGGGGGTTCAATATCGGTGCAATTCCCCTACATCTTTTTTAAATAAGAGGATTGACTAGAGTTTGCTTGAATTCGTATGGAAGTCAATTAGTAATCAATGTCATTAATGACAAAACGTGATCGAATGTAAACAATCTTATCAGTGAAGTATTTTGAAAACAGGCTGCGTAATGTATCCAATGATTTAACAAGATTTCCGACCAGAGCTATAAGCTCCAGACGGCATGCGGACAAGGAAGCCTTTGGCTTATCGGGAGTCCAACAATTGTCCACCTATATTTCCACGTACAACGCGCACTCGCCAGATAGCTGTCAATTTTATTTTTGAACATATTCACGCTACAAAAATGAAAATAATATTATATTACAGGGAATGTACAGTTTCCGCTGATATTGTATGTTTTATTTACATTTATCTAGACAAATCAGAGTTTGTCTTCACATATATAATTATGTTAACTACTGTATATTATATATTTTCATTGGTAGTGTAGGTGAATCGCGAATAAATAATCACTACAAAACATTCGATATATTTAATGATAAACTGTGTAAAAATGGTTTGGTTTATATTACTTTGCGAAAAGATAAATAAAAATAAACTTTTTTAAAAGTTTGTTGTTAGACTTGAACCCGTATGGGTAGCAAAAACAGATGTGCGCTGAACCAATGCACTTAACCACTTCACCACTTCACCACTTCACCACTCTGCCACAGGGACTGACGGAAAACGAGTTAACCTGATTCAGGGTTATGCTAAATTGTACAGCTCTTCCTTCATGTAATGTTATGATATCATATAACGTGACTTTCTGCAGTTGGATACAATATTTGTATGAATGTTTAGTGATGTAGATTAGTTTTTTCTGGGTCGCAATCAAAACCATTTTCTCAAAATAAGCTGAAGCGGTTTTTGCGGTCGGCTTGTCTTGTTGACGTAGTAAGGTTGACTGGAGGTTCTCTCGCTTAATTTTTTCAACAAAGGTGGATATGTGAGGAACCGTAGAATAAATTATTATTCCCCATGAATAATGTTTGTAGGGCCTATTACATCGGAATACCGCCTAATAACTCATTCTGACGCTCGCTTCGACTCAACATTTTTCTATATATATTTTTATTTTTATGATGTATAATTAATGATACTAATTTTATGATTTCTAGAACGTTGCTCTTATTTTATTTTAGAATAATGCTCTTACAATTCTTAAAATTACTACTTTAAAGTCACCAATGGTCAAATACTGTGCAAGCGCCATGAGCACCTCTACGGCGGATACCGGCGCTATATAAGTCTTCATTATTA
This sequence comes from Paraescarpia echinospica, assembly GCA_020002185.1. Lineage (NCBI taxonomy): Eukaryota > Metazoa > Annelida > Polychaeta > Sabellida > Siboglinidae > Paraescarpia > Paraescarpia echinospica. The sequence continues at coordinate 31,078,130 of CM034535.1, read as the reverse complement.
TTATTAATATTATTATTATCTATTGTTGTAAACATGCTGTGAATGTATTGAAAGTGCTGGCATGTTGCGCGATATTCGCGCCTCTGACGTCACAATACCACGTGATCGCCTAGCTCATTAACTATCAACTTTCCGCTGGAATCGCGATACAGATGGGTTTAAAATCTGATTAGAACTGTCAATGCAAATCTCAGTATTTTTCATATTGTCAAATGTTATGAATGCTGTATTTTGTGTACACGTGGAAAATGGAATTCGGCTGCTGCCTTGTTTTTAGTTCCTTTAACTTACGCTACTTATACAGAATAACTTATTTAAGCAACCGGCTATTCACGCATTATTCCTCTTGCTAGGGGATAATATAGCTTCACGAACGTTTGTAATTAATCAATGTAAAACTTAGATGTTACTTACTCCCAACCGATCAACAATCTATATATTTATTATTTGTTTATTTCACATTTCTCCACACTTGATGTTGTAGTGTTCCGACACACGTGTGCCTGCATAGACGTGTTTGGAGAGTCTGGAGGTGGGTTTAGCGAGCCTAGTGGGGGGTTGCAATTTGGTGCTTTTGGCGAACCTCATGGGGTTGTAAGTGGAAGTTTTTTGGAGAGCCGCAATGAGGGTTTTGGCGAGCCTCAAAGAGGTGCAATTGGAGGCTTTTGGAGAATCTCAGCCCACCAACATTCCGACGCCAGTAGCTTGATCACATGCAAAACGTGTTTTACCGAAAATTAGACCTGCAACAAAGCTCAAAGCTCCTATGTGGTCATGGATCCCCACCTTCCCCTATGAATAACATGGAGACAACGAAAAGCGACTAATGCAAAAAGTGACACCTATGCTATGAATTATGTTGTTTCAATTAGTTGATACGTTAGACACAGCATGGAAATAGGTCAGCTCAGAGCAGCGTGCACGATGAAGAATTATATAATAAGGCAGCGGCAGGTGTGCTGACCGATTCGGCAAGTGGCCAACGGCTAGGGTTATCCAGAGTATGAATTTACGTAGTAGGCGTGGAGTTAGTTAGTAATGGACATACATAGACAGAGCGTACCGGTAGTAAAAGTTGAAGTGGGCAGTGGTGTCTTAGCAAATTGATGAGGACAGACAAGATAAACGTAAATTTTTGGTGCTTCTTGAAAAATAAGATTTCACTTTTTGATCGGAGTCAGCAATTTTGGGTAGGTTCATAAATTTTCACCCCTTTGGACAGATACATTATATGCTGTTTTATTATATTCTTCCTGGGGATGTGGTATAGACCGAACAAAAGTGTCAACTATTTTGTGTTGTTTCGTTAAACAATAATATTTAACTTTTACCCCCACTGGATCGATATATGCTTTTTTTTTTTAATACATTTTGTCATTGGATTATATATGGGGCATACCGAATAAAAGCACCAACTTGTTTTGCTGCTTCTTTGAACAATATTATATTATTTCAACGTTTGAGTAGAGCCAGCAAATGTTTTGGGTGGGTCCATGATTTCTCACCCCCACTCTCATTGAACCCTTAGTCGTTTTATTACACTTTCCCGTGACGTTTGTTACAAACCGAACAAATGTACCACATTTTTGGCTGTTTCCCACAACACCGATATTTCATTTTTTATTTGAGTCAGCACATTTTAGGTGGTTCCATACATTTTCACCCCCCCATTGAATCGAAATATGCCGTTTTACTAAATTGTTCAAGGGATAAGGGAAAAGCCGCCTAAATCTAAAGCATTACATTTTTGACTCCTTGAATAAGAACATTTCATTTTTTGGTCAGTGTCAGTACAAATTTGGGGGTCCATAATTGTTCACCCCCACTGAAACGATACATTTTTGCTGAATCTGCTTCATGGGATATGTGACAAACCCGATAAAAGCTTTGCTATTTCTCGCCACGTCGGTGTAACTTTAGCTTATTGTAACCTTAGCGGGGGCACATTTCCAAGAGTCTAGGGGGCACGGACACGTGGGCTCATTCTAAAAAGTCTACGGGCACGCAACATTCCAAAGGTCTAGGGGGACGTGCTCCCAGCCCGGCCCCGCCCTGGATCCACCTGGCCACAAACATCAACGATATTAATAAAATGTTGGGGGCTCAACTCAATTGAATTTTTTTGTATGTACACGAGCTGGAGTTATATGCGTGCGTATCTGTTTTTACAGATATAGGGTGTCGCCTTCTACCTGCGTCACGATGGCAGCGCTCACGTCATTCCTGCTGCTAGTACTCGCCACGATCGGCGGCCAAGTTTTGGGGGACACTTCGCCGCGCCTGCGCTGTCCGCTCACGTGCCAATGTACCGGAAATTACACACATGTGATGGTGGCGTGCATCAATTGCTACCTGACTGACACCCCGCATTTTCCCATCGGAACATGGAGGATAAAATTGTATCAAAACAACATCACGCGCTTAAATGCCGGCGTATTTTCGCGACTTCATAAATTGAAGTCAATGCGCATATCCAGGAACAACATCCGGTTAATTGATGAGAGAGCGTTTGAAGGATTGACTTCGCTGGAGAGTTTATACTTGTTTGAGGATAGTTTATCGGCTCTAGGAAGTGGACTATTTCGTTTCCTCATCAACGTGATGATGCTAAGTATGCGCTTGATGTTAGAGCTACCACAAAGAGATATTTGTATGTTAAAACATCTACGTAAGTTAAAACTGGCGCTGTTTCATTTCCCTTCTGGGATATTCCATCCCTGTTTTGAAGAACTCACAGAACTAAGACAATTATCACTGACGTCCATGAAACAGAGTAACATGTCTCGTGCGACCTTTTACCCTCTCCGGACTTCTGTGACAAATTTGCATATCATCCACTGCGGACTACGTCACTTGCATGTTGACATGTTCGAAGACCTGTCCAGGTTAGTTGTGTTAGACCTGAGTCTGAACGATATAACTTTTCTGCCGAACGATATATTTGCACCACTTACCCACTTGGTCGAACTGAGTATTGACGGCAACCAGTTGAAGGCCATCTCTGGCGAGCTATTGCGACCGTTGCGGTACTTGACTCATTTGAATATCGGGAGTAACACGCACTTGAACATGACGCTTGGCGATGTATATCTCAACATGACTCGACTACAACATCTCACTCTCACTGGCATAGCGCTAAAGTCACTTAATAATGACACGTTTCGTCACTTACGTCACTGCCCCATCGGTGAACTAGACGTGTCCAACTGTCACCTACAGACCATCAGCAAAGGCGCGTTCAGATCGCTTCGCAACGTTACTGTACTGCACCTTGATTTCAACCCTTTGAACAATTCCGTCTTGCATGATGCCTTCTCTGGCCTGCAAGGGTCGCCACTGCGTGAACTACGTCTTTCGAATGTAAAACTGCGTGACATCTCACCAACGTTATTTGATGGTCTCAACGACAGCAATATTACTTCTATTACGTTAAGTAAATCTAACATTCCAGCAATCAAGAGAGGAGTATTCCGCAACCTGCGTAAAGTAGCCACGTTAGATCTGAGTTCCAATGCAATCAGAACTATCGATGACTACTCGTTCGAGGACTTAGTTATGCTATCCGAACTGAACCTAAACAAGAACAGTTTGGCTGAGCTGCGTTCGGCCAGGCATCTAGGCATCTCACCTGGGCTGTTAGTGCTCAGAGGTGCGGGGAATTCTGTCAAGCAACTCATCCAAGAATCGCTGCTCGGCTACGACAACTTGACGGTACTGGATCTGTCGGGTAACAACATCGGAACGATTAGTCCGAACGCATTCACCCCGACACCTCGTCTACAGGAACTTGACCTCTCCGAAAACAAAATCCACTACGTCCGGTCGGGAACTTTTGATACGCTGCTGGATTTGCGAGTTCTCGTCTTAAGTCGCAACTTCATCCGGATAGGCGAACCATCACTGTTTCAGGTTGGTCGGACAATTTGTCATCAATAAAAAAGTATTGTAGGAAGGTCTGTTTTGTTAAATAATGAATGCGTCTATTTTGAAAAATTGTATATATCTAATCCGGAGACAGGGCATATACCTGTTTGCTGTTTGACTGCTGATGGTCTTTAAACCGCGGGCAGCAATACAGTATTTTTTAAGGCATTACAGTTTTTAAGTATAATTTCTGATAAAAAAGAAATATGGGACATTATGTCCAAACCAGTTCTGCGCCAACACACCACTGAAATATATCTTGCTTACAAAGTCATCAGAAAATAAATGATTGTCTGCAGCGAATTGTCTGCCGTTGCTTTCGGTGTTACTGCAATACAATTGTAAGTAAGTGTTGTACCTGATTATGTATACAATACTTTACTGATCAACGTAGATATAATATTTGAATGGCTCAACATTCAATGATGATGTTATAATCGCAAGTACGATGGAACTATTTCATTACGCCATGATGCATGCGGCAGTGGTTTACAAATTGACGCGAGCGATGACGTTGAAACTTGTTTACGTCTTCGGACATTTACTGGCCCGTCAAGCTCATAAAATGGCCGCTGAACTGCCACAGATTGGCGAGGTCTCCGTAACTAGATTGCACAAGTCTAGTAGGGTTCAGTATTAATTATGTAAACGCTTGTGAATGAAGGCAGCAACCATGAACAACACAGCAAGGAACGATGGACATTTATGAATTTTATTACACATATAAGTAACAAAGAATTGTTGTTATAATAGCGATAAAAAACGTCTACCCTCTTACTCTGTCCTATCTAGGATCCTATCGATTGCTATTAAATCCGTAGCTATCCCCATCTAATCCTAATCCTTAACACTCGAACAAAATAATAGAATGGCCCATTCAAAAATAACTAAGTACTATTAGCAGTCGCAAGGGAACTTTAAATGTCAGTGCGAGTTCAGGTCCGCTCGGACTCAGGTAAGTAAAACCGAGTAATGTATACCATCCCAAGTATAGAGAATGAATGAATGAATGTTTTTATTTCGGGTACAAAAACCCGTAGTACATATACATTTAAGTAATACATGCTAATAGGAATAAAATGTACACAATTAAAAATAATAAGTAAAATACGTAAACCAAGCTAATAAGTTAAGAGATAAAAAGAATAATAAAAAATGGAGAATTTTTTTTTTTAAAAGATATATAACATAGTTACTATTTTACAACATATAGTGATTTTGACCAGCAGGACCACATGGGCCCATTAACAATTTATCTACAGTTACACATATATTTTACCATAGTATTGTCAATATTAAGAACCCGCTTTCTAAAACCGTAAACATTTTTGTGCAATATGAGTCAATAGCATTATTTACAAACATATTACTTGCACTGTCCCATCGGTGGTAACCTAGGATCCGTCTATGCATATTGTTGTATGCGACTTTCAGTTTTAAATAAGTGCCTTTGTTGAAATGTACCCAGAGTTCGGAACAGTAAATTGAACAACAATATCCATGGAACAAATGAAGTTTAACACCGATGGAACAGTTGTGGAATTTTCGGATGATGCTGTTGGACCTGGCATAAAAGCTGCGCAAGTGTTTTAGCATATCTTCATCATGTTCACCCCTAAATATTTTGTCATTTCAACATATCCCTGTTTGTTTCTATACAAGTAAATATCTGGACATTTGAGGTGAAATCCATGTGGTTTGAAAACCATGCATACTGACTTTATAGGATGATATATAATGTCATTGTCGAAGCCAAAGATGGCACAAATATTCAGTAATGCATGGAGGCCAATGGGGCTAGGTGCAATAACACATACATCGTCTGCATAGAACATATGGTTTGTACTGGTGTTGTGTAGGTGACATCCTACGCCAGAGTAAATCGTCGACCTATACATTAAATAAATATGGAGATAAAATACCATCTTGTCTAACACTATTTGAGACATAAAAAAGTCAGAAGTCGTGGAACCCCATTCAATACAAATCATTTGGGTTCTGTACCAGTATAACAAAATTCATATGAGTAGGATTGGCACACCACGACTGAGCAATTTTCTAAAGAGTGTCCAATGGTTAACTCTATCAAATGCTTTTGATGCATCTAAAAAGCGTGCATACACAGGACTATTGTAGCTTCTATAATACTGAATAACATATTTTAACGCATATATACAATGATCACAAGAATGGCCGTTCTTGAATCCAAACTGATTGTCTGTTGTATCAAGGTAAGATTCCATAAGTTCAAGTAATACAATTTCAAATATTTTAGAAGCAACTGTGACTATTGATATAGGTCTGTAGTTGTCAACATCACTTGTGTCACCGAACTTGTTTTTCACCAATGGCATAATAATAGTTTTCATAATGTGAGATAACACTGGTGTAAAAAATTGACAATAATATAGTGATGCGCCTGTCTGCACGTATAACATGTTCTGCAGATAGCCCATCATTACCACATGTTTTACCAGACTTTAATTTGTCTATAGCATTCTGCACCAAGCAAGGTGTAATGTGTACATCATTGTCTATAGCATTCTGCACCAAGCAAGGTGTAATGTGTACATCATTGTCTATAGCATTCTGCACCAAGCAAGGTGTAATGTGTACATCATTGTCTATAGCATTCTGCACCATGCAAGGTGTAATGTGTACATCATTGTCTATAGCATTCTGCACCATGCAAGGTGTAATGTGTACATCATTGTCGTCACACACATTCCCAGTATTGTGTATACCCTCTTTCACATTTTGCATATTTACATCTGAAGTGACATTATTTAACAGTGATTCAAAAAGTGTTTTCCACATGGCGGATATGGAACGCGGGTTACTAGCACCATTGACAGTAGAAGCATTAGGTAAAACTTTCTTCTACGTTTTGGGCACATTTTTTTCAGAAAGAAGCTGTATCTTTAGTATGCATGGATTTAACCAAGGCATCTGCTCGAACCATTTCTTCTCTTTATTGACACTGTTTGAGCAAATATGTAAAATGTAACCTAGTTCTTCGCATGAGTTCACATATTGAACCATGCTTGGGGTTTTCCCATATTAACCCACATAATACAGGAATTTCTGGCTTAAGTGTCTGCCTCCTTTACGTAATCGTTCCATCCAGGTACATTGTAATCTTGACACAATATTTGTTTGCATGTACTGATAGTTTCAAGACTGGATTCCTGAAGTGCAGTGCTTCTATCATCAAATAGTTTATCGATGTCACATATATGCTGTCTATTTGAGCAATCAATGTTGATGCATGCACATGATTCTGGGATTACTACTTTGTCCAGATGTACAGCACTACTCTTTCCATATTCTCGGATTTTATAATCTGGTGCTTTAGACCATTTAGAAATAGGAGAAATGTTATCAGCACACTTTGCTGCAGAGACATTTTCTTGACTTTCTGCAGTTACAAAAGTGGAGATAGCAAGTCCTATAGGGAGATAATCCGAAGTAGGGCATTTATCTAAAATATGTAGATCAGTGATCTTTGAGTGAACACTATGCGAACAAATAAAGTGATCTAACAATGAGGTACAATTGTGTGCATCACTCACATAAGTATACGTATTGCAAGTTCGGTCAAATGTGTCATAATCTGAGATTACCAGACCAATAGTGTCACACATATCAATTAGCTCCGCTTCAAGAGGACTGTTTAAAACATCACCAGTTATAACAATATTGTTGGTGTCTTTTCCCTTTATTATTGAGGCAATTTTACCCAAATAATTACAGAACTCCTCGTAGTTGTCAGGTGATTGGTAAGGTGGGTATACATTTAGGAGAAACAATTTACCATCCTTAGTATCAATGTCAATTCCCAGTAACCTGACATCTTGAACGTCAAACATTTTGCATGCATGATATACAGTTTTCCTCCACAGCACACCTACACCACCATAAGGGCGTCGTTCATAGCACTAACACCATAAGCTTCAAATTCTTTATGAATTGTCCGCAGTAAAATAATATCTTCACTGGAAAGCCAGAGCTCTTGTAAAAATATTATATCATATTGTTCGCAAAGAAGTAATATATCGTATACAGATGTTTTAAAACCATGGCAATTGAAAGTTACAATTTTCAACGTGTTATTGATAATTTGGTTGAATGTTAATTAAAACGAAGCAATCAGGATGTACATACTGGGTCTTCATACAACCACTTACTCGAAGAACCCACGTACCAGGACCTTTGGATCTAGTAACAAGTGTTGGTCACGTGGTGAGAGTCTGACCCACAATGATGTGTATGTGTCAAATTTAGTTCTCAGCGGTTCGCATGTAACTGTAATACCAGTCTCAAGATAAACGTGAGTCACCAGGTCTTTCGGCTTTGTTGTTCTAGCGAGTCTGGTGACGAAAACGCCTACTTGTCTCCTGGTTTTGGGTGGAGCTGTGACACTGGACCGTTTTGTTGCGCGGAGTTTGGACCTCTTGCCACTTCCGTGTATCATGGCCGAGTCGGGCTGGGAAGTGGGCAGCGGCGTGGAACGGACATGGTTGTTATTGGTTTGTCGACACAGAGTCTGCGTAACTACGGCGATTGGCTTGATTCGTAGCGGGCGTCTGCAGGCGCTGGATGTGTTCTTGCGCTGACATGGCTTAGGCGGCAGTTTCTCCAGCTAAACACTTGCAAGGAGGATCAGGTCGTCATCATGGCTCTCTGGAGTGTCTGCTTTACTGTTAATATGGGATATCTCTTTACCAGAAATATCACGGGCAGAGTCAGAAGAAAGACTCTGCAACTGACTTGTCCACGGATGATGTAGTTTCCAGACGTTCCTGGCATGCAACGAGTTGTGCCTTCAGAATGGTCTCGTGAGATTCATGAAGTATAGAGTGGTGTTGTTTCAAAGACTCCATGTCCTTCACGAGCGACGAGACGTCGAAACAATTCATTGTCAGAGGTGGAAGACGGGATAGCTCCTTGGCGACGTAACAGGGCGCAGACTGGGGGCGGCATTTCAAGAATTTTTTTCTAAATATCTTGGATGTTGTTCAGAGTCTTGTCCTTGCCCTTTCGTTTGATCAGCCGCGGAGCGTCGCGATTGCAGAACGCAGTTTCAAATAAAATGTTCTTAGCAGTTGTAAGGACGTCATCGGAATAGAAATCGGAGATTAGCTTCACGATCATATCATATGGGAGTGTGTTAATCTTGTCGCAAATGAAAGTAAGAAGCTCATTGACAACTAATTTGTCAGATTCACAGATTTAACAAGATTTAACAAGATTGCCACCCAGAGAATTAACTTTAGGTGGCAGGTGGACAAGGAAGCCCTTTGGCTTATCGAGAGTTCGACCGTTTTATCTATGTGTATCCCGCCCTTCTGAGGTATGTGTCGATTTTATTTTTAAACATATTCACGCTACTAGCACCCACACAATCAGCAGATAATATGTTCCATTCATTTACATTCCTTTGTGAAAATGAAAAAATTCTTATATCTAATCTACACTGCTCCGTTGCTAATGTAACTTCATGTCCTCTAGTCCTTCTATCTTTCTTAACAGAGACAAAAATATTTCTATCAATATTTTCATAACCATTCATTATTTTAAACACTTCTATCTGATCTCCTCTCAATCTCCTGGTCTCTAGTGTTGTTAAGCCGCATTTTTTAGGCGTATTTCATAACTAAGATCCCTCAGTTTTGGTATCATTTTAGTTGCTCTCCTCTGTACTCTTTCTAGCATATCTATGTCCTTCCTGCGATATGGCCTCCACGCTTGAATACAATATTCTAAATGAGGCCTAACTATTGTTTTGTACAGCGGTATTATTAGCTCTTTTTCATTATACGTTATGTTTCGCCTAAGTAATCCAAGGATTTGATTTCCCTTTGAAGCTGCAATTCCGCACTGCTCTGAAACCTTCATATTAGCACTAATGGTTAAACCTAAGTCCTTTTCTTTTACAGTAGTACTTAGTACAGTACCCCCATTGTATATTCTGCCTCTTCGTTCCCATGTCCTGCGTGAAGGCATTTACATTTACAAAAATGAACAGCATTTGCCACTTTTCAGACCATTTGCTCAACTTGTCAAGATCATCTTGTAAATGTTGTCTATCTCCATCACTTTTAATCCTTCTAAACACTTTTGTATCATCCGCAAATTTCAACACCTTGCTTGTTATTTTATCATCCAAATCGTTGATTATATATATTAAGAATAATATAGGTCCTAGAACTGATCCCTGTGGTACCCGACTCAATATCGATTTCCAGTTTGAAGCCTCCCCATCAACTACTACACGTTGTCTTCTGTCAATCAGCCATTTTTCTATCCAGTTTATTATACCATTTCCTATGCCATGGGCCTTAAGTTTAAGCAGTAATCTTTGACGTGGTAGTTTGTCGAAAGCTTTTTGAAAATCTAAGTAGACGATATCTACTGGTGATCCCTCATCTACCCACTTAGTGATGTCTTCCAAAAAACATAACATATTTGTTAAGCTCTCGACCTCGCTTTAAAAAATCCACGTTGAGATGGGTTTATCAAGTTATGTTTAACAAGAAAATCCACCATGTGATCTTTAATTAGTCTTTCTAATAATTTGCAAATCACTGATGTTAAGCTCACTGGTCTATAGTTCTCTGACTTGTTTCTCGAACCTTTTTTAAATAACAGTATAATGTTTGCCTCTTTCCATTCTAAAGGAACCACTCCCTCTTCTAATGACAAATTTAAAACTGTTGCAAGTGGTACGCTAATTTGTTCTACAATTTCCAATAGTAGTTTGGGCGGAATCCCATCCACTCTAGGTGATTTATTATCCTTCATAGCCCTTATTTTCTTAGCTACCATTTCCGGGGTTACAATTAATTGTCATAAATAGTCTGAATCTGCCCCCTTGAACTTAGCCTCAGGTACTGACAGTGAACTAATGTCTTCACTGGTAAACACTGAACTAAAGTACTCATTCAGGTCTTCTGCCATTAAGAATCCTTCTGATATTATATTTCCAGCACTATCTTCTAGAGGACCGACCTTATCTTGAACTTTCTGTTTGCTTCGAACATACGCATAAAAACTCTTGCTATCATGTTTTATATTACTAGCTAATTGTTGTTTATAGCTTCTCTTTGAATTTCTAATTTCAGCTGTAGCTTGGTTAAGTGCTTCTTTATAACTGTTGTAGTTTTCATCATTTCCAGTACATCTATATGACTTCCACATAATTTGTTTATACTTAATTTTTCTAATGGCTTCTTTCGATAAGTGTTTCTTTTTGGACCGTTTCCTTTGTTTTTGAAGGGTACAAATTTATCGATTATGCACTTAATAAAAAGGTTCGCGTTCGCATTATCACTGGATGCAGATTGTTCGTCCGACGGCGTTGCCATCGTTAATGCACTTGTTGCTCAACGTTGCAGGTGTTGTTAACTTGGGCGATAATAGGTTCACTTGCCGGACAACTATGAATTGAAAATGCTCTATTTCACCACAACTACATAAGACGTAGTGGCTGCAGAGCTCGAGTAAAAGTTCGTGTACTTCGGTAAAAACCGTCTATGAACAGTAAGTTCGTGTACGCAGTGTGCGTCAAGAGAACAACAGTCTCTTAAATTACGTACACTAAATTGAGACAGTTCAAAGAAGCCTAGCCGGCAACTTAACATTTAAATATAACATCGAAATGTCACTTCCCTATACATCGTCTCGCCGCGTAGTCAAGCGAAAGTTCGTCACACTCGTTTCGATTCGTTCCGTTAGCCCAACTCGGCCAGCTCGCCACCAGATCGCATCACGACTTGACGATCGTCCGCCGGAAGTGTCTTCCTCTGTTGCCCGTATGCTCTGTTCGCCGTCACACGCGTTGTCCCGGTCCAGTTGACCCGGCTCGGCCGACCCGCTACGTAGAGTTGCTCCCGTCTCGATAATCACCATCTGTAGGCGACGCCCGTCTCCGCCTCGTTCGCTCTGACCGCCGCTGCACCACTCGGTCAGGCGCAGCCGGCACGCTCCAACCGCTGTTACACCGTCTTCGGCCGGCCCCGTTGACCCGGCTCGACCGACCCGCTACGTGGAGTCGCTGCCGCACGCGGTTCGTTGTCGCACGCACCCGAACCGCTGTCACACCGTGTTATAATGGAAACATAACCTTGTTACTGCTTCCCGTACAACTTTGCACGTGTACTCTGCGTAGCTGTAGACAACAGGGTGGCAACTGTCATTACAGCCCTAATACTCACGATCTCTCCAAGATCTACACGTGCCCCGATGTCTGCAAGATACTGATTTCCACCTGACAGTGTCTTTTATGCATAGTCTAAAGAGCATAACACATGAACGGATTGAGCCAATAATATGCACGGCAATGAGCCAAATGAGCCATACCTAATTTAACAAAATGACAAGGAAATAAGATTCTGAAAATATGTAAATAGCAGAAATGCTACATAGACACGGGACGCAGTTTGTCATTCCGTTACATTTTGTATATCTGGACCCAGAAGTTGTCTTGAAATGAAAACACATAAGTTTGTTAAGCGAGAAGAGGATGCAGGAAAGACAGATCTAATGAATGAATGCCCCCCATTAAAGTGTTATACAAATGTAGGTACATGTGTATATCTATCAGTAGTGTTAAGCTGTCCATTCAACTGTTCCGTTTTGACGGTTTTTGTTTTAAATATTGAATTTATGAACTCTTATGTGAAACATACGAAGGATTTTATTTCATCTGGGTTCGTCAGCGCTGTATAAATATTCCTGTTGTTACTACTAATGTGTTAATGAGTCCTTTGTAATTTCAGCGGATGCATCATCTAACGCATCTGGACATCTCACGGAATTCTCTTCTCGGCCGACTTTCAGCAACAGTCCAATCAATCTTTCGGAATATGCCCAATTTGGAGAGCCTTCTTCTTCAAGATTGCGGGATCGAGATGTTGCCTGTTGGGATGTTCACGAACACGACGCAGCTCACAACTCTAGCGCTCAGTGGCAACGCCATCAAGTCGTGGAACCCGGATGTGTTTGCACCGCTGCGCCATCTGCAGCTACTTTCTTTGGCGCGAAACACGATCGTTTCTGTGAATGTTGCCTCGTTTTCCCGTCTGACTTCACTGCGCCAGATCGACCTATCGCAGAACCCGTTTGCTTGCAACTGCGACTTGATGTGGCTCATTGAATACACGCAGCATAACAACATCTTCATAATGAACATCGGAAGTGCGTCATCATACACGTGCTCGTCGCCCGAGTCACTGCACGGCGTGCCCGTTTTACTTGCCGGACTGTCGCCCGCAGATTGCGTCTCCCACACCGACCTCGTTGTCACTTTGTTGACGGCGGCGGCCATCGCCTTGTCGGCAATAGTGTTTGCGTTGGTGTACAGAGGCCGCTGGTACATCCGTTACTACTTCTTCTTGATACGCTCGCGACGTCGCCGTTATTTCGACCTGGCTGACGGCAGCTACGTTTACGACGCGTTCGTCGCCCATAACAGTAACGACGCATCCTGGGTCGTTAGACATCTACTGCCGCGACTCGAGGCAGAAGGTCGTTATCGGTTGTGTCTACACCAACGAGACTGGCCCATCGGTCGAGAGATCAGCGAGAACATCGTCGAGAGCATCGAAGTGAGCCGCAAGGTTATCGTCGTTCTCTCCAACAACTTCGCTCAGAGTCAGTGGTGCCGCATGGAGTTGGAGATGGCTAATCATCGTCGCCTTAGCAACTGGCGCAACAGCCTCGTTCTCGTGCTGCTCGAGACGATCTCGCCGGAGAACCAGACTGCCACCTTGCGGAGTCTGCTAACAACACACACGTACCTGGAATGGAACGAGAGAGCGGAGGAGAAGTTTTGGCGTGCGCTGAGGAAGGCACTCCGACCGCCGCCAGGGGCGCCACCTGTTCAAATGCGATCAATTCAAGGAGGGATAAGGCCGGGCGGAAGGGAGGAAGAGAGGGGTGGGGTGGGTGATGGAGTGGCAGAAGGAGGTATATAGCCAGGTGTTCAGTTACAGAAGGGATGGAGGTTTGATGGAGTGATACTGTTGCTATAACAAAACATGGTCCAACGTTGTGTCTTTAAAGGTGACGTGGTCAGGCACAAACGTCTCAAGCGTTACATTATCGGTACGATCGATGTATGTTCGACGTAAACAAAATCGATATATCTTTGTTCATATGAATAACTCGGCTATTTATGACGATCTTCGACATGAAGCTCGCCAGTGGCAGCCCAGTGTAAATTAAAATAGAAATATCTTCTATAGAAAGTGATATTTGTCAACAGAGGTATGTTACATCATAGATAATTGTACATATGCCTTTTATCACTGTGTTCGTGAAATTAACGTTGTTTAAGATTGTGAGTATCGTTTGCTGCATCGCCTACGCGTGGCGTAATCAGTTATTGGTGTTTGCTGTTTTTCATGGGCAAAATATGAAATGGCAAGTGATTCTACGGTTTTATTAAATGCAATTTACCGGGCTACATACCTTCAACATATATGCAGAGTAGTATTAAAACAGTATATAAATAAATGTTAACAAATTAAAGAACAAACGTCGGGTATTTCAGTTCATAATTATCATTGTAACCTTTTTAGTAGTAGTAGTAGTAGTAGTAGTAGTAGTAGTAGTAGTAGTAGTAGTAGTAGTAGTAGTAGTAGTAGTAGAAGTATTAGTAGTAGTAGTAGTAATAGTAGTAGAAGTAGTAGTAGTAGTAATAGTAGAAGTACTAGTAGTATTAGTATTAGTAGTAGTAATACTACTACTACTAGTAGTAGTAATAAAAGCTTTATTAAATGATGGTGACCACGTCACGTGTTATATCGTTATTTTCAATGGGCCATCTCACATCACATCCTTACATCAACTTTTACACAGCTTTTGATCAAATACACACTTCACAAAAAATCTAAATAATAATTAATGAATTAAATAAAAATAAATAAAATAAATAAACTAAATAATAAATGACTAATATGACACTACAAATAAAACAACATTCAGAATCAATTTACCAATTGTAGACGCGAAGATTGAAATAAATAATAAAATCAAAATGAACGAATTAAAACAATTTGCCATTTAAAAATAAACAGTCATATCAATTGAAAAGTGCAAACAATTGTATATATCCTTTTTGAGAAATTTTTAAATGACTGTTTTAAAGGTCTCTACACTATTAACATTCTGTATAGATTCCGGGATAGTTCCGCCTCCCAATAAGCAAATGTGCACTGGCCTATATGTTTTACATGCACTATTGTTCTGTTATCTATATACGCATGCCATACACTGGGTACGCTACTGTCATTTGTGTGCACGTTAAATCAAAATATACAAAACAGATTCCGATTACGTCGTTTGTCTTGTATAGCCAGGCACGATTTCACACACAACATTGCATGCACGTATGTTTAAAGGGAACCACAATGATACACTCGTTCGCATACAAACGCGCGAGCACGCACGCACAGATGGGCACACGTTTATATGGTGATTATCAAAATGATGATTACTGAGTAAAAATGCCAATCTACAATTACCACGAATAAGTCTGTATGGAACAGGGTACCCTTGTGTTTTCGTATCGAGTTGATCAGCACACACGCGAATAAAAAATACTTTGGTTGCAATCGGAGCCGATGTGATCTGAGTGCAATGTCATGATAACATTGATACTTTTGTACAAACACGTAGCTCATAGTCAACATAAGCGCTCCTCAAGTAAATTCAGACGGCAACTTATCGCCGCGATTTCGATAAGATCCTTTGACAAGAAAGGCGGGCAGAAACCACCTTCAGTAATGTGTGTGGCATGATCGTACACAGTATATGACGACGTTGACCAGAATAGGTTGTTCTAAGACAATGTAAAATTTATTTATTCATGTATACAGTGATGTGTTTTAGCTAAAAAAATAAAGTTTGACACGATAGTGGAGCAGATAAGTGAACTTTTTCAGGGGAATGATACAAGCACCACAATTTGCATGAATACTCATCAAGGACCACTTTTTGAAAAAAGCCCATTAGCTACTGGAAATTTAAAGATGGCTCCCATTATTCAAGATGGCCGCCATTTTCCGACATAAAATCTATGTATGCGCCTTTCACATATACCTTTCTGTGCAAAGCAACGATACAAGACCAATGTTGATTGAAGCAGGCCAAGTTAATGACATTTATTTACTAACACATATTAAACAACACCATATATACATACATAAATACACAGCAAGCATGCCGGTCCCAACAGTATTGTTAAGCAATACCTACAATTTCTAAGCATATAACTTCTGTGACGTCTAATTACTAACATGACTAACTACATGACTGCACTATATTTACCACTAACACCGTAACGATGGGTGTCATTCCGCCAACACATATACACATAGCATGTACCACGCCACTTTCTCGATCGTACCCTTATCAACCTACTTCGTTTACTGCACTAAAAAGCCTTGATTACACTACCATGAGGAAAAAACCTATGTGAAACCTTGCGTACTCATCTGTTACAGGGAAAAGCGTCAATTAACAAACTTCTGAGCAAACAAGCAGTCAAAGTAATATAGGGAGGAGGTTGGGCAAAACAATGATAATAAATATAACTAAATCGACATAATTCGCAAAGCTGAACAAAGAATTTGGGTGATTGGCGAGCCAATAACACACACTGAATCAATCAATCCGAACCAGAGGGTGAGGCTGAATTTCCTTTGTTGCTGGCCTATATACCCTTATCACCCCTTTACACATTCTTCCGCGTTGTTCTCAGTTTGATCACTAGGGGAACCCCATGCCTATCTACTAGAGGGGGCTACTGTTTGCCCCTTTACCAATATCAATATTGCATCGCTGCCTCACACAAAATCAATTTTCGCCATAACATTTGATAGAATAGTCCGATTTGAATGATCTTTGTGTCGAATCATATGTTTTTGACTATCCAAAAGCTGAATTTATAACCCAAAAATATCTCAGAGGCTTCTTTCATATATAGCATGAGGTATGGGGTCTGGTAATGGAGATAGTACGTTTGTTTCAGAAGTCAGCCACATTCTCTGAATGGACTCCTGGTACTAGTCCTCACTACTAACCCACCTCTCACCTATGGCTCCAAGTAGTTGCTAGTGCATGGCAACGGCCACACCCCGGTAAACCGCGTTGGCTCGCGGGCTGAACTAGGTGAGGGTAGCATGCAGAAGCTCTCTGAATGTGACGGAGTATGTATGACTCCGATCTAATGTGCACGAATACAGTACCTGATACTAACAGACAGACAGACGAGAGGCGATGGATATAGGAAAGAGAAAACCTACTTAAATATGGAAGAGAGTGTATGTAAAGGCACAACCAGGGCAGACTGGTGACATCACTGCTGTGAAACTCAGCATGGGTTTCAGTGTCTGCTAAATTATCTTCCTACTGCTGTGTAGTGATACATGCAGTAGTTAGCAGTAGTATAGTAGTATATGAGCTTAGTATCCATAAAGCTATCTAGTGAGCCATACAAATTAGATTAGTTAGATGTAGTTAGATAGCTGCACCTGTATCGACAGGATGTGCCAACACGGGAGAGCCGAGCCAAGGATAACGGGGCTTCAGTTACCTGGATGGTGTACAGATCGCACGGGACGTATGACTCTGGATTAACGATCGGACTAGGTGTAGGACCTTCTCCTTTTATGCCCGAACCTATCCCATATCTGAATGTGTCTCACTCTACAGAGAAAGGTGGTAAAAGGATAATCCCCTGGCCTTGAACCCATTAAGTATTCCCTAAGATAGTCAGTTCAGAAAAATTATCATTTAAAAGGCAAACTGACTGGAGCAAATGTTGTCTGTGTGAAACTATTACGAAGGATGAAGAGTTGAAGTCGCCTCCAACCCACTATCCAAGTAGTGCTGAACGTGATGGCTATTACAAAGGATGAAGAGTTGAAGTCGCCTCCATCCCACTATCCAAGTAGTGCTGAACGTGATGGCTATTACAAAGGATGAAGAGTTGAAGTCACCTCCAACCCACTATCCAAGTAGTGCTGAACGTGATGGCTATTACAAATGATGAAGAGTTGAAGTCGCCTCCAACCCACTATCCAAGTAGTGCTGAACGTGATGGCTATTACAAAGGATGAAGAGTTAAAGTCGCCTCCAACCCACTATCCAAGTAGTGCTGAACATGATGGCTATTACAAAGGATGAAGAGCTGAAGTCACCTCCAACCCACTATCCAAGTAGTGCTGAACATGATGGCTATTACAAAGGATGAAGAGCTGAAGTCACCTCCAACCCACTATCCAAGTAGTGCTGAACATGATGGCTATTACGAAGGATGAAGAGCTGAAGTCACCTCCAACCCACTATCAAAGTAGTGCTGAACATGATGGCTATTACAAAGGATGAAGAGCTGAAGTCACCACCAACCCACTATCCAAGTAGTGCTGAACATGATGGCTATTACAAAGGATGAAGAGTTGAAGTCACCTCCAACCCACTATCCAAGTAGTGCTGAACATGATGGCTATTACAAAGGATGAATAGCTGAAGTCACCTCCAACCCACTATCCAAGTAGTGCTGAACATGATGGCTATTACAAAGGATGAAGAGCTGAAGTCACCTCCAACCCACTATCCAAGTAGTGCTGAACATGATGGCTATTACAAAGGATGAAGAGCTGAAGTCACCTCCAACCCACTATCCAAGTAGTGCTGAACATGATGGCTATTACGAAGGATGAAGAGCTGAAGTCACCTCCAACCCACTATCAAAGTAGTGCTGAACATGATGGCTATTACAAAGGATGAAGAGCTGAAGTCACCACCAACCCACTATCCAAGTAGTGCTGAACATGATGGCTATTACAAAGGATGAAGAGTTGAAGTCACCTCCAACCCACTATCCAAGTAGTGCTGAACATGATGGCTATTACAAAGGATGAATAGCTGAAGTCACCTCCAACCCACTATCCAAGTAGTGCTGAACATGATGGCTATTACAAAGGATGAAGAGCTGAAGTCACCTCCAACCCACTATCCAAGTAATGCTGAACATGATGGCTATTACGAAGGATGAAGAGCTTAAGTCACCTCCAACCCACTATCCAAGTAGTGCTGAACATGATGGCTATTACGAAGGATGAAGAGCTGAAGTCACCTCCAACCCACTATCCAAGTAGTGCTGAACATGATAGCTATTACGAAGGATGAAGAGTTGAAGTCACCTCCAACCCACTATCCAAGTTGTGCTGAACATGATGGCTATTACAAAGGATGAAGAGCTGAAGTCACCTCCAACCCACTATCCAAGTAGTGCTGAACGTGATAGCTATTACGAAGGATGAAGAGTTGAAGTCACCTCCAACCCACTATCCAAGTAGTGCTGAACATGATGGCTATTACGAAGGATGAAGAGTTGAAGTCACCTCCAACCCACTATCCAAGTAGTGCTGAACGTGATGGCTATTACAAAGGATGAAGAGTTGAATTCACCTCCAACCCACTATCCATGTAGTGCTGAACGTGATGGCTATTACAAAGGATGAAGAGTTGAAGTCACCTCCAACCCACTATCCATGTAGTGCTGAACGTGATGGCTATTACGAAGGATGAAGAGTTGAAGTCACATCCAACCCACTATCCATGTAGTGCTGAACGTGATGGCTATTACATGACTGCATCCAATGTTCCACTCTTCCAAGCAATTAATCAACTACCCATTATTCTGGATCCAGCAAGGCTAGATGAAGGTGGCGGTGTGTAAGAAACACTGAGAAAAAATAAATTATCGTCAGATGTCTCTTCTGTTGTTCAACAACACCAATCTGGAAAGAGCTAGGAAGACAGTATCTAGTGTTCAGATTAGTACAGAAGAGGGACGCAGCAAGATACGAAGAAATAGCCTTCAAGTTCCAGAATTCCAGTGTTTCATATGTCAGAAGGAAGACCTAATAATAATAATTATATATATATATATATATATAATGTATATATAAGAAAAGACTACGCATTTATTAAAAGTGAGACTAAGATAATAAAGTTGTAAACCAAATTAAAACTGAATTAAAATAGATTATGCAATGAATAGGAAGATAGATACCCTTGAAACAACATATTACACATTAAAAGCGAGTTTAAAACAATGCGTTTTGAGGCGTGCTTTGAAAACGTCCATTGATGTGATCAGCCGCAGTTCCTCCAACAACGCGTACCAGGCCGGCTCGAGAAAAAGATCGCCGGCCATATCGCACCAGATTATATTGCGGCACAGTCAGAAGGGCGCGGTCTCAGATCGAAATGACCGGTCTGGCACGTAGAGAGTGATTAGTGACGCAAGGTAACCAGTGAAGAAATTTAAGTCCTCCGGTGACGCTCTGTTGCCGGTCATTCCGCTTGATTATAGGACAACTCTGACCTCGGCGCGCTGGACCATCTCTAGGCGATACATCTGGCGGACAGTGATGCCGTAGAGCGCCGTATTACCGTAACCCAGTCGTGACGTCACGAGCGAGTGTACTAGAATCTTACACGCCGTAGTCGTCAAGATATGGCGTATTTTGGCAATGTGAAAAAGGTGGAAGTACGCGCCACGGCAAGCATTTCACACTTGGGCCGACATATCTAGGTGGCAGTCAAGGCACACGCCACTATTGCGAACAACCATCTCTAATGGGATTGTCGCGCCGCAAACACTAATGACAGAGTTGACAGTTGGCCACCATACACTTGACGACCGAAATATGATTGCCTCGGTATTATCCTTGTTGAGTAGAAGTTTGTTTGTTGGTTAACCACTGTCTCAACTCGCGCGCACATTCGTCAATGCGTTGAAGTGCATCTCTGTGTTGGGATGGTGGACTCTCGACATAAAGTTGAGCGTCGTCAGGGTATAAGTGGTATTGAAAGTTGTGGCGTTTGAAGATATCGGCAATTGGTAGACAGTGCAAATTGAACAATAATCCAGAGGAAGTTGGAGGTAACCATGCACTAAAGGTCCCACAATGGTTTTTTGTTGATTTTGTATCTTCAGACAATGGAGAGTCAGAATCCGAAGGATGACAAGCTGTCACCCTTGGGCGTCTTGCAGAAATGGCTGGTTTCTATGGCAACATTATCTCACTTTGGGCATAAATGAGAAACACGAATATATGCATATATTAGCAACTATGACAGATGTTATATTCACTAATGTGTCCATTTCTATGTTTTTTACGTGATGAATCCACTGGACACGCTATATTGATGTAAATGTCAAGGTCAAACCAAAAATATACACCTGTTTCATGAAAAATTATGAATCGAAGCATAATATACCAGAGTTCGTACACATAAAAACTCACACATACGCACGCACGCAATCACACGCACACACACTGCAAAACTATATCAATATTATATTATAGCAAAACGAAAGTGGCCGGCTATCTCACAGCTTGGCATCAATGAGAAAAACGAATATACGCATATAGGAACAACTATGACTGTATATTTATGTTATTCGACGTGGGGAATCCGTTGGACATGTTATGTTGATGATCTAAGGCCAAGGTCATACCTAAATGCCAAGGTCACGCCAAAACAATGCTATTATATACCTTGCGATATTGTGGAATGTAATAATTCGTTCAGTCAACTTAACTTGTTGTTTATGATTCTGAATTTTCATCTTCCTCGTCAGATGCATCTTGTTCTACTATCGTGTGTTCTTTGCAGCAGTCCACTCCACCTTCACAGTGGCAGAACAGTGAACATGGCAACATTGCCGACGAACACGAGCATCTAGATGATCTACAGTTGTTGCAAGTACACTTGATGAGTTTCAAAATGTCTTCTGGTGCGGCAGCCACGTCGCTTAGTAGCACCACTGGTCGCAAAGTTGCGTTTGCTGCATCTGCTGTCCATCCATATTGGAGAGGATCTACGTCAGGTGGAGTAGCCTGGGTAGCATGTTTCCAGATGCAGGTTTGCAAGTGAGCTCTCATCACATTTAGTCGAAAGGCCTCATTGGTGGGAGGCAGATACATCAGCTTTGGAGCCGAGACAATACTTGCCCTTGCAGTTTTCAATGTCCACATCTTGTAGTGCACATCGGTCATAGTTGTGGCTTCAGCAAATCCATAGCAAGCAGCTATGAATGTTGTAGATTGTTGGACTACATCTGCAATTTGAGCTGTAGGCTCGCCCAATTCCGAAAGTTGATAGCCTGATTGAAGGACTTGCATGTGCACACTTGCTTGGATGTCTATGCATTTCCTGTCTGTGGATGTGGTTTCCATTGTTACAGGGCAGGTGAGGTTTCCTTGTTGGTAGAAGTGGATTAACAGTACGAACACGTCAGTATCATCCGAAATGACATTGATATTACAGTTCATAGCATCAGCTTCCACAATGGACATCAACTGGTGGAAGATGATTAGCCTCTTCCTGGGTATTTCTCGTGTCTTCCCGTTCAATCATTATGCCGTTGTTGATTTCTACAGGGACCGGAACACTTCCTGTTACCACAAGTTTGTGGCGCGTCGTCTTTAACTGCTTTCCCTGTTCACGCAGAGTCTCAACGATCAGATCGATCAGTTGTGATTATCACACTGGTAGCTTTGGGTGCAGTTCTTGCCGGCACGTCATCTTTCAGCTTGTTCTTTAGTGTTGACGTGTTTGTTGCTAATCTCATTTCACCAGCGTTGGTGAACATTGAAGTAGGCAACTGGGCCAACTCGTACTTCAGAGCCTTCTCAATATCCATGTCTCTGCCAGAAGTATGCAGACCAATGATGCGCGAATAATTAAGATTGGTGTCGTATACCTTTGTGGAGACTACTTTGATGTGTCGTTTCGTGGCTGCCACGGTATGTACTTGTTTAGGAAGAGTATCGTGGAACCCGAGAGGCCAACTGCTTTCATACTGGTTCATTATCTGCTTACCTATTGACACAGCTTCATGTATATTCTCCGCAGGGTCAGTAGCTATTCTGCCACTCACAATGTGGATGATGTTATCATTTGGGTGAGTGGAAGGATCAAGTGGATCAATCGACTCTTGCAATTTCTCTTTGATTTTCGATCTGTCTTTATCATGTGATGTCAGCTGAGCTTTCATTTCCTCTTTGTGACGATGTTGGTGACATTTCTCCTCGTAGGTCATGTCAGAAATGTCTTTACTGCAAGTGTGAAGACCCACGTCTTCATGGTGTTTGGTGTCAGCGTAATACCAATTACACCATTGGGTCCCTTTCCATACCGCATGAAAGTTGTTTCGGTCATCATGTCCGTCCACATGCCATTCCATATTCCTGGAGTGTGCCGGGTAACATAATCTCCATTCATGAACCTAACGAGGACGTCTGTTGGCATCGCCGCAACCGAGCACAGATAATAATAGTGATCATAATTTGGGTGACGAGCAGCAAAGAAGTAGGGCATCATATACTCCACAGCAAGCAGATGAAGTGCCCAGTCTGCTTCCTTCTCAGCTCAACAATACAGTATCATTAGTAGAACAGGTTTTTATCAACATAGCTACCCAGAGTTTCGTGGTTATGCTTTGGTTAGCTCTGTTTTCTAACTCATACATTAAGCTTGCTGCACCATACTGACGTCTAAAGAACTGGCTACTAAGCAACTTCGTACGGAGCTACTAATCATCCAACATCTTCTGGCTGTGTACAAATGGTTGCATGATGCTATCCTGTCAACCAACCAGCATTGGCATTAACAGTCTGTTTCAACGTTATGTCAACAGATATTCATGTGCTGCCTTTGTGAAATTCGGAATGTCTCTGTCACAATATCCAGCCTCGTCTGGGACGGGAGTAGGTTGAGGTAGTCCATGTAGGCCATTCTCAGTGTTTCCAATGGATCATCCGATACTGACGAGTTCCAACCCATCCACATAGGCGATTCACCCAGAGCAACACACCTCAACCATAACATGTCCCGGTACTCCATACTGGTGATTTGTAATGGTTTGACATATCACGAAGTTCATAATGGAATACTGTGATATTTGACGGCCCTCTCCGCGCCAGAGCTCCTCATTACAGCCAGTGAAGGACAAGAATGGAAAATATCGCAGCTGCAGCGTCGCAATTATGTCTCCTCGACAACCAAGTAAGTAAGTAAGCAAGTAAGATATTTGATTTCTTCCTATAAGGCATAACATTGGTCTCTTTCACACGGAATCGTCTTTTCGATGTTTTCATGTTGGTAAGCAGAGTCTCAGGTAATAAGATCAACATTTTTCTTTCCGTCATATCATTGGACTGGAAAGAGGTTTCGTCTTCGATGTTTTGGTAAGATATGCCTACAGTTTCACGATGAGTACCACCGCCAGACATTGTCTCGTTACTCCCATCGTTGTTATTCCACGCTATTCATGTGCACATACCAGCGACATGGTGTATACCATCTGGTGTAGTACAGTTCTTGTCTGAGACATGTGTGGCCAAGTCAGTTTCAAATCCTTCTTCTACGTTATAACTGATGGAATGGTCTAAGCAGTTGATGACGTCCAGTAATGTTTTGCTACTTGTCATGCTCCTGATTCCCAGTTCCATACATCGGTGTCTGGACGGTTTTGTTCGACTCCTTGTAGTTGCGAACACGACATCGCCTGACGTTGATATTACAAGTCCTTCAATTCGTTCGCTACAAGACGACTCACTGGAGCCGGTGCATAACACTTTGAAGAAATCCAGTAAGAGGTGCGTTATATCCGATCAGTTCCTGCTTGTTGCTTTATTTGAATGTTCTCAACTGAGTAGGATATTGTTTCAAAATGCTCTCACACAACGTTTGGGCTGGACATGAAGATTCAACCGTTGTCATGTTTCCCATATATAGGCTGTACAAAGAAGTCAGCAGTTCAGCCCCTTGGATTCCAATCAAGGTAGTGTTTATGCGGTTTTAGGGCTTCAAATGCTGCAGTGTGTGACTTCGCTTTACATGAATTTTTTTAACTTAAGGCTAATGCCCTTTTAATGTATGCTCTTCTACGTTAATAGTGATATTTAATTTCCTTTGCTATGAGGTCTAATCCGGCTATTCGTGTAAGAAAAACTTCTTAGAGTAATATCTCTGCAGCTTGCTTAGTGCTGACTTCTGTTTTTTATACCACAGCTTCCCACGTATTCTCGCATGGCCTTTTCCCAAGATACGGATGCAGTCTTACAGTACACACATTCGATTACAGACACGCTGGTAGAGCTGGTTTGGGGACGTCGATAGAGAACTGTAAGTTTGGCTTTAGAGAACTACGAAGACCGCCTCATCTTGGTTAATGGAAACGGAAAGCTTTGATTTGTCTTTTCTTCAAACGTCTTCTCGTGCGCAATTTGGTTATGGTCACGTACAGCTTCGAAGGTCTTGATATTGTGTAGATAAAAGTAATTCAAGCATTCCTCCTGAACACGCAAGCTTTCATTTGATACCTCATTTATATGTACGGTGGTGGCTGCAGGCTCTATTTACTCATAATATTGAAACTGTTGAATACGAATCGACGCGAAACAACTTAGGTGAGATTTGAGGGTGCGCCACTTCGGGTGCAAATTCTGAGAAATCTTCCAGTTTAGTTTTCTAAGAAATCTATATTCTGATTCTACCGCCATGTTTACCCTAGAAACCACCCTCAGAGCTTTTGGCGACTACAACGTAAATAACACCCTCCTAGCCCTTGGACTATTGCGTTTCCCTGTCGTTTAACAATCATTTAAACAATGTTACCAAGAGTGTCAGGGCAAAACGCTATATAATGGCCTATGGTGGTATTGTTCCGTAGTAGTAGCGGCGTCGTTGACTCCGAAATATTTAATTAGTCTATATACAACATTTTAACAGTTGAAAATCTCGCATATCAACGATATAAATAATGCGTAGATATACAGTAGTATATTTTCCTGTTCCATTGTGTGGAGCGCAGTAGCGCAGCGATAAGATCTCCGGAGTCTTGACCGAAAGAACGCGGGTTCGAATCCTGTGCGGCGGTGTCGAACCTTGGGCAAGTTCGTTTACTCTACATTGCTTCAGTTCACTCAGCTGTATGAATGAGTACCTGGCTATAGACAGTGGTGGATATTTGTGTACAAATAGTCTTCGCGCCTTAATTGCAGGGTGACTGAATTCTTCCAAGAGAAGTCGAGATGGTGTTCGATTGAACAGGTCTGCCAGGACGTAAAGTGTATAGCGCTTTGAACAATCTTAAGGACTGGATACTGCGCTATATAAGAACTTACCTTTACTTTTTAGTAAATATGGTATTACTTTACCTAAAAAACGTTCCGCCCAGTCGGCTTTCCTGGAGGAAACTTTGTCAGCTTGCCTCTGAACGACGACAACTTGTTTAACCAAATGTACAAGTTCACAGCTGCGTTGCCTATGTCATGGGTATACCCAGATTCTGGCACATGTCCCGAACAACTGCCCACGCATCAGCTCTACTTCGTATCCATCCCTATCATTCAGTTTTAAATACGCGTCCATGTCTTCTCTCTCTGAACTGTTCGCCTAGCTTCTTTCGAATAACTTAGCGTATAATTTCTGCAATACTGGCTCAGACCCTGCGGCCCCATTCAGTTGGCAGATCGTCTTATTTACTTAATGAATATGAAACACACACTAATCGAACTGCTGAGAAATATGACATAAACCAGCCTGGATATGTGGTAACAGCTCCGTTATTTTTTCCGACATAAACAAATCTGAATATCTGAATATTAGCATTATGGCTATGTCGTAGTAATACAATAACTGGCTGGAACCTCCATCTACGTCACTCATACATAAAGGGACTATCGCAAAACATATCAGTGTTTTCAATTTTCCTGGCCGCCACAAAATATCGAAACGACAGGAAATCAGCGTCCTCGTTACGAATGTGTTCTACGCGATCCACTTGATATATGCTATACATGTATATAGATACCCTGCTTCTTTCTATAACCAAGGGCAGTACCGGCCTAACTTGACGTCAGAGTTTTCGAAAATACCAAAATGTTAATTATATATTATCGGTTGTCTTCGTCAGTGCGTGGGGAAGAGGCGACACAAAGGGACATCGGACGCGTTGACGAATCCTGCTTGACAAAAGGCGAACATCTATGAGGAAGGTAATTTCAATTGGATAAGCTAACAAGAAATACAAAAACCATGTGCATATTATATTGCATTGTATGATTAATTTACCTTCGCCTGGTTTGAGTCGCTCCTACTTTGAACTACTGCTGTAAATCGCAGGTGTCGCTTGCTCACACACCAGTGACGCGACGCCTAGCACCATTTATATAATTGTCTATCTAGCTGTCGGTTTGGGCTGCGAAAATGATTGCTCGATAGATACTTATATTGCGGAAATAGGTCGAATTTCGTGATTGAAGCGACTGCCTAGGTACGCATTACTCATTTTTTTGCCCCATTGTAAAATTTACGAATGTTGAACTACAGTCATGCGTGTAAACAACCAGTAACGCGAAACATAGTACCATGTTGGCCCTATGTAATCATGTCCCCCTTCTCTCTCGCCGTCACAGATCACACGACTCTACACAATCACATAGTAGACTGGGAGGGGGCCACATTTGTAGACGTGGAGTCGGACGTTAAAGAAGCGACCTGGATTAGAAAAAACAAACCAAGGACAGCATGAATCAAGATGAAGGCCGCTACCGACTCTCACACATTATTGACGATATTTTGAAGAGCCCGATCGCTAGAGGCACACACCAGAGGGTTTCCATATTTTTTAGTGACTTTTAACTGGACTGTATGACAAAAACAAATCATGTTGTTTACGGGTGCCTTTGGGTTTTTCTGGGTGTTTTACATATAAGGATCATTATGTGTTACCCAGCAGAGCTGATTTGGAAGTTAGTTACATTAATCAGGGCATTTCAAAATAAACTTCCGTCATGGAGGTGACATGACGCCATGGAGGTAACATATTGTCACGGTAAATACTGGCAGACAGGCTCGAAACCAAACAAGTGTCATGGAATGATACAAACCCGCTCCTACCTGGCATGTACACTTCGCATTTTCCTTTATTAAGTAGGTATGCACACTCTGCATTAGTGATTACAAAAACAAATAATCTACATTAGTAATACTGATCGTTTGCGACACATCAAACGTGTAACACTGAATTCAGTCAAACAAAACAAGAGCTCCTTGCAGTCCTCATCAACTTCCAGTATCTGACAGATATACAAGGTAACACGAGAACGTCATGTTCACATAGCAACATATCTGATTTGATCCAAGAACCGCCCATACATCAAGAAAGTATACTGAAAGGAATATCTTCAAAGTAAATGACATGTTGCCTTTTATCTGCTTCCATCTCCATTGCTGTCCCATTCTCTGCTTCCATCTCCAGTGTTGTTCATTATGTGCTTCCATTTTCGTTGCTGTTCCATTCTCTGCTTCCATCTCCAGTGCTGTCCTATTCTTTGCTTCCATCTCCAGTGTTGGCAAGTGCAAAACCATTGCCTGTAGACAGTAGCATGGCACTGGGGCGCTGCAGAAACAGGAGATGTTTCGAACAATGAGTTCGTCAATGATAGTGACACGGTGCAGTTCATAATTCCTGTGATTGCTTTCACGCCAGGAAACCTCTGAAGGTAGCGATCTTTCTTGACAATGTCAGCTTCAGTTATGACAAACAATTTTATCTTTCTCTGACGAGAAACCAGAATGACTGGGAATCTGTAATGACTTTGTCGGTGTTGATTGCTGCGTCTGATGCACGCTTCATGACACCGCCTATTGCGTCAGCTGCCCCTTGACTTGTTGGTATTGACTTGCCCATTTGTTGTGATTAAAGGTGCTGTAATCTTTTTCTGTATTTTTTTGTTCTACGGTTTTATTTCTCCATTTTTTGGTCCAATTTCTTCATTGTCTTCTACAACTTGCTTCTGTTCCGACGCACATGTTAACAACCACATTGCTTCTGTAGTGATTCCTTCTGGCGTGTTTGCTGTATCCTGTTTGCTGCATCTGCATTAGCACTACTATCATCTTGTTCTGGTGATGTTGTTGGGGTGTTTTGCTGAAGTAAACGGAGTTGTTGATGATCAGCCTTTTTCTTTGTTTGAAAACGCTCAGCTGACTCTTGCCATCTTTGGCTCTGCTGTCTCACATCCCTGTTGCTTACCTCAATTTTTTTCTGTTTATGATGGCAACGGTGTCTATCCTTTTCTTTAAAATCTTCATATATCTCAATGTTTGACTTAATCCTGCCCATATACTCCTTTTGGCCTTGCGCCCCAGATTTCTGTTTACCAGTTTTTTTCCTCTGGTGTGATCCATTGTTTTCTCTCTAGAATACATGCAAAACTTTAAATCAATACGTGGTCCTTGCAGGTCAATATATTTAATTGGTGATCATGTTTTATCAATTGGCATTAGTAGGCTTGTGGTTATAAAAAAGCAACCTACACTCAACTGGTGTCATGGAGTTCCCCTCCATGACAACCACTTCCAATAAAATGGCCATGAAAATGAATGTCATTGGGCACGCAATATATGTTATGATGTTTCTGCATGTAAGAACATATTTAAAGGTACATATACCCCAATCACTAACAAGAAATTAAAGTAAGTGTTTTATTCATTAACTCCGTGACACAACAGTCACTCCATGACAAGTTCATTTGTCATGGAGTGACACATTGAAGTATTCCACTTCAAAAAATGCAGCTAAATGTGTCTGTTACCAGCCATATCACATAACAGTCAAGTGTTTTAATTAAGCTTTTTAGAATTGGTAGTGTCAAGCAGATAGGTTTACTGGGAAGTGGAGAGTGGGTGTCACTGAGGTGACAATGAATTAACACATGCATTGGTATTCTAGCACATTATATCGGATAGATCAAACAGTTTTTATTGTACACAATCTTACCATGATTCACTGTTAGCACTGTGTGGTTGGGAAAAGGGAGCACCATCAACCTGCTTCAACAACACTTAGAAATCCGTTGCAAAGGTCAATTGTAGTATAGTGTCATGGAGTGACACAAGTCACTGGGACAATGTTATTTATAGGTGTAACAATTAAAAGACAGGTATATGTGTTTCAATAGTTGTTTTTTATTAAAGTAAATACATTGATTATTCAAACAGGACACATTTGAATCAATTCTTAATCTTGAAATTATATAAATAAACGTTGACTAAGTTGAGAACCTGTACTGGGAGATAGTAACTTTGCGTCATGGAGTGACATTTTACATTTCAGTCTACATCTATTGATATACCAGAAGTGATAAATGTTTTAATATGATATATTCATAACCTTTAAGGAGGGCTATGTCCAACATATTACTTGTAAATAAACAATTTCAATGAACAGGACCTCTTGCAATGTGTGGACACAAAAAGTCACTAAAAATATGGAAACCCTCACCAGAGTGACTACGGCAGAAGGACTACCGTGTCGCCATCTAGCGGTAGGTATCTGAGGAAGTTCTAGAAAGCAGCAGAAATGTCACAGAAAAAGTAAACTGACGGTAAAATATGTAAAGATATCACTCATTACTGCAGTTGTCAGCAACTAGAGCTCCTCATTGGTTTGTTGGCGACTCTGTTCATTGGGTCGAACTCAAGACAGTTCATCACAGGACTGGAAAGGTTTCCTCCAACCACCAAATGTAACTCGCTGGCGAAACGTGCAACAATCAATTTGCAGTTAGAAAGAAACAGACAACGTATACAGTGTCACGACACTTGATACATGACAATGTCGCAACGCATGATTATCTGAACAAGTCAATTAATCATGTGATGTCTACACAAATGAATATGCATAGCTCTCGCTAACCTGTGAAATATAAAGTCAGTGTTACGTTTAGACAAATGTAACGTCATTGTTAAAGCTGATGAATTAATGTGTGGGGCTTGCGTGTCCAAACTGTGGACATTTAGGTCATTTATATATGACCTACATGGCCACAGTAACGATTAATTCCCACGTCTATATCCATTGGCACTGGAACAACTGTAATTTCGGTAGGTGAATGTCAACAGTGGCTGTACAAGTGGCAGGGCTACACGCAATGGGATACATCACATATATGCTTCTTCTGTTGTGGCTAACGTATCGGTTGGCTTGCCTTCGTGTCAGCATCAGGGCAACACTGAGTCCTCAATCCCAGCATCACGCAATCCAGTTTGCGTACTCTTGACCTGGTATCTGCATTCATCCTTGTCAATTGTCTGTAGTGGTCTGCCAGCACGTCATGCCGCTCTTGGGCAATAGCACTCCATCGTTGAAGCTCTCTATCTTCGCCAAGAGCAACGACACATCTATTTAGTCAAATGTGATAGATTCCCCAAGTTCTTTGTCACAAAGCATAGGATTACAACCATGTCGTTCATTCTCTTGATGATGACATCCTGCATGTTTTGAGCATTTTTCTTCGGGTTTTTTTGGTGAGTACCCTCGATTCAATTGGACATACCTCATACACTTTCTTTTTAGCAGCTTCTATCTCTTCCGATATGTTGTGTTTTATAAGCAGCTAGATGACTGTCTCGGGTGATTTTGTTGTGCACGAAGCACAACAGTTCATTCACAACCAAAGTTGGAACATCATCGTCGACATTGTTTACAAAGTAATTAGCAGTTTCCTATGTCAGCTGCACATACGCAGAAGTCTCTCCATCACTTCGTCCCAACATATGGGAATTTGTTTTGATTTCAGTTTCACGACACGGTATCAATGGGACACAGTGCCCATAACCCACACAAATTGTTAGAAAAAGCACGAGACGATCAATAGATGTATACAAATAGCGCCACTTAGCGAATATAGGTGTGTGTGTGTGTGTGTGTGTGTGTGTGTGTGTGTGTGTGTGTGTGCGAGCGCGCGTGTGTATATATGCGGCTGGCGCGGACAAGTGGGTATGTGTGCGTATTATGTGTACGTGTGTTCGCGTCTGTGTACGTGCGAACGTGTGTGCGTGGTTTTAGTGTTGGATGTGTTCGAGTGTGCGTGCATACACATGAGTTTGTATATATGATGTGATGTACGTATGTTCCTTCCCGTGAGTGTGTTTGTGTGCGCGCACTTGTGTGTGTGGAGAGTGTAATAATAATAACAACAGTAAAACAATACGGTTCTTTGTCTGTATGTTTAGTTTTGTTCTGTCTGCTGACCCATATCTCCGTTAGTTTTGCAAGTCTGGTGCTGACATTTTGTACTCGATCTAACGGAACCTTTGCAGCAGTTTATAGATTTAGACTTTTCGAAATTCGTCCGGGGGTGGGATCTTAAAATCACAATTTTATACAGGCACTCAAAAATTCGTCCTGGGTCAGTTTTTAAATGGCACTTCTCTCCGTCAGTTTTCCTTGTGTGGGACTGCAATTTTGTGAGCGATATAGCAGGCCTATTGGGGTGGTTCGTAGATTTAGATTATAAATACTCGTACGTACGTGAAAACCCTACTTTTGTTCTTCGCTTCGTTTCTTTCTCGCAGTTTGTCATAAGAACGATTAATACGAACATTAGCTTGGACAGCATGAATCAAGATGAAGGACCTTACCGATTCTCACACATTTCTAACAAGAGCCACCCAGAGCGCGGTTGCTGGAGGCACACGCCAGAGTGACTACGTCTGGGCCGTTGGAGTACCGTGTCGCCATCAAGCGGTAGGTATCAGAAGAAGACTCCAGAAAGCAGCCGAAACGTCACGGAAAAAGTAAACTGACTGTAAAATACGTAAATATATCACTCATTACTGCAGTGACGTGTTAATTGTCAGCAACTAGAGCTCCTCATTGGTTTGTGATGTACGTATGTTCGTGCCCGTGTGTGTGTTTGTATGGTGAGTGTAATAATAATAGTAAAACAATACGATTCTTTGTATGTATGTTTTTTTCTGACTGTTGACCCATATCTCCATTAGTTTTGTATGTATGGTGCTGAAATGTTGTATTCGATCTAACGGACCCACTGTAGCAGTTCATAGATTTAGATTTTTTGAAATTTGTCCTGGGTGGGTTCTTGAAATCACAATATGAAAATGGCACTTATCAAAATTCGTCCTGGGTCACAGTTTTTAAATGGCACCTATTTGCGTCAGTATTCCTTGTGTGGGACTGCAATTGTGTGAGCGATGTAGCAGGCCTATGGGGATGGTTCGTAGATTTAGATTTTCTTCGAAATTCGTTCGGCGGGTGGGGAACTTCGGGGTCACAATTTTTAAATGACACTCCGTCAGTTTGTTAAGCATGGGGCTAAAATGTGTGCGAACTAACGGGATCATTGGTGTGTTTCGTAGATTGAGATTTTTACAAAATTCGTTATTGTGGTGGGTTTATCGGGGGTCACAATTTTTGTCTCTGTCCGTGTCCACTTGCTTGTCTCTGTCTCTGTCTCCGCGTCTCCGTCTCCATCTCTGTCTGTGTCGGTTATTTAAGGGGATTTCCAATAACACGTTAACACGTATGAATTGTACGTCGCTATATGTCATGCTGTGGCCATTACAAGTAGAACAAAGAGCTAGGTGATTCAGCTAACCCTAGTGGGAGCTAGACAATGCCGTCTCTCATAGTGATCGTACCCAAATACACTCTCACTATGGACGACGATGTCAACTATAACAGTGCTGCTTTCATTCAATATGCACTCATGCATTATTCAACACGTTGTCCCTAGACCGCTGATACGTACGTGCAAACCTTCCTTTTGTTCTTCGCTCTGTTTCTTTCTCTCAGTTTATCATAAGAACGATTAATATGAATATTAGCTTTGAATTGAACTCTAGTATTAATTAATTATTGGTGAATCCAACGATGTTATATTTTAGGGTGGCTATCACGATAGCGACCTTACGGTCTTAGTGAGAGTCTAACTGGTCAGTACAGTAACATCGTATCAACTAATTTTCTTTTCTACAAATGTAAATATTGACTATTATTTTATTTAGTAGTTTTAATTTGTAAACAATTACACCATGAATGTCTTCACGTTTGTTGTGAGATTGGTCAACCATCATGAATATGCTAATTATATGCTGGCTTGTGGACAGTTCATATGTGCACACATTTAGACGTTTATAACTGTACTCTGCAATAACAGTATCTTTAACCATCTTGTAAGATTCTGTCATCAGTAACTCTGTAACACTATTTTTATTGGTAATTGCTAGTTTGGTGGAGGAAATTAATGTTAATTTGTAATTGCCACAATTGTTAGATTGTTACGATGATGCCAGTGTAGGGTTCATTAAGCGGTCATCAGTAAGTTCCCTAATGTGAACTGTATATTGTTAATTAATTTATATTACATTAGTAAACAGATCAATCACGCCGGAGATGGACACAGCAGATGGAACGCAGCTACAGTTACTGAAAGCTGGCTGTAGGATGCTTCATATTACTTCTATTTTCCTGGCGGGATGGTCTTAATCGTTACACAAATCATTATCTGAGAGTGTATGGGACACGATTGTGTCTGGACACAAATAATATTTCCTTGTTGGTAAATACTGCGTGTTCCACAAATTCATAAGGTGCTGATATGCCAGGAACGGGAGAGCACAGATTAGGAAGTAAATCTTTCACTTGCCAATGGGCAAGACATTGTTTGTTCAGTGGGCCCTTAAGGTGTGACTGTTGTGTGGATTGCTGTGTGGATTTGTATATACAGGGACTGAGGGTTTTAGAAAAGGGAGAAGATAGAACGGCGGAGATGTATGGACTGATACTACAATAAAGCCTACGTGTAGGTCGAATCTGATCTTCTGTGTTTATTAATGTAAGTTCTGTGTTAGTCATGTTCTTGGGCTAACCTCAACGAAGTAGGGTGAATACCTGAACGAAGTAGGGTGAATACCTAAACGAAGTAGGGTGAATACCTGAACGAAGTAGGGTGAATACCTGAACGAAGTAGGGTGAATACCTGAACGAAGTAGGGTGAATACCTGAACGAAGTAGGGTGAATACCTGAACGAATTAGGGTGAATACCTGAACACGACTGCAAGGGGTTCTACAACATGACTGCAAGGGCTTCTACAATATGATCAAGTTGTTTGTCATTGTGTTGACACGCGAAACACAACATGGTGACCCTGTGACGTGATCGAGTGAAGAATGAAAACAACTTTGCGAACGACACGCAAAACGGATGCTGGACTGGCAGGACAACCAGTAAGTGGTCGACATTGACACCGCCTGAACTGTGCGGAGACGACTTCGCGACAGTACGAACGCCGTATACGACATATACGGACATCATTGCGCAAAACGGGATCTACGTTACATTGTGACTTGTGCAAAGGAACTCGAACTGTGTGCGTTACCTCACTGGACTTTGAGGTAGGAGGATTGACAAAACTACTACGCAGTAGCGAAGCACTGTGGTCATCAAGTTATTACCGTACGTGACCTCTGACAGGTACAGCCAACCCAAGGCTAAGGACACACGCCTGGGGCAGAGGAGGTTGGCAGGCTCTGGTCTTGGGCACTAAATGTTAACAAGTTTTGCTCCGCCTACTCGGTAGGTTTTTGAGGCTCTTTTTCAATTGCTGCATCTTATACAGTTATGTCATTTTCTATTGATTCCTGGTGACGAATTCATTTATTGATAACCAAGGGAGCGAACCAGTGTAACCGTCATATTTTTAGAATCTGTGTAGGGGCTCTGTATTCCCCGGAAAGTTTCCGGAACGGATTTTTAAAATCATCTACCATTCGTTGTACGCTTAGCCTGGGACTTATATTTCACACATAGCTAAATATTGTTATAATATGACATGTCCTTAAATATGAAGGCATAACATCTACATTAATGTATATTTAAATGCGATGGAACGTCGATGGAACGTCCCGGAACATCTCTAATATCTGCATCATGCTCATCATCTATCAATTTCTTTGGCTTCCTAAGACTAAGCCTCTTTCTTCCCCGTGCAATCATCATACCCATCATGTTAGCTGGAGTTGGTGTATGTTTTATATGTGGGGGAGAGGCGTCAAGATCACTAAGCAAACCTTTTGTTACTGTGTGAAATGTTACATGAAGCGTTGATTTGTTACGTGCAAACATTGAACATTTCACGGGGATGACTGGCGTGCCTGGGTGATCTGCTAAACTGACATCTTGTGGACCATTTTGATCTACCATAGACCTGTTAGCCTGGCTGTCTGCTGTCAAGTCCAACAACTTACTGGAATCGGGAGCAGGATTTACCTCATAATCATTGGTCCTAGGCTTCTTTAGACCCCCCTTCTTATATATCCGTTTCCTGCTGTTTCGTTTAAGCTGCGAAAGGTTTAGCGTTCTTTTTTTCATGTGTTGTTGACAATCCAATGCTTATTCTCGCTGCTAGAATGTGGTAGCAGGTACCGGTGGAAGGACCCTGACACTTCTCCTTTGGGAATAGCGATACTGCATAGTTATCCCCCCGACTACCCTCTACCATAAATGCTCCCATCTCTAATACATGTCTTATCCTGCCTTCCCGCACAACTGCATCTGCAGGGCTCTCTGTGATGTTTCTCTGTTGTGCACTGCGTTCTTCACTTGGCGTATCATCCACCGCCGTCAGATTAACCTCACTCACTTGTCTCTGTACTTCATCATCCTTAGTAGTCTCTTCCTGTGCACTGTCTGTGGTCGTTTGCTTAATCCTGTTAACTATTTCCTGTGGCTGACAAACATTCTTAGGCATAATAATTTCTTCAAGATCACAAACACATGACTTGTACCTCTCTGAAAACGTGTAGTTACCTACACTTGCAAAACCCCGTCTAATCTCAGCTAGGTAGTAGTTCTGAAGCAGTTGAAAACAGAGAACAACCACATCAACTGGGGCCTCTTTCCACTGCAATGGGTCTTTAATTACACAGTTCATGCCCTCCGAGATGTTGTGGGTAATGCCAGAGTACAGATCATTCAAGTCGAGGGGAGCCAACACAAACTTTGCAGAATGACGAATAATGCCTGGCTTCATCTCACTATTGAAATAGACCATGGCCTGACTCCACGTAACTGACATTACCTCAAGTTTGTGATTCAGGTCATCCTCTGAATCACTCCTCAGAAGGCTCGTGACATCTTGCTTGTAGACTGTGATGTCATCCTGACAAGCCCCGTGTTTCTTAAGCCAAAACTTAAGGTCACGGGTGATGTGGTTCCAGCAGTGTAGGACATGAGCCTGTGGGAATACCTTATGGAGACCATTTGTGATGCCAACCTCTCGGTCTGTGACCACCTTGATGCCCTTCTTGCCAAAATTTGGAATCTGTTCCAGCAACTGCTCAAAGAAATGCTCATGGACTTTCTGAAACTTCCGTCATGAATTAGAAAGGCTGGAATGACTGGTTCCTCGTTAAATACAGAGTGTCTGAAAACTAGAATAGAAACATAAAAATCTCCAAGTTTGAACGTGGTGTCATATCCCAGCAATGTTCCCGATTTGGTGTCAAGCAGCTGGTTCAGCTCATCCATGATTTCTTTCACTCCAACAACACAAGACAGATCAGGATACAAGTTAACCTTCCAAATGGTTTCTAGCAGATGGTAAGCAAGCTGAAGAAGGTTGTAAATGTCATCCTTACCAAGCCGTTTACAGTTATTCACATGTCGTCGCATGTTCTGAACCTGCGTGTGATTCCTTGGGTTTAGTATACCCTGTTGTGATGGGACACTGTTTGCTGCAACCAAATTCTTGTACACCCTTCCTGGAGTTTCTGAAATCACAGCTTTCTTCACTACTAATAGAACGGATGGACATGTTCGACGATATTCTTGTGTGTCCTTGACCCTGTTACCGTGAGAAACTGGAACGTATACACTTTCGTTGCCCATGTAGTGGATCAACCACAAACCAGGTACATTTACTAAGCTGTAGGCATGCCTGACAAACTCTTTTGACCTTTTCTTGGAATCTGAAAACAAAGTAAAATATATCTTGAGGACTTTCGGATTCTTTTTCGATAACTTGTGACTTGCATGATTTGTCCACCTGTATTGATCGCACCTCCAATCATTCTGTTTCAAAGAGTCACCACCATCCCAATATATGTACACTTCCCCACACGGACAGAGATGGAGACGGAGACGCGGAGACAGACACAGAGACAGAGACAAGCAAGTGGACAGGGACAGAGACAAAAATTGTGACCCCCGATAAACCCACCACATTGACGAATTTTGTAAAAATCTCAATCTACGTATCAATCGTAAGGAAGGGGATTGCAATTGATCTTTCTTGTTGCTTGTTTTTAATTAACTTGTTGCGCTACTACATGTTAGCATGTAAAACTAAAGTGCAATTACGTTTGGCCTCTTCCCACATCCGAGAGCCTAGATACGCCGATGAATATTCTCCTCAATAATAAACATAACTTGACTCTTAAATACGAATGTTAAATAGGAAAGTGCTGCGTTATGGCACTGATTCACAGAGAATAGTCAAACGACTGCACACTATTAATGCCAATTATAAATAGGCCTACTTTATCAGATATAACCTCAGGCCCATAGGATGGGTGGATGGATGCGTACGCACACCCGCCCAGTCAAAAGAGTTCCACTTGGAGAACCAGTTGTGTTTGTTTGTATATAATAGAACGATGTCCAAAATAACCCCTCTCGACCGCGAAAAATCTCCAACACTACAACCCTCTCAACACGTGAAAATCTCCAACACTGCGCTCCTCGACCTTGAAATATCATCATCACCACTGCCCTCGACCCTGACAAATATCCAAGCCTACTATTTTCGACCCTAAATAATATCAAACATATACAAGTTTAATGGCATGAACTTGTCATAACATTAAGGTTCATACGAACATAACAACATAGCAGAAGGCTATATATTGAAACATGACATTAAATTGGATAGGACACACAGGCCGAAAAGCGAACACTCATCGTTAATAACCGCATAAGTGCTGTTGTCACACCGGACGAAAATTGGCATATGGTATGTAGCATCGCTTAAAACAATGCCGCACATTTTGTGTCTACAAGCTCAGAACAGAAAATTTTATCTATTATACTAGCAGTCGTGCCTGTTATTCGAGTGGGCCTGGTGATCAAGGGGTATAATCCAGAGCTGAACATTTGATCAATGAAGTATTTTGATTCAGCTTGCTCTTCGCAGTGCAATAGGTCTATATTGTAATCACCACATATATAAACAATTTAGTTGGTGAGATTTGCCAGTGGGAATGAGGGATTGTCATTACATCTGTTGATACTGGTATTCGGTGCCCTATTCATACAACCGACATTGATTTTTTCGTACTTACTAATTTGTATCTCAATAAAGATGCTTTCAAAACAGTCATCAACAGCATACGATATGTTCCTTAAACAAATATCAGAAGACTCGCAATTGTTAAGTACAGATTCACACACATATATGGCAACGCCTTCACCTTTTTTCTGGAATTACAGTACAGTTTGTAGCCCCAAAATACTGCATCGTTACTGTTTACTTCATTTCCGTCCCAACTGTTTTCTTTAAGCCACGTTTCTGATATAGCAATAATATGAAAATTTATACTCCATGCTTTGGATGGTATCTTTAATCTTGGGTAAGTATGCTTTTAAACTCCGGGCACTAAAGTGTATCATACTCAGTTTGATTGGCTGATTTTTGCCAGCACTGCTAAAGTTGGTTGAACGTTGTGCTGGGTGTAGTATTTACATTACGTGGGCAAATCGTTATACAACAA
This sequence comes from Paraescarpia echinospica, assembly GCA_020002185.1. Taxonomy (NCBI): domain Eukaryota; kingdom Metazoa; phylum Annelida; class Polychaeta; order Sabellida; family Siboglinidae; genus Paraescarpia; species Paraescarpia echinospica. Next base: position 31,038,531 of record CM034535.1, on the reverse strand, counting down.
ACAATCAGTATCACTATCGTGTTCGTAACAGTGTTCGTTGTAATCGAACGGTGTATCATACGTAGGCGTTAATTCGTCATTTTGTTGTGTAGTTGACGCCATGGTTAAGTGATCACAACAGCGTTTGCCAGGATAGTCAGCATGTATTTGGTTGTCTAACCATGGTTTGCGACTTCATCTCTTACCACCAGTTTGTCAAATGACAAATACGCATTTTCCCCTCTTCCCTGGCCTTCATCATGTTTGTTACCAGTTCTTTCAGCCTCGTCATGACCCTCTGCGAATAGTCCTCGTTCACGTAGATGCCACGAGGCCGTTTCTTCTTCGCCGCCTGCAGTACCACCTCGAGGTCCTTGAACGACTCGAACTTGACCTTGGTTGCTGGCGCCCAGATGTGCTTCGGGGAGTTCTAGGGCGGTTGTCATAGCCCTGCGCAAGCTCTTCTCCGTCTGCTCCCACATCTCGCCGTCGACCTCACAACGCCGTCGAAACGTAGATTACAGCGTCGTGACTGGTTTTCTTGGTAGTCGATCACATGCTCGACTTTCTTGCTCATTTCTTCAAACTCGATCATCTTCCTCGACAGATCGTCAATGTTTTCCTTCGATTGCTTCTCTCGACTTGGGTTTGATGTGTACTGCAGGCTGACTCGGAGTTAGATCAGCGCCGTGGTTGTCTCACGCATGAAACAGTCCACCCTCCTGTTGATTCCAGCTATCGCGCTTTGCAAGCACGCCTGATACGCATCTTGTATTTTCATTCTCAACGAATGTACTGTAGGTCTGGCTTTCGTCCGCGTCAGCGCTTACTTCTAGGTGGATGTCAGCAGCAGGGGCCGCGGTTGCACCACTCAGGCCCGCTTCGGTCTTGGGCGGCTTTGCCTTAGGCATCACGGTTTGGTTTACATATGCCAACACATGAAACTAAAAAATACTCTGAATGACGTTATGCCAACCAGGTTTATTAACAAATGTGGCAGCCTGTTCAATATAAACTGTCACCGAAGGAAGAAGAATACAGACACAATACTAAGATGTTACGATACTTACACTCAAATGTAAAGACTACTAAAGTGAATAATAGTAAATGGTATTTCATAGTCCAATAATAGGTGATCCATACATTTAGAAATGAGTTGCGACACATCGGGCAATTCACCCAAACTGATGGGGTGATACGCCTATTGCCCCATGTTAGAATAGGCTTATTACCCCTTTAGCATTTTTTTGGCGACAGGGCACCACTGAAACGACAACGTGGTAGCCCGTATTTCTGTTTACTAATGTGTTTACTTGATATATTACGTGACGTGTGCCTATTTCCCATTCGCAGGTTTATATGCAACAAGGTTATCGTCACAAAAGTTGTATTCATATTTTACATCAAAACAAAAAAAATCAAAAAGCGTGATTTTTTCACTTACTGTGTAAGTAACGTTCCGCCGTTTTCGTGTGACGGGAAAGCAAGGTGGCAGGCGGCACGTTAATCAGCTGTAGAGGTAGTCGCGTGCAAGTGTCAGACGGGACAAAAGTGGGGTAAGCTTGTCGCCTCACGTAGGCCAATCCCCCTACCCTACCCTATGCATAATCAAATACCCCAAGGTAGACTTACAATACTATTGTATTGCAGTAAAACCGAAAGCAACGGCAGACAATTCGCTGCAGACAATCATTTATTTTCTGATGACTTTGTAAGCAAGATATATTTCAGTGGTGTGTTGGCGCAGAACTGTTTTGGACATAGTGTGCAATATTTGCTTTTTTATTGGAAATTGTACATAAAAACTGTAATGCCTTGAAGAATACTATACTGCTGCCCACGTCATCAGACCATCATCAACCAAACATCAAACATGTGTACTGGAACGCCCTGTCTCCGGATTAGAACTATGCAGGGTGTTTTTTAATATACGCATGTATTACTTAATAAGGCAGAAATTCTTTCAACACTTTTTATTAATGAAAATTTTTCCAACCAACATGAAACAGTGGTGGTTCGTCTATCCGGATGTAGTTGCGACGTAAGACGAGAACTCGAGGTGTCGGGGTGAATGCATTCGGACTAATCGTTCCGATATTTTTACCCGACAGATCCAATTCCGTGAAGTTGTCGTAGCCGAGCAGTAATTCTTCGTTGAGTTCCTCGACAGAATTTTTCCTACCTCTGAGCACTAACAGCCGAGGTGAGATAGGTTCAGTTCGGATAGCATAACTAAGTCCTCGAACGAGTATTCATCAATAGTTCTCATTGCATTGGAACTCAGATCTAACGTGGCTACTTTACGCAGGTTGCAGAATACTTCTCTCTTGATAGCTGGAATGTTAGATGTACTTAACGTAATGGAAGTAATATTGCTGTCATTGAGACCCCGTCTCACCGCGGACGGCGATGTTTCGAAGGAGTGGCGCGTACACGTCACCGACGACGCGCGGTTCCACGAGATCCGTGTACACGTACAGGCTCTCGATGCCCGCCGACATATTTACCGTATCGCGACCTTCGTACTCGTACGTGTACGCGACGGGCATGGTGTCGATGACGACCGCCGGCGCGGGACCATACATGGACGCACTCAGGATCGTGTTGTTATTGAAACCTAGCACGTACTTCAGACGGCTCGTATGAGGTATGATAAATTCGACACCCAGCGACATACGTAGCGTAAATCGGTTAGAGACGGCGCAGTATTCTAGCATGGCCTTGACCTTCTTTGTGCGTAATTTATCTAGCGCCTCGTTGATCCTGTTCAACAACGTATAAACGTTGTTGTAGAAACCGTGAGGAATCGTGGTCTGACGGTATATCAGGACGGTCGTGCCGTGTTCGTCTACCTGCGTGTAAACACCCGGATCACCCGTCGCGCAAGTCAGGTAGAAGTAGGCGTCCTTCTTTCTCACGTTGTACCACGTGTGCGGATACTGTACCGACACCGATCCGCATTCCCACTCACACGACAGGTCGAAACGTCGCGGCAACGTCGTGACGAAGTGCGTCAACGTATTTTCGGGGTGACGCTTCATAGACGCGTTGCTCGGTAGCGTCAGGTAAAAGTCAGACGAGACCGCCATCGTGTTGTTGTTGTCGACGTTCGCCGCCACCAACACTCATAGACGGACTCGGGAGCAGGTAACCGAGACAGCTGCTCAACAGCGCCGTCCACAGGTTGGAGTCACCTTGACCTTTCGTCAGATTGTATATACAAACGGCGATGACGAAGTACAGGACGACGACCTGACAGAGGAATACGATTTCGGCCTTAGGGCATTCGTTGCCGCAGATTCGCCATGGAATGGGTTCGGCGGTGGTTGTGGTGGTAGCGTCGATGGAGTCCGCGTGCTCGTCGACGGAGTCCGCGTGCTCGGCGCCGGCGTTCGTTCGACGATCGCCACTCGAGGTAGTTTCGTCGTCGTCGCTCATCGTCGCGCCACTGCGCTCTGTCGATACAGCAGGGACCTTTATACGGTAAGAACGAAGATCCGTTGCATATTCCCGCCTCGTGCAGTCGCCAACAGCCCGTGTGGCGCATCCAACGATTCATTCTCATTGCCGCCGCCTCCTCGCTAGTAGTAGTAGTCTTTTTATAGGTCCACGAGCGACTCGGCGTCGATCCAGCTGTTGAATGAGGCCGGATATCAGCTCCATTTTACGAGCGCCTCCGAACCACCGCCGCGACGCCGACGACGCTGTAGAACCGTCTCCACGCGATACAGTTTGTCCTTCGGAACGACTACGCGTTGTAGTTCCGGTTCGTAGAAGGCCCCCTCTACCGGCGTCCCGGCGTCGTCCTTCAGGCGATAAACGGGCGGTTCGGACGGGTGCACCTCTACGACGGTGGAGAGCTCCTCGCTCCAGTTAGCCATGTATCCTTTTTTGAATTGACCCCTCGTCTTGCTGATACGTACGCGATCTCCCACGCGTAGTTTCGGTTTTCGCCGTTGAACGCAACCGACGTCGCCAACCCCGTACAGTCGTTGCCATACGGCCTCCTGATTCGTCGCGTCGACACTCGCCGGCGTCCTACCGATGCTTCGGTGGTAGGCGTTGTTCTACGATCGCACGAAATCCGGTAACGCCTCTACGTAGCGCAGCGTCTCGTGTTTCGTAAAATAGCGCCACATACGCGTCTTCAAAGTCCGATTAAACCGTTCCACGACGCTCGCTTTAGTCTCTTCGTTATGCGTCACGAAATGATGAACGCCGCGACTCTTTAGGAACGTTTGCAGGGGTCGGTTCAAAAACTCGCTCCCCTTATCGGTTTGCAGCGAGTTCGGCGTCTCGTCGTCGCTCAGCAGGCGCTCGAAGGCCACGACGAGCGACGGGCCGGACTTACTCTTCAACGGAACGCACCACGCCCACTTCGAAAACACATCGATCACCGTCAATGGGTATGTTATACCGTCGTTGTGCGTTTTCAGTCTAGTCAAGTCGACCAGATCGGCTTGCCACTGCTGGTTTCGACCGCCCACGATGACGCGACGTCGTTTGAAATGTCGTTTAACCGGTTTGTGTAGGGTATAGGCGTCCTGCGACGCTAGCCACCTTTCGACGGCCGGACGTCGGAGCTTCGACGCCCGGTGCAACGCGTCGACGCCTCCGTAACTTCCCACCCGTTTCGGATCGAAGTAGACGTTATTCAGGTCGTCGTCGTCGTCGTCGTTTCGTTGCTATCGAGGCTTTCGTTTTGGACGACGGCTCCACGCGGACACCATGACGTCGACGACGATGATGATCAATGTACGATGATTATTATACACGTATAGAGTGCGATAAGCGCGATGGTGAAGCCGATGACCGTTATCGTGCGTCGTGACGGCATCACAACGTGTCCCACGCCGCGACTCCCAACGAAGACGATCGTTGTCTGCGTTTAGTCTCGCCTCGCATCCGACGACGTCTCCACTCCGGCGTCGCTGATGAACTAGACGTCGTCGGCATCATCGTCGCCTCTTCTAGTAGGTGCTTCTGTCGTCACTCCATGTACGATCGATAGCGCGGGTTGCCCACGAATTCCATAGGGATATTCATATCCTTCATGTGCAATCCGAACTCTCGCCATCCTACGGGCGCTGTCGTCTTCGATCTCGTTCGCATGAGATCGTTCACTAGATCGACCATGTTACTCCCCGCGATCGTTTTACCGTCGTACACGAATTCACCGCGATCGTTCCATCGACACAACGGATCGGCTTTCATTTTTTCGATAAGCAGTCCCGTCTTCCCTTTCAACGTTTTCGGCATACTGGCTATGATTTCGCGCTCTACGACCTCCGACGATGGTGGCGCCACCGTCGCCGCCGCCCCCACCGCAGGCGTCTCGCCGCCGCCGCTGCTGTTGACCACCGACACGCGTACCGGTTGCGCCGCTCGAGCCGCCTCTATCGTATTGTACCGACTCAGCAGTTGATTGCACGACGCTACCTTTTCGCGTTCGGATAAATACGAACGTTCTAGAATGTCCTTCATGTCGCTGTCCAGGCTACTCAGCACACGTGATCGGGGCGTGCTCGACGACTGATCGACACGTGGCAGGAGGCTTTCCACCAATCGTGGGTCGACCAACGCCATCTTCTTCGCGTACTGCATCAATCACCCGCTGCCGATCACCAGTCTGAGCAGCGGAAGGAGAACGGTGCTCGCTAACGGCGCTAGCAGGGCCGTCAGAAAACCACCCGCACCCTTTTGCAAGATGGCACGCTTCTGCTTAATCGCAACGTGTTTGTCGGTGAGTTTACGCAGGTGATTCCTGTATTTCGCCAACACGCGTTTCTGTTTCGGCGACAACTTCACGTTCCCTTTCAGAATGTTGTACGCGCAATGGCACAGACTACAAATGAGACCGGCGTCCGCGTGGGCGAGCACGGCTTTTCGCAGATCGATGTTCCGCCTATGCCTCTCCAACAGCTGCAGGGCGACAATGTGTCTCTTCACTCGATTCGTCGGTGCCGCCACCTTCGGTCGTCTCTTCGCTGCCACCGCGCGCCCCGTCATACCGACTAATAAACGTACGCCCCGTCGTCCCTCTCTTCTTATAGGCCGCCGACACCACCACCACCGCCACCACCCTTCCGTACGTACACGTACTGAAGGCGATCGTCCGGAAATATGCACTTACGCAGGCGCATGTCCTCTTCCGTTTCCTGTTTCAGATCCACGAATAGATAGCCGTACGCCGACGTCGTCGCGTCTTTGAAAGCCTCTATCATGTAGTTGATCTTTCCCGGGTACATCTGTTTCGCTAGGTGACCTACTTGGCCGGCATCTCGGGGGCTCTTGAATAGCACTATGTATTGAGCGTTCAGGCTGATTTTACGGTTTTCTTTCCCTTTCGGAAACATGTTCTGTCGCAATTGTACGACCGACGTATTACAGTGATGACTTTTTTTAGTAAATAGTACCGTCACCCGGCTATCGGTCTCCTCCATGAGGTCGTCGAGTACTAGAAGCGTTCTCGCTTTACCGTCTAAACGTTTCGGATCCGGCAGGCCGTCTACGAACTCTTTTTTCGAAGACATAGACGCGTAGCCGCTCTGCCACTGTCCGTAGCACCACAGGATTTTCTCCGGCGGCGAATCGATCATAGCGTCGTGACGTATCAAACGCTCGACGAACGTCGTCTTACCGCACCCCGTAGGACCGGCTATTATACACGTAAAAGGATGCTTCAACGACGGTCCGTTCATTTTTCACGACTGAACGACGAACACTTTTTTACGCGTCTTTATAAGCATCGCGCAACTTCATCAACAGTTTACCGAGCATGTTCTTCCCCACATCGCCCACGATTCCGCTACCCCAGAAACCCTCCCTATTCGCTACCCATTCCACCAATTCGGCGTCCCCGGTCGCCAACAGTGCAGCCTTCAAATCACTCGATCCGTCAAACTTCCTCCTCAACAACGTCTTCATACATCTGACCCTAACGTCGGTCCATTTGGTTCCCATTCTCTTTTTTCGAATGTCGTAACCGCGTCGTTTCGCTGCATAAGAGGTTCGCGAACTTTTGATTTCTTCGGCACATTCCACGTCGTCGTAGAATATTGCTTTCCTATACTGATAGGCGTGCTCGACGGATCGAAAGCCCCGACCGAACGCCGACACTCGACACAAATACATATTCGACAAGAACGACCGCGATCCACCAAACCTTATAGGTGACGACATCATACCGACTACCGATCACCCGCTACCGCCACCGCTTATATACTGTCACCACCGCTAGATAGAGGAACTAAAAAGTTGCGACTAGGGTTCAAACCCGGAATCTTTCGATCCCTAGGCGAACGCTCTCCTAAGAGAGCTATACCGTCGCCAACGATTATGCAGTGGTTTTACCCCGGTTATATTATAGGATCTCTGTACTCACCGCTAGGTGGCATCTCACATACAACGAATCTAAAAAGGGTCGACGAACGGATTCGGACCGGGAATCTTTCGATCCCTAGTCGAACACTCTCCCAGGAGAGCTAATCCGTCGTCGACGTCTATACAGTGGTTTTATCGTGGTTATATATTCGCGCGATATACGCATTATTGCTTACGTCAGCACGCGCTAAGTACGGCGTTGATCGCTAGGGGACGAACTAAAAGGGTCTCTGCACTCACCGCTAGGTGGCATCTCGGGGTAATCAATCACGTTTTTTATAAGTAGGTGTCCAATTAGTATCAAATTACAAGGGTCATCAATCACGTTTTTTATAAGTAGGTTCCCGAAACTAATTAGTGTCAAAAAAAGCCTTTGATCTTTTTTTATAAGTAGGTGCCCGAAAACGTTTAGTGGTCATTAAATTCTTTTTTATAAGTAGGCGTTTGAGGTCGAAACCCGCCTCTATACTACTGTCGACAGATCAAGCCAGTTCAGATTCTTGATCTGTAATCTGTTGTATAACTTGTATTACCCGTTCTACTGTTTAGCTATTGTTTAGCTATACTGTTTAGTTACTGTTTAGATAGCAGTTTTGCTGTTATTAGAATGCTGTGTGTAGTTCCTACTTAAAACAAGCATGTTTCAGAATACCTACACACTAATATTATATGTTGCCGTTTATTTTATTATTGTAATTGAGATACAGCATGACGACACTTGTACCTTTGAGTTGTAATCCAAGTTTGTTAGTAACCAGTACCATTGCATTCTTAGAAGGGAGGTGTTGTGATATGCCCTGCTACGCTTACATATACAATAAAATAGTTCCGTCTCTTGCAACATGCCGTCGTTATCAACATATAAGTATTAGCACGATATACCATAAATGCCGCTACAACAGCTATATAACAGTCTTAGTGGCAGTCTCCCTGGCACCCGTTTTTGTTTATCTACAGCAACCTGATAGTTCATGGTCATGATGTTGTTAAATGATTATATCATACACTGATTGTTTCTACCTTTATATTATGTATTCTACTTAATAATACGTGTATTTCTTACTTGTTATTTTAACACATATTCCGTATTTCATAATTGAGCTGTAAATAATTCTGGTTTTTGAAAATTGTACCGTTTTGTTTTTACATGTGGGTCAAATAAACACTTCAAATTCCGATTATTTGTATTTTTTAATACAAACAATAATGTGCTAAGCAGAATCTAAATTTGACAGTACTTTTTGTAGCTTCGTTCAACAATACGATTTTACTTTTCGATCGGAGTCAGCGAATTTGTTAGGTACGTCCATAACTGTTCACCACCCGTTGAACAAAAATGTGCCGGATAACAAACACAACGTAACTGGTGCTTCATTGAACAATAACGTTTCACTTTTTATGGGAGTCAGCACATTTGTGGGTGGGTGGATCCTTGGATCAGTATTATCGGAAAGTTTGAGAAAACATACCCTTTTGGAGGGCTTATGAGAGCCAAATTCAATGTGCAGTGAATCTAGTTTAAATCATCATTAATATGGCACACCCCTTCAGAGACGATACTCCTAAGTTGATCCCATTGGACAACCACGTTGTTATGAATGAACATGTGGTAAACACCTTAAATCGATAGAACCACGGGAGAAAGATCAGTAAACAACTGACACAGGTCCGTGGTCGTTGACAGCACACGCTTCGTTCATGTTCCGATACGGAATAACGCCCTATTCAAATATCCTAGAGCACAGTCCAGTACCAAAGTTAGCGAGAAAAATGTCCACTTCGAAGAATATGGTATCCCTCTTCTCTCGGTTGTACACTATCGAGCAAACAAAGCGACTCCGAATTACAAAAACGTTGACGTCGTCTGGGATACGTACTTCGCCAGTATGGAACGATATTAGGGCCATAATTCCACAATGGTACATTGTCGAATTCTGACTTTCGATTTTCCATTTACGTCGACATTGTCGAATTCTGACTTTCGATTATCCATTTACGTCGACATAATGGAATTCTGACTTTCGATTATCCATTTACGCTGTCATTGTGCAAGATTGTTGTCAAATAATTGACTAGAATGCCGTTTGGTTAAATATGTTTAGTCAAATAAGTTGACACAAAAATCTACCCGAATACGATTTGCAACAATTTGTCTAATCAAATATGTACTCGTTGACCTTTCACAGATGTGCTGCCCCCCTAGCGAACTACACCAACTTGCAAATACTGAAGTATCCATTGCAAGTCAAGCCTTGTCAAAGCGTTGTGCTGTCAATCACCAGCGTCACGAAGCAGTGTACAGAATACTTATATCGAGCATTTTTCACCCACGTTATGAACTGTTTTATCAAAGTTTGAATTTAAAAGAACTCAAAGAAGAACGGAAGAAACGAAGTGCCATGCAGTGTGGCAGAAAACGCGAATTGATTGTCAGGTAGGTTGGTACTGTGTGTGAGCGATAATTCATCATGTTTCGTAAACTGTCAATAATAATATTTATTCTTCATCTTCTTCTTCCGTTAAGTGACCACAATCAATATATGATTATTCTGCCACTATTCTGGGATCTGGCATTTGGAAAGAAAACCCCACCTTCTACAAAATAGATAAAAATACACCCTACTAATAAACCCTGCACAAGGCAGTGTCAGGCCCAAAAGAACACAATAAGGTGTACAATTCAGTGAAAGCAACATATACATCCATCTAATATGTATATAAAACGGTCAGTGAAGCCAGTCCGTCTATGAAGCGTGAGCGTCTATGTCATGAATGGGGAGTCTCCCATCACAGTGATTTGTTTTGTATTTTGTTGACATTATGTAAATTGTTATTTTAAAATTTGTATCTTAGTACTTGTTTTCATATTTTGTAGTTCTAGTTGTTTCCAGCGCTTGGCAATGTTCTATTATCTGACTAGTCTGTATTATTGTGGTTACAATGTAATGGTCTTATGAGGTCTCATTCTTTATATGCTGGCACTGAGGGTGGTCACTACCAAGGTGCTTGTCGTGCTCAGTGGAACTTTTACGTCCCAAATTGAGACGGGACCGACAGTAATGTGATCACCGAGTCACGAGGGATACAGTGCACAGTCCAGAATTTTGAGAGCCAGATTTTTACACCAAATATGCCTGCTCGCCAGTGCTCGGTCCAGGTTTTGAACTCAGAGCACTAGCATGCCAGGCGGATGTGCTAACCACTACACAAGCCGCTCTCTCTGTATAATTTGTTTCTGCTGTTGGGATAAATAAAATGCATCCTTACCTTACCTAAAGATGGGAGGGTGTGTTTCTATATTTCATAAAAACCAGCACAAAATCTTGGAGTAACATACACTATCGAGATGGATGCGGGGGTACCAGCCCAGCCTGATCACAGTGCTTTCTTCTATATCATGAACAGTCTTACTCCAAACCCACTATACTTTATCTTAGTCACATATTAAACATAACTTGGGATAATGTCAGTGTTTTTCATTATACAGGTTAATGAAAAGGAGTTCAGCATGAAACTGTTGCAGAATAACATGTATAGGGACGCATATGGTGGTATGCACCAACTACCCAAATTTACTCTGGGGAGTCTAAAGGAATACTTATCCCAGTACGGAAAGAAGCTGGAGGAAAAGAGCAAGTCTCTATACAAAGAAAGGTGAGTTATCTTAACATAAAACTAAAAGGGCTGTAGGATTAAAGGTAAATGTGAATAACCATATGAGCTTAGTAGTTTGTACGTCCCTGTCAAATATGATACTGCCTTGATGAAATAATAGTTTTCTTTGTCAGTGGATACCAGCAGGCTTATTTGTAAGAGGTTTGGCAAATTTATATGTGTTAAATGTAAGAACAAACATTCAAAACCTAACAATAAATTATTCAGGACTAGTATTCCGGAATACCCTGCCTCATAAACTTAGAATACTCCTGACTATTAACCAGTTTAAAAGAAACCTAACAGCTCCTTACTCGTGAATTATTATTGATATTACATTATATATGTGTCTGGGTAAATATATATATATAGGTGAAGCACAATACTGGACCAAAAAAGAGGACTGGACAGCGAAAATAAGTGCAAAAAACAAAAAGTCTTAGATGGTAACCAAGATACATCTACATCTAAAATTAAAGAAGATAAGATATCTTAACTAACTGTTATGTGGCGCAATGCCAAGTGAAGTTGATGATCTAAAATATGAGAAATAAAAATTTGCTTGACTGATGTATGCTAGTACCTCATCAGAATCCAACCAAGACTTTTAAATTTTATGAATGATCAGAGCTCTCTGGACGTGAAATGGTGGACACTGTAACTTACGTTATCCACCACATTGTCCACAGCCACAATTTTTTTTCAAACAACAATAAACAGGCATGATGCGTTTTTTTGTGTCTCTTCTTTCTTCATGGGCCTAAGATACAGCACAAATGTTATCAACAGGAACTATCCGCAAAGAAACTGGTTATGGAGTAAATATAGCGTAAGTTACAGGACACCAATTTGGCCCAGTATTGTGCGACTCCACAATTTGTTTATATATAGAGTACATTGTTTTCTTCAGGTTATTGCGGTATATGCGTACCACCACAGACAACACACAAGGAAAGTGGTTTGTGTCAGCTGTTGTGTGGGCAGAGATGAGGAAGTCTGCCTCTTATAAAGTAGATGTGTCCATGAACAATGATGTGGTGGTGTTCACAATGTGAATGTGGTGCTGGGCAGGGCCCTACAGCTCACTGCAAGCATGTTGCAGCAGTTCTGTTCGGCCTGACACTACTGTCAGATAGGAACTATCTTGACAGAAGTGACATGTACACAGGTAAGACGTTTAAAAAAACCACTTATTTTCTGCATTCAATGTACTATGTGCAAATATTGGGGCAAATGTCAATGCACAAAAAATGGCATTTAGTTTATAAAAATTTTGTACAAATAAGCTGGATAGTTTCAAGAATGTGACACGCTCTTGTCAACATATCAGCAACAATAAATAAATGAAAGGGTTAAAATGCATATAAAATTCACAAATATGTAGCTGAATGTACACTTTGACTTGACCTGCAGGTCCTCCATCATGTTATACCTTTTAAAGGAACTCCTATCAAGTCCAGCAGATTACATGCAATTCGTGGGAAGGACAATGCGGACCTTATATATGATCCTCGATCAGAGCAACTGCAGAACAACGACTCTACTCCAGACAGGTTCACTCTATTTGATGAAACAAATCTTATATTCCTTTTACAGACCAATTGAAAATAGTTACTTGTCAAAACATGGGCATTAGTGCAGTCTCTGGCTTTATGTATAAAACAAATAATACAATGTTGCTTATATCTCTACATATACATATTTCAGGAAAGTCAACCAATGCCAGTGATGCAGCTATTCCCTCCTGCCAATCCACATGCCCTTGCCAACGACCACAATTACTTGAAGTTAACTCCACAAGATCAGTACTTGAAAGATGAAATGGTTAGTTAGTTCCATGCTTTTCAATTCAACATACATACATACATCTGTATTTGCACAATGTGCTCCATTGAAACAATGCACATGGTTACAATAGAGCGCAGTGGCTCAGTGACTAGAACATTGGACTCTCAATCAAGGGAACCCAGGTTCGAATTCAGTGCTGCTGTGTTGAACCTAGGGCAAGTTCGTTCACTCTAAGTTGCTCCAGTTCACTCAGCCGTATGAATGAGTACCTGGCTATAGACAATGGTGGATATATGTGTATGGATAGTCTTTGTGCATTAATTGCCGCATGGCTGAATGCTTCCAGAGACGTTGAGATGGTGCTCGATCGAACAAGTCTGCTAGGGAGTAAAATGTAAAGCGCTTTGAGCAGTCATAAGGGCTGTATAAGAGATTACTTTTTATAAACGTTGCATCGTCACAGCACAGAGGCCAACTTACACACCATTGTGCAATGCAGCTTTGAGCATTTCATTTGAAACTAAAATAAAACAAAGTTAAAACTTGAAACAAAAAGGGGGTTTGTTGTATTACAATTAATATCAAACTAACTGGTGATAATACAACTATATAGCTTAAAGCTGCAATATCAGTTCGATTTTTATGCTCCTCGCTTTTTTGACTAATTTCCCAAGAAAGCAAAACTATCAAGTATTCACTATAATATCCTAGTTCATTGGTGCACTTGTGCTACTTCGTTTTGTTGAAATTAATAAACAAACTGCGAACTATTTTGAATTTGGTTTCAAGTCGAAGTAGTCGAAACTAGCAACACTTACTTGAACTTGAGACATGCATCTGGAAGTGGAAACTTCATCAGACTGTCATCATATGATATCCGCTAGACTAGAGCCTAGAGGCTAGAGGTTCAGTCAGAGAGTGACAACGTCAACGAGCATAATATTTGATATGTATTGTATTTGGATCTTGTTAATAAGCTATATTATTCCGACAATACATATAGAGAGTAGATGACGTGAGGGTGCGAAATTACAGGAAACATTGCTTTGGCAGCAGGCTCCTGTTGATCGTGCAAGTAACTTAGTCAGGGAGCATCCGTAATTTCGTGCAACAGAACGTCAAACACGGGAGTATTTTATTGGTGATCATAATTATTAAAACATTGTTTTGTGACTCATATTTTGATACTATTACTGCAGAATATTGTTGATTTGCATTGTATTTTATGCAAAATAATTAAAATTTTTATATGACAACCATGATGGTGATTTTATTGAATATATAAATGTAAACGTGTAAATACATAAAATATAAATACAGCTAGAGTACACCATATATATATATAAGGTTTCCATTGTGGTCCTTGATGCCTGGCTAGTGTATGTAATGCATTAATTGGTATCCTGTGATACCTTTCAACTGACATATATCAGCTATTCTTATGTATTTACCTATATGTGTATATATTCTCACCACAGCAATATATAAATACATAATACGTCACTTGAATTATGATATTGCTAGAGGCCACACTGCAACCCATGAATGAGACTGAGAGGAGGCAGAGGAGGGGCTAGAGGCGGTCACCCGGGCCAGGCAGACACTGGGAGGATACATAGTCTGCGGAAGGCCCAATCCAGATAATTTCAAATTTATAACAATCAACCTCGTATAAGTTACCAACAAATTTTAATGTGCACATTTAAATATACATTTGTTTTCATACACATTTTAGTAATAACATCTTGGACATGAAAAACTAGGTTGACTTCTGCACTTGTGTATTATACCCAGTGTATCAACAAAGACATATTAATACACCTTTAAAAAGTATTTAGCATATGGCGATGACTCTGAAATAAATTTATAAAATAAATTATTCATTCTTGAAGAAGGTAGACATACACATTATGAACCTTTGAATACTTGACGAGGAAAATACACTGTTAGCATCACATAACACCTAATTTTGTCATTTCCAACATTCACCTTGACCATTAAACCTCAGGCTTAAAATGTCAAACATGAATATGTGTAGTAGTTACACATGGCAGACACTTACATGAATTTATATACTGAAAAAAAAATATATATAAATGCACTTTACTGATTAGCATAATTCAAACCAGTCTATAATATTGACTAAGATCAAGCAACACTGTAATGAAATTGAACAATTTAAAATTGATGTAATGACAATACCTAGTAAAGAAAAATAGTTTAACATTTTCACCGTTTTGAAAAATAGCATATTCGACTAATGTCTGCATGCTGTATCAATCCACCCCCTTCCTCCACCCGGAACAACCCCGGTAGACACTGACTGTTCCCAAGATGTCAACATGTATAGATGCAGCTGTAGTAGAACATTTATTGCTGCCTTTTTTGTGAAATGCTGCAGATCATATATGAAACAATATTTTATATTTTGCTGATTATGACAATGAACAATTCAATAATTGGGCAGTTGTATGTCCAGGATCTCGGACAAGATTCTACAGCCATGCAATATGCTGCATACTTACAGTTTGTCATATGAATGTCCACGGAGTGATCTCAATTGTGTCGTGCGATGCATCCGTGACAGATTCCCCAGTGCCGATGGGGTGTACACTGGCTTCCAGATCAGTCAGACTGACTGGAAACTAATATAGAATGCAGGTTGCTCGACATAAGAATGTGGTGACACCTGACTAGCTCTGCAATTGATGATGGAACGGTAGGTGCCAGGGTCTGGCAGATATGGCATGAGTCTTCGGGCAACAACTTTCAACACTGTGACAGAGGTTCAGTGTCGAGTATTCTTCGGTGAACTACATCGGTTTAGATATCGATGACATCACTGTATGTTTTCACTGTCTTTGATGGTACTGTGTACCAGCTTTCTGACGTTTTGCTGTACATCTGCATCTACCTATACTGGAGAAAAAGTGACAATTAGCATGGCTGTGACATGTATGATATTTTTATACGTGACGACACATTCATCAAAAGTCAATAATACAAGGTATTTGTATTCAAATTAACTATAACTTTTATCAGTGTCCATGAAAAAATACATGAATTATCCAGCTTTGTTACAGTGGTTGGGTTTCATTGTCTTTGTGTTGCTGATAGTCAGTGGCAGCCAGCTGAGTTCTTGCAACATACACCAGGCACTTGTTATGTACAACACAAGTTTGTGATGAAGTAATGGTATTGAAAGCCTTTTCACATTTTTCAGCAACAGTCTGTTGATATACTGACAGCAGTATTTTACTTGTTTAAATTATCTATGTATCATAAGGACTGTTATATATTTGTCATGCCACATATCATCTTTCTAAATTATTCTTTTTTATCACTTTTATATTTTCACAAATAATTTACATTACATTTTCATTTCTCATGATAATTAAACAACACTTGAGTAAGGTTAGTTTTGATATGGTGTAGTGTCCAGTCCTCGGGATTGGTCAAAGCACTTTACACTGTACTCTACTTTTAAATCAAAAACACCATCTTGACTTATGTGGGAAGTATTAAGCTGAAATTAATATGCAAAGACTATCCACCACTGTCTGTAGCAGGTACTCTTCATACAGCTGAGTAAACTGGAGCAATGTAGCATGTAGTGATTATATGTGTAATTCTCAGTCACATGGAGATGACCCTGTTTAGTCTAGTCACTATTTTTTGCGAATTGTCAACACACCAAGCATTGCACAAACTACACAGTTTTCGAATTTGATATCATTTTGACATTTTTTTAAACAAAGAATTGTAATATAGTTATTTTTATTTTATACTACATTTGTTCAACTAAACATCTTTCTAAGTAATTTGTTCTCATTGGTTTACATTTTATAGGCATTAAATTTGTTTGTTAAATACACATAATTGTTTAGTCACAAATTTTTTGAGTTGTAAACATATAATGCATGTATAAACTACAACTAGCATTTGATATCACATGTACTAACTAGTGTTGTTTTTTGCAACAAAGTATCGTGATAAAAGTAACTGTTTTTTTTTTTATATGTACCTGACATTTTGTTAACCTCTTCCTAATTTTTATTTCTATTGTTGCTTTGCATATTATGTGCATGTGATGAGTATGTGATATTAAAAATTATTACATTATACATATCAAGTGCAGTGATTATACCTGTAGTTGTATTGTGCTTTTCATAATTTTGTAGTCAATCTTATCAAATAGTTTCAATAAAATGTTTGTACTTTACATTGTCTTTACTATAATTCACGTGCATTTCTAACAACAATATGCAATTTAAGGAGGACACCCATTACTGCAAAATCCTCATGCAGATAAACAAAACTGAAAACATTTCGCCACTGCACAGGCATGATTATTATGATAGTACAATCACTGAGGCTTTGCTAGATTGTTTCACGTGTATTTATTTGCACTGTATATACAAATGTGTTTGCAACAGAAATATTCCAAATTAAATCAATAAACATTCAGTTCAAAAAATGAACTGCAAATGAAATGTAGAATGTAATTGAAAGTTTCACAAAAATCTTATCAACTAAAGATGGTGTAACTGCCCACATAAGATTGAAGATTGGTCAGAATAAAACATAATTGTTAAAACCAATCACATATGTTTGCATATCTTCCAATTATTATCCTATGATTTATATATATATATAAAACATTTGCATAGCGGCATCAATTAATACTTACGTTTGTTCTAACTGTCCTCAGCTGCATCTAGCCTCAGGAAGTGACTGGACACCTGAGCTGCCTTTGCTATGACCACTGAAGCTCGATAGAGCGATCACAGATCTTGTCATATGTGATGGCTGCAATGGTGTTGAGGTAGTTCGCGCCTTTGTGTTGAAGCTGTCAAACAAAGTCATGAATTGGAATATGGAATGAGTCAGATTATTTGTGAAAATGAACATGGTTTGACAGCACTACTACCCGTCAATATATATATAATATTATATATGTGTGTGTATATATGTGCCACTGGAAGCTGGCTACTCTTGTCTAAAGGCTGCCTGAGAAGAAGATTCCAGCTTTTAGTCATGTCTCTTATGACAGCAACAAAGGCATTTTATTATGGATTTCCTGGCTTGATTTAACAAATAAAAATGATGTACTTGCAACTGTGGTTATTAACTAGAGGTTTCTGACTGGGAACTGTGATTCCTCACGATATTATTATATGAAATTTCCACTTCCAGATGCATGTCCAAGTTCAAGTAAGTGTTGCTAGTTTCGACTACTTCGATTCGAAACCAAATTCAAAATAGTTCGCAGTTTGTTTATTAATTTCAAGAAAACGAAATAGCACAAGTGCACCAATGAACTAGGATATTATAGTGAATACTTGATAGCTTTGCTTTTTTGGGAAATTAGTCAGAAAAGCGAGGATCATAAAATCGAACTGATATTGCAGCTTTAAGCTATATAGTTGTATTGTCACAAGTTAGTCTGATACTAATTGTAATACAACAAACCCCCTTTTTGTTTCAAGTTTTAACTTTGTTTTATTTTAGTTTCAAATGAAATGCTCAGAGCTACATTGCACAATGGTTTGTAAGTTGGACTCTGTGCTGTGACGATGCAATGTTTATAAAAAGTAATCTCTTTTATAATAATGCAGTATCCAGTCCTTATGACTGCTCAAAGCGCTTTACATTTTATTCCCTAGCAGACTTATTCGATCGAGCACCATCTCAACGTCTCTGCGAAGCATTCAGCCATGCGGCAATTAATGCACAAAGACTATTCGTACACAAATATCCACAACTGTCTATAGCCAGGTACTCATTCATACGGCTGAGTGAACTGGAGCAACGTAGAGTGAACGCGCTTGCCCTAGGTTCAACACAGCAGCACTGAATTCGAACCTGTGTTCTCTTGATTGAGAGTCCAACGTTCTAGTCACTGAGCCACTGCGCTCTATTGTAACCATGTGCATTGTTTCAATGGAGCACATTGTGTAAATACAGATGTATGTATGTATGTTGAATTGAAAAGCATGGAAATAACTAACCGTTTCATCTTTCAAGTACTGATCTTGTGGAATTAACTTCAAGTAATTGTGGTCGTTGGCAAGGGCATGTGGATTGGCAGGAGGGAATAACTGCATCACTGGCATTGGTTGACTTTCCTGAAATATGCATATGTAGAGATATAAGCAACTTTGCATTATTTGCTTTATACATAAAGCCCATGTTTTGACAAGTAACTATTTTCAATTGGTCTGTAAAAGGAATATAAGATTTGTTTCGTCAAATAGAGTGAACCTGTCTGGAGTAGAGTCGTTGTTCTGCAGTTGCTCTGATCGAGGATCATATATAAGGTCCGCATTGTCCTTCCCACGAATTGCATGTAATCTGCTGGACTTGATAGGAGTTCCTTTAAAAGGTATAGCATGATGGAACGTTTGGAGGACCTGCAGGTCAAGTCAAAGTTTAAATTCAGCTACATATTTGTGAATTTTATATGCATTTTAACCCTTTCATTTATTTGTTGTTGCTGATATATTGACAAGAGCGTGTCACATTCTTGAAACTATCCAGCTTATTTGTACAACATTTTGATAAACTAAATGCCATTTTTTGTGCATTGACATTTGCCCCAATATTTGCACATAGTACATTGAATGCAGAAAATAAGTGGTTTTTTAAACGTCTTACCTGTGTACATGTCACTTCTGTCAAGATAGTTCCTATCTGACAGTAGTGTCAGGCCATTGACAAATAAAACTATTATTTCATCAAGGCAGTATCTTATTTGACAGGGATGTACAAACTACTAAGCTCATATGGTTATTAGCATTTTACCTTTAATCCTACAGTCCTTTTAGTTTTATGTTAAGATAACTCACCTTTCTTTGCATAGAGACTTGCACTTTTCCTCCAGCTTCTTTCCGTACTGGGATTAGTATTCATCTAGACTCCCCAGTGTAAATTTGGGTAGTTGGTGCATACCACCACGTACGTCCCTATACATGTTATTCTGCAACAGTTTCATGCTGAACTCCTCTTCATTAACCTGTATAATGAAAAACACTGACATTATCCCAAGTTATATTTAATATGTGACTAAGATAAAGTATAGTGGGTTTGGAGTAAGACTGCTCATGATATAGAAGAAAGCACTGTGATCAGGCTGGGCTGGTACCCCCACATCCCTCTCGATAGTGTATGTTACTCCAAGGTTTTGTGCTGGTTTTTATGAAATATAGAAACACACCCTCCCATCTTTAGGTAAGGTAAGGATGCATTTTATTTATCCCAACAGCAGAAACAAATTATACAGAGAGAGCGGCTAGTGTAGTGGTTAGCACATCCGCTTGGCATGCTAGTGCTCTGAGTTCGAAATCTGGACCGACACTGGCGAGCAGGCATATTTGGTGTAAAAATCTGGCTTTCAAAATTGTGGACTGTGCACTGTATCCCTCGTGACTCGGTGATCACATTAATGTCGGTCCCGTCTCAATTTGGGACGTAAAAGAACCACTGAGGACGACAAGCACCCTGATAGTGACCACCCTCAGTGCCAGCATGTAAAGAATGAGACCTCATAAGACCATTATATTGTAACCACAATAATACAGACTAGTCAGTTAATAGAACATTGCCAAGCGCTAGAAACAACTAGAACTACAAGATATGAAAACAAATACTAAGATACAAATTTTACAATAACACTTTACATAATGTCAACAAAATACAAAACAAATCACTGTGATGAGAGACTCCTCACTATTATTTATATCCTCACTCCTTTATATTATGTATTCTACTTAATAATACGTGTATTTCTTACTTGTTATTTTAACACATATTCCGTATTTCATAATTGAGCTGTAAATAATTCTGGTTTTTGAAAATTGTACCGTTTTGTTTTTACATGTGGGTCAAATAAACACTTCAAATTCCGATTATTTGTATTTTTTAATACAAACAATAATGTGCTAAGCAGAATCTAAATTTGACAGTACTTTTTGTAGCTTCGTTCAACAATACGATTTTACTTTTCGATCGGAGTCAGCGAATTTGTTAGGTACGTCCATAACTGTTCACCACCCGTTGAACAAAAATGTGCCGGATAACAAACACAACGTAACTGGTGCTTCATTGAACAATAACGTTTCACTTTTTATGGGAGTCAGCACATTTGTGGGTGGGTGGATCCTTGGATCAGTATTATCGGAAAGTTTGAGAAAACATACCCTTTTGGAGGGCTTATGAGAGCCAAATTCAATGTGCAGTGAATCTAGTTTAAATCATCATTAATATGGCACACCCCTTCAGAGACGATACTCCTAAGTTGATCCCATTGGACAACCACGTTGTTATGAATGAACATGTGGTAAACACCTTAAATCGATAGAACCACGGGAGAAAGATCAGTAAACAACTGACACAGGTCCGTGGTCGTTGACAGCACACGCTTCGTTCATGTTCCGATACGGAATAACGCCCTATTCAAATATCCTAGAGCACAGTCCAGTACCAAAGTTAGCGAGAAAAATGTCCACTTCGAAGAATATGGTATCCCTCTTCTCTCGGTTGTACACTATCGTGCAAACAAAGCGACTCCGAATTACAAAAACGTTGACGTCGTCTGGGATACGTACTTCGCCAGTATGGAACGATATTAGGGCCATAATTCCACAATGGTACATTGTCGAATTCTGACTTTCGATTTTCCATTTACGTCGACATTGTCGAATTCTGACTTTCGATTATCCATTTACGTCGACATAATGGAATTCTGACTTTCGATTATCCATTTACGCTGTCATTGTGCAAGATTGTTGTCAAATAATTGACTAGAATGCCGTTTGGTTAAATATGTTTAGTCAAATAAGTTGACACAAAAATCTACCCGAATACGATTTGCAACAATTTGTCTAATCAAATATGTACTCGTTGACCTTTCACAGATGTGCTGCCCCCCTAGCGAACTACACCAACTTGCAAATACTGAAGTATCCATTGCAAGTCAAGCCTTGTCAAAGCGTTGTGCTGTCAATCACCAGCGTCACGAAGCAGTGTACAGAATACTTATATCGAGCATTTTTCACCCACGTTATGAACTGTTTTATCAAAGTTTGAATTTAAAAGAACTCAAAGAAGAACGGAAGAAACGAAGTGCCATGCAGTGTGGCAGAAAACGCGAATTGATTGTCAGGTAGGTTGGTACTGTGTGTGAGCGATAATTCATCATGTTTCGTAAACTGTCAATAATAATATTTATTCTTCATCTTCTTCTTCCGTTAAGTGACCACAATCAATATATGATTATTCTGCCACTATTCTGGGATCTGGCATTTGGAAAGAAAACCCCACCTTCTACAAAATAGATAAAAATACACCCTACTAATAAACCCTGCACAAGGCAGTGTCAGGCCCAAAAGAACACAATAAGGTGTACAATTCAGTGAAAGCAACATATACATCCATCTAATATGTATATAAAACGGTCAGTGAAGCCAGTCCGTCTATGAAGCGTGAGCGTCTATGTCATGAATGGGGAGTCTCCCATCACAGTGATTTGTTTTGTATTTTGTTGACATTATGTAAATTGTTATTTTAAAATTTGTATCTTAGTACTTGTTTTCATATTTTGTAGTTCTAGTTGTTTCCAGCGCTTGGCAATGTTCTATTATCTGACTAGTCTGTATTATTGTGGTTACAATGTAATGGTCTTATGAGGTCTCATTCTTTATATGCTGGCACTGAGGGTGGTCACTACCAAGGTGCTTGTCGTGCTCAGTGGAACTTTTACGTCCCAAATTGAGACGGGACCGACAGTAATGTGATCACCGAGTCACGAGGGATACAGTGCACAGTCCAGAATTTTGAGAGCCAGATTTTTACACCAAATATGCCTGCTCGCCAGTGCTCGGTCCAGGTTTTGAACTCAGAGCACTAGCATGCCAGGCGGATGTGCTAACCACTACACAAGCCGCTCTCTCTGTATAATTTGTTTCTGCTGTTGGGATAAATAAAATGCATCCTTACCTTACCTAAAGATGGGAGGGTGTGTTTCTATATTTCATAAAAACCAGCACAAAATCTTGGAGTAACATACACTATCGAGATGGATGCGGGGGTACCAGCCCAGCCTGATCACAGTGCTTTCTTCTATATCATGAACAGTCTTACTCCAAACCCACTATACTTTATCTTAGTCACATATTAAACATAACTTGGGATAATGTCAGTGTTTTTCATTATACAGGTTAATGAAAAGGAGTTCAGCATGAAACTGTTGCAGAATAACATGTATAGGGACGCATATGGTGGTATGCACCAACTACCCAAATTTACTCTGGGGAGTCTAAAGGAATACTTATCCCAGTACGGAAAGAAGCTGGAGGAAAAGAGCAAGTCTCTATACAAAGAAAGGTGAGTTATCTTAACATAAAACTAAAAGGGCTGTAGGATTAAAGGTAAATGTGAATAACCATATGAGCTTAGTAGTTTGTACGTCCCTGTCAAATATGATACTGCCTTGATGAAATAATAGTTTTCTTTGTCAGTGGATACCAGCAGGCTTATTTGTAAGAGGTTTGGCAAATTTATATGTGTTAAATGTAAGAACAAACATTCAAAACCTAACAATAAATTATTCAGGACTAGTATTCCGGAATACCCTGCCTCATAAACTTAGAATACTCCTGACTATTAACCAGTTTAAAAGAAACCTAACAGCTCCTTACTCGTGAATTATTATTGATATTACATTATATATGTGTCTGGGTAAATATATATATATAGGTGAAGCACAATACTGGACCAAAAAAGAGGACTGGACAGCGAAAATAAGTGCAAAAAACAAAAAGTCTTAGATGGTAACCAAGATACATCTACATCTAAAATTAAAGAAGATAAGATATCTTAACTAACTGTTATGTGGCGCAATGCCAAGTGAAGTTGATGATCTAAAATATGAGAAATAAAAATTTGCTTGACTGATGTATGCTAGTACCTCATCAGAATCCAACCAAGACTTTTAAATTTTATGAATGATCAGAGCTCTCTGGACGTGAAATGGTGGACACTGTAACTTACGTTATCCACCACATTGTCCACAGCCACAATTTTTTTTCAAACAACAATAAACAGGCATGATGCGTTTTTTTGTGTCTCTTCTTTCTTCATGGGCCTAAGATACAGCACAAATGTTATCAACAGGAACTATCCGCAAAGAAACTGGTTATGGAGTAAATATAGCGTAAGTTACAGGACACCAATTTGGCCCAGTATTGTGCGACTCCACAATTTGTTTATATATAGAGTACATTGTTTTCTTCAGGTTATTGCGGTATATGCGTACCACCACAGACAACACACAAGGAAAGTGGTTTGTGTCAGCTGTTGTGTGGGCAGAGATGAGGAAGTCTGCCTCTTATAAAGTAGATGTGTCCATGAACAATGATGTGGTGGTGTTCACAATGTGAATGTGGTGCTGGGCAGGGCCCTACAGCTCACTGCAAGCATGTTGCAGCAGTTCTGTTCGGCCTGACACTACTGTCAGATAGGAACTATCTTGACAGAAGTGACATGTACACAGGTAAGACGTTTAAAAAAACCACTTATTTTCTGCATTCAATGTACTATGTGCAAATATTGGGGCAAATGTCAATGCACAAAAAATGGCATTTAGTTTATAAAAATTTTGTACAAATAAGCTGGATAGTTTCAAGAATGTGACACGCTCTTGTCAACATATCAGCAACAATAAATAAATGAAAGGGTTAAAATGCATATAAAATTCACAAATATGTAGCTGAATGTACACTTTGACTTGACCTGCAGGTCCTCCATCATGTTATACCTTTTAAAGGAACTCCTATCAAGTCCAGCAGATTACATGCAATTCGTGGGAAGGACAATGCGGACCTTATATATGATCCTCGATCAGAGCAACTGCAGAACAACGACTCTACTCCAGACAGGTTCACTCTATTTGATGAAACAAATCTTATATTCCTTTTACAGACCAATTGAAAATAGTTACTTGTCAAAACATGGGCATTAGTGCAGTCTCTGGCTTTATGTATAAAACAAATAATACAATGTTGCTTATATCTCTACATATACATATTTCAGGAAAGTCAACCAATGCCAGTGATGCAGCTATTCCCTCCTGCCAATCCACATGCCCTTGCCAACGACCACAATTACTTGAAGTTAACTCCACAAGATCAGTACTTGAAAGATGAAATGGTTAGTTAGTTCCATGCTTTTCAATTCAACATACATACATACATCTGTATTTGCACAATGTGCTCCATTGAAACAATGCACATGGTTACAATAGAGCGCAGTGGCTCAGTGACTAGAACATTGGACTCTCAATCAAGGGAACCCAGGTTCGAATTCAGTGCTGCTGTGTTGAACCTAGGGCAAGTTCGTTCACTCTAAGTTGCTCCAGTTCACTCAGCCGTATGAATGAGTACCTGGCTATAGACAATGGTGGATATATGTGTATGGATAGTCTTTGTGCATTAATTGCCGCATGGCTGAATGCTTCCAGAGACGTTGAGATGGTGCTCGATCGAACAAGTCTGCTAGGGAGTAAAATGTAAAGCGCTTTGAGCAGTCATAAGGGCTGTATAAGAGATTACTTTTTATAAACGTTGCATCGTCACAGCACAGAGGCCAACTTACACACCATTGTGCAATGCAGCTTTGAGCATTTCATTTGAAACTAAAATAAAACAAAGTTAAAACTTGAAACAAAAAGGGGGTTTGTTGTATTACAATTAATATCAAACTAACTGGTGATAATACAACTATATAGCTTAAAGCTGCAATATCAGTTCGATTTTTATGCTCCTCGCTTTTTTGACTAATTTCCCAAGAAAGCAAAACTATCAAGTATTCACTATAATATCCTAGTTCATTGGTGCACTTGTGCTACTTCGTTTTGTTGAAATTAATAAACAAACTGCGAACTATTTTGAATTTGGTTTCAAGTCGAAGTAGTCGAAACTAGCAACACTTACTTGAACTTGAGACATGCATCTGGAAGTGGAAACTTCATCAGACTGTCATCATATGATATCCGCTAGACTAGAGCCTAGAGGCTAGAGGTTCAGTCAGAGAGTGACAACGTCAACGAGCATAATATTTGATATGTATTGTATTTGGATCTTGTTAATAAGCTATGTTATTCCGACAATACATATAGAGAGTAGATGACGTGAGGGTGCGAAATTACAGGAAACATTGCTTTGGCAGCAGGCTCCTGTTGATCGTGCAAGTAACTTAGTCAGGGAGCATCCGTAATTTCGTGCAACAGAACGTCAAACACGGGAGTATTTTATTGGTGATCATAATTATTAAAACATTGTTTTGTGACTCATATTTTGATACTATTACTGCAGAATATTGTTGATTTGCATTGTATTTTATGCAAAATAATTAAAATTTTTATATGACAACCATGATGGTGATTTTATTGAATATATAAATGTAAACGTGTAAATACATAAAATATAAATACAGCTAGAGTACACCATATATATATATAAGGTTTCCATTGTGGTCCTTGATGCCTGGCTAGTGTATGTAATGCATTAATTGGTATCCTGTGATACCTTTCAACTGACATATATCAGCTATTCTTATGTATTTACCTATATGTGTATATATTCTCACCACAGCAATATATAAATACATAATACGTCACTTGAATTATGATATTGCTAGAGGCCACACTGCAACCCATGAATGAGACTGAGAGGAGGCAGAGGAGGGGCTAGAGGCGGTCACCCGGGCCAGGCAGACACTGGGAGGATACATAGTCTGCGGAAGGCCCAATCCAGATAATTTCAAATTTATAACAATCAACCTCGTATAAGTTACCAACAAATTTTAATGTGCACATTTAAATATACATTTGTTTTCATACACATTTTAGTAATAACATCTTGGACATGAAAAACTAGGTTGACTTCTGCACTTGTGTATTATACCCAGTGTATCAACAAAGACATATTAATACACCTTTAAAAAGTATTTAGCATATGGCGATGACTCTGAAATAAATTTATAAAATAAATTATTCATTCTTGAAGAAGGTAGACATACACATTATGAACCTTTGAATACTTGACGAGGAAAATACACTGTTAGCATCACATAACACCTAATTTTGTCATTTCCAACATTCACCTTGACCATTAAACCTCAGGCTTAAAATGTCAAACATGAATATGTGTAGTAGTTACACATGGCAGACACTTACATGAATTTATATACTGAAAAAAAAATATATATAAATGCACTTTACTGATTAGCATAATTCAAACCAGTCTATAATATTGACTAAGATCAAGCAACACTGTAATGAAATTGAACAATTTAAAATTGATGTAATGACAATACCTAGTAAAGAAAAATAGTTTAACATTTTCACCGTTTTGAAAAATAGCATATTCGACTAATGTCTGCATGCTGTATCAATCCACCCCCTTCCTCCACCCGGAACAACCCCGGTAGACACTGACTGTTCCCAAGATGTCAACATGTATAGATGCAGCTGTAGTAGAACATTTATTGCTGCCTTTTTTGTGAAATGCTGCAGATCATATATGAAACAATATTTTATATTTTGCTGATTATGACAATGAACAATTCAATAATTGGGCAGTTGTATGTCCAGGATCTCGGACAAGATTCTACAGCCATGCAATATGCTGCATACTTACAGTTTGTCATATGAATGTCCACGGAGTGATCTCAATTGTGTCGTGCGATGCATCCGTGACAGATTCCCCAGTGCCGATGGGGTGTACACTGGCTTCCAGATCAGTCAGACTGACTGGAAACTAATATAGAATGCAGGTTGCTCGACATAAGAATGTGGTGACACCTGACTAGCTCTGCAATTGATGATGGAACGGTAGGTGCCAGGGTCTGGCAGATATGGCATGAGTCTTCGGGCAACAACTTTCAACACTGTGACAGAGGTTCAGTGTCGAGTATTCTTCGGTGAACTACATCGGTTTAGATATCGATGACATCACTGTATGTTTTCACTGTCTTTGATGGTACTGTGTACCAGCTTTCTGACGTTTTGCTGTACATCTGCATCTACCTATACTGGAGAAAAAGTGACAATTAGCATGGCTGTGACATGTATGATATTTTTATACGTGACGACACATTCATCAAAAGTCAATAATACAAGGTATTTGTATTCAAATTAACTATAACTTTTATCAGTGTCCATGAAAAAATACATGAATTATCCAGCTTTGTTACAGTGGTTGGGTTTCATTGTCTTTGTGTTGCTGATAGTCAGTGGCAGCCAGCTGAGTTCTTGCAACATACACCAGGCACTTGTTATGTACAACACAAGTTTGTGATGAAGTAATGGTATTGAAAGCCTTTTCACATTTTTCAGCAACAGTCTGTTGATATACTGACAGCAGTATTTTACTTGTTTAAATTATCTATGTATCATAAGGACTGTTATATATTTGTCATGCCACATATCATCTTTCTAAATTATTCTTTTTTATCACTTTTATATTTTCACAAATAATTTACATTACATTTTCATTTCTCATGATAATTAAACAACACTTGAGTAAGGTTAGTTTTGATATGGTGTAGTGTCCAGTCCTCGGGATTGGTCAAAGCACTTTACACTGTACTCTACTTTTAAATCAAAAACACCATCTTGACTTATGTGGGAAGTATTAAGCTGAAATTAATATGCAAAGACTATCCACCACTGTCTGTAGCAGGTACTCTTCATACAGCTGAGTAAACTGGAGCAATGTAGCATGTAGTGATTATATGTGTAATTCTCAGTCACATGGAGATGACCCTGTTTAGTCTAGTCACTATTTTTTGCGAATTGTCAACACACCAAGCATTGCACAAACTACACAGTTTTCGAATTTGATATCATTTTGACATTTTTTTAAACAAAGAATTGTAATATAGTTATTTTTATTTTATACTACATTTGTTCAACTAAACATCTTTCTAAGTAATTTGTTCTCATTGGTTTACATTTTATAGGCATTAAATTTGTTTGTTAAATACACATAATTGTTTAGTCACAAATTTTTTGAGTTGTAAACATATAATGCATGTATAAACTACAACTAGCATTTGATATCACATGTACTAACTAGTGTTGTTTTTTGCAACAAAGTATCGTGATAAAAGTAACTGTTTTTTTTTTTATATGTACCTGACATTTTGTTAACCTCTTCCTAATTTTTATTTCTATTGTTGCTTTGCATATTATGTGCATGTGATGAGTATGTGATATTAAAAATTATTACATTATACATATCAAGTGCAGTGATTATACCTGTAGTTGTATTGTGCTTTTCATAATTTTGTAGTCAATCTTATCAAATAGTTTCAATAAAATGTTTGTACTTTACATTGTCTTTACTATAATTCACGTGCATTTCTAACAACAATATGCAATTTAAGGAGGACACCCATTACTGCAAAATCCTCATGCAGATAAACAAAACTGAAAACATTTCGCCACTGCACAGGCATGATTATTATGATAGTACAATCACTGAGGCTTTGCTAGATTGTTTCACGTGTATTTATTTGCACTGTATATACAAATGTGTTTGCAACAGAAATATTCCAAATTAAATCAAT
This sequence comes from Paraescarpia echinospica, assembly GCA_020002185.1. Classification (NCBI taxonomy): domain Eukaryota; kingdom Metazoa; phylum Annelida; class Polychaeta; order Sabellida; family Siboglinidae; genus Paraescarpia; species Paraescarpia echinospica. The sequence continues at coordinate 31,009,098 of CM034535.1, read as the reverse complement.
AAACATTCAGTTCAAAAAATGAACTGCAAATGAAATGTAGAATGTAATTGAAAGTTTCACAAAAATCTTATCAACTAAAGATGGTGTAACTGCCCACATAAGATTGAAGATTGGTCAGAATAAAACATAATTGTTAAAACCAATCACATATGTTTGCATATCTTCCAATTATTATCCTATGATTTATATATATATATAAAACATTTGCATAGCGGCATCAATTAATACTTACGTTTGTTCTAACTGTCCTCAGCTGCATCTAGCCTCAGGAAGTGACTGGACACCTGAGCTGCCTTTGCTATGACCACTGAAGCTCGATAGAGCGATCACAGATCTTGTCATATGTGATGGCTGCAATGGTGTTGAGGTAGTTCGCGCCTTTGTGTTGAAGCTGTCAAACAAAGTCATGAATTGGAATATGGAATGAGTCAGATTATTTGTGAAAATGAACATGGTTTGACAGCACTACTACCCGTCAATATATATATATATATAATATTATATATGTGTGTGTATATATGTGCCACTGGAAGCTGGCTACTCTTGTCTAAAGGCTGCCTGAGAAGAAGATTCCAGCTTTTAGTCATGTCTCTTATGACAGCAACAAAGGCATTTTATTATGGATTTCCTGGCTTGATTTAACAAATAAAAATGATGTACTTGCAACTGTGGTTATTAACTAGAGGTTTCTGACTGGGAACTGTGATTCCTCACGATATTATTATATGAAATTTCCACTTCCAGATGCATGTCCAAGTTCAAGTAAGTGTTGCTAGTTTCGACTACTTCGATTCGAAACCAAATTCAAAATAGTTCGCAGTTTGTTTATTAATTTCAAGAAAACGAAATAGCACAAGTGCACCAATGAACTAGGATATTATAGTGAATACTTGATAGCTTTGCTTTTTTGGGAAATTAGTCAGAAAAGCGAGGATCATAAAATCGAACTGATATTGCAGCTTTAAGCTATATAGTTGTATTGTCACAAGTTAGTCTGATACTAATTGTAATACAACAAACCCCCTTTTTGTTTCAAGTTTTAACTTTGTTTTATTTTAGTTTCAAATGAAATGCTCAGAGCTACATTGCACAATGGTTTGTAAGTTGGACTCTGTGCTGTGACGATGCAATGTTTATAAAAAGTAATCTCTTTTATAATAATGCAGTATCCAGTCCTTATGACTGCTCAAAGCGCTTTACATTTTATTCCCTAGCAGACTTATTCGATCGAGCACCATCTCAACGTCTCTGCGAAGCATTCAGCCATGCGGCAATTAATGCACAAAGACTATTCGTACACAAATATCCACAACTGTCTATAGCCAGGTACTCATTCATACGGCTGAGTGAACTGGAGCAACGTAGAGTGAACGCGCTTGCCCTAGGTTCAACACAGCAGCACTGAATTCGAACCTGTGTTCTCTTGATTGAGAGTCCAACGTTCTAGTCACTGAGCCACTGCGCTCTATTGTAACCATGTGCATTGTTTCAATGGAGCACATTGTGTAAATACAGATGTATGTATGTATGTTGAATTGAAAAGCATGGAAATAACTAACCGTTTCATCTTTCAAGTACTGATCTTGTGGAATTAACTTCAAGTAATTGTGGTCGTTGGCAAGGGCATGTGGATTGGCAGGAGGGAATAACTGCATCACTGGCATTGGTTGACTTTCCTGAAATATGCATATGTAGAGATATAAGCAACTTTGCATTATTTGCTTTATACATAAAGCCCATGTTTTGACAAGTAACTATTTTCAATTGGTCTGTAAAAGGAATATAAGATTTGTTTCGTCAAATAGAGTGAACCTGTCTGGAGTAGAGTCGTTGTTCTGCAGTTGCTCTGATCGAGGATCATATATAAGGTCCGCATTGTCCTTCCCACGAATTGCATGTAATCTGCTGGACTTGATAGGAGTTCCTTTAAAAGGTATAGCATGATGGAACGTTTGGAGGACCTGCAGGTCAAGTCAAAGTTTAAATTCAGCTACATATTTGTGAATTTTATATGCATTTTAACCCTTTCATTTATTTGTTGTTGCTGATATATTGACAAGAGCGTGTCACATTCTTGAAACTATCCAGCTTATTTGTACAACATTTTGATAAACTAAATGCCATTTTTTGTGCATTGACATTTGCCCCAATATTTGCACATAGTACATTGAATGCAGAAAATAAGTGGTTTTTTAAACGTCTTACCTGTGTACATGTCACTTCTGTCAAGATAGTTCCTATCTGACAGTAGTGTCAGGCCATTGACAAATAAAACTATTATTTCATCAAGGCAGTATCTTATTTGACAGGGATGTACAAACTACTAAGCTCATATGGTTATTAGCATTTTACCTTTAATCCTACAGTCCTTTTAGTTTTATGTTAAGATAACTCACCTTTCTTTGCATAGAGACTTGCACTTTTCCTCCAGCTTCTTTCCGTACTGGGATTAGTATTCATCTAGACTCCCCAGTGTAAATTTGGGTAGTTGGTGCATACCACCACGTACGTCCCTATACATGTTATTCTGCAACAGTTTCATGCTGAACTCCTCTTCATTAACCTGTATAATGAAAAACACTGACATTATCCCAAGTTATATTTAATATGTGACTAAGATAAAGTATAGTGGGTTTGGAGTAAGACTGCTCATGATATAGAAGAAAGCACTGTGATCAGGCTGGGCTGGTACCCCCACATCCCTCTCGATAGTGTATGTTACTCCAAGGTTTTGTGCTGGTTTTTATGAAATATAGAAACACACCCTCCCATCTTTAGGTAAGGTAAGGATGCATTTTATTTATCCCAACAGCAGAAACAAATTATACAGAGAGAGCGGCTAGTGTAGTGGTTAGCACATCCGCTTGGCATGCTAGTGCTCTGAGTTCGAAATCTGGACCGACACTGGCGAGCAGGCATATTTGGTGTAAAAATCTGGCTTTCAAAATTGTGGACTGTGCACTGTATCCCTCGTGACTCGGTGATCACATTAATGTCGGTCCCGTCTCAATTTGGGACGTAAAAGAACCACTGAGGACGACAAGCACCCTGATAGTGACCACCCTCAGTGCCAGCATGTAAAGAATGAGACCTCATAAGACCATTATATTGTAACCACAATAATACAGACTAGTCAGTTAATAGAACATTGCCAAGCGCTAGAAACAACTAGAACTACAAGATATGAAAACAAATACTAAGATACAAATTTTACAATAACACTTTACATAATGTCAACAAAATACAAAACAAATCACTGTGATGAGAGACTCCTCACTATTATTTATATCCTCACTCCTTTATATTATGTATTCTACTTAATAATACGTGTATTTCTTACTTGTTATTTTAACACATATTCCGTATTTCATAATTGAGCTGTAAATAATTCTGGTTTTTGAAAATTGTACCGTTTTGTTTTTACATGTGGGTCAAATAAACACTTCAAATTCCGATTATTTGTATTTTTTAATACAAACAATAATGTGCTAAGCAGAATCTAAATTTGACAGTACTTTTTGTAGCTTCGTTCAACAATACGATTTTACTTTTCGATCGGAGTCAGCGAATTTGTTAGGTACGTCCATAACTGTTCACCACCCGTTGAACAAAAATGTGCCGGATAACAAACACAACGTAACTGGTGCTTCATTGAACAATAACGTTTCACTTTTTATGGGAGTCAGCACATTTGTGGGTGGGTGGATCCTTGGATCAGTATTATCGGAAAGTTTGAGAAAACATACCCTTTTGGAGGGCTTATGAGAGCCAAATTCAATGTGCAGTGAATCTAGTTTAAATCATCATTAATATGGCACACCCCTTCAGAGACGATACTCCTAAGTTGATCCCATTGGACAACCACGTTGTTATGAATGAACATGTGGTAAACACCTTAAATCGATAGAACCACGGGAGAAAGATCAGTAAACAACTGACACAGGTCCGTGGTCGTTGACAGCACACGCTTCGTTCATGTTCCGATACGGAATAACGCCCTATTCAAATATCCTAGAGCACAGTCCAGTACCAAAGTTAGCGAGAAAAATGTCCACTTCGAAGAATATGGTATCCCTCTTCTCTCGGTTGTACACTATCGTGCAAACAAAGCGACTCCGAATTACAAAAACGTTGACGTCGTCTGGGATACGTACTTCGCCAGTATGGAACGATATTAGGGCCATAATTCCACAATGGTACATTGTCGAATTCTGACTTTCGATTTTCCATTTACGTCGACATTGTCGAATTCTGACTTTCGATTATCCATTTACGTCGACATAATGGAATTCTGACTTTCGATTATCCATTTACGCTGTCATTGTGCAAGATTGTTGTCAAATAATTGACTAGAATGCCGTTTGGTTAAATATGTTTAGTCAAATAAGTTGACACAAAAATCTACCCGAATACGATTTGCAACAATTTGTCTAATCAAATATGTACTCGTTGACCTTTCACAGATGTGCTGCCCCCCTAGCGAACTACACCAACTTGCAAATACTGAAGTATCCATTGCAAGTCAAGCCTTGTCAAAGCGTTGTGCTGTCAATCACCAGCGTCACGAAGCAGTGTACAGAATACTTATATCGAGCATTTTTCACCCACGTTATGAACTGTTTTATCAAAGTTTGAATTTAAAAGAACTCAAAGAAGAACGGAAGAAACGAAGTGCCATGCAGTGTGGCAGAAAACGCGAATTGATTGTCAGGTAGGTTGGTACTGTGTGTGAGCGATAATTCATCATGTTTCGTAAACTGTCAATAATAATATTTATTCTTCATCTTCTTCTTCCGTTAAGTGACCACAATCAATATATGATTATTCTGCCACTATTCTGGGATCTGGCATTTGGAAAGAAAACCCCACCTTCTACAAAATAGATAAAAATACACCCTACTAATAAACCCTGCACAAGGCAGTGTCAGGCCCAAAAGAACACAATAAGGTGTACAATTCAGTGAAAGCAACATATACATCCATCTAATATGTATATAAAACGGTCAGTGAAGCCAGTCCGTCTATGAAGCGTGAGCGTCTATGTCATGAATGGGGAGTCTCCCATCACAGTGATTTGTTTTGTATTTTGTTGACATTATGTAAATTGTTATTTTAAAATTTGTATCTTAGTACTTGTTTTCATATTTTGTAGTTCTAGTTGTTTCCAGCGCTTGGCAATGTTCTATTATCTGACTAGTCTGTATTATTGTGGTTACAATGTAATGGTCTTATGAGGTCTCATTCTTTATATGCTGGCACTGAGGGTGGTCACTACCAAGGTGCTTGTCGTGCTCAGTGGAACTTTTACGTCCCAAATTGAGACGGGACCGACAGTAATGTGATCACCGAGTCACGAGGGATACAGTGCACAGTCCAGAATTTTGAGAGCCAGATTTTTACACCAAATATGCCTGCTCGCCAGTGCTCGGTCCAGGTTTTGAACTCAGAGCACTAGCATGCCAGGCGGATGTGCTAACCACTACACAAGCCGCTCTCTCTGTATAATTTGTTTCTGCTGTTGGGATAAATAAAATGCATCCTTACCTTACCTAAAGATGGGAGGGTGTGTTTCTATATTTCATAAAAACCAGCACAAAATCTTGGAGTAACATACACTATCGAGATGGATGCGGGGGTACCAGCCCAGCCTGATCACAGTGCTTTCTTCTATATCATGAACAGTCTTACTCCAAACCCACTATACTTTATCTTAGTCACATATTAAACATAACTTGGGATAATGTCAGTGTTTTTCATTATACAGGTTAATGAAAAGGAGTTCAGCATGAAACTGTTGCAGAATAACATGTATAGGGACGCATATGGTGGTATGCACCAACTACCCAAATTTACTCTGGGGAGTCTAAAGGAATACTTATCCCAGTACGGAAAGAAGCTGGAGGAAAAGAGCAAGTCTCTATACAAAGAAAGGTGAGTTATCTTAACATAAAACTAAAAGGGCTGTAGGATTAAAGGTAAATGTGAATAACCATATGAGCTTAGTAGTTTGTACGTCCCTGTCAAATATGATACTGCCTTGATGAAATAATAGTTTTCTTTGTCAGTGGATACCAGCAGGCTTATTTGTAAGAGGTTTGGCAAATTTATATGTGTTAAATGTAAGAACAAACATTCAAAACCTAACAATAAATTATTCAGGACTAGTATTCCGGAATACCCTGCCTCATAAACTTAGAATACTCCTGACTATTAACCAGTTTAAAAGAAACCTAACAGCTCCTTACTCGTGAATTATTATTGATATTACATTATATATGTGTCTGGGTAAATATATATATATAGGTGAAGCACAATACTGGACCAAAAAAGAGGACTGGACAGCGAAAATAAGTGCAAAAAACAAAAAGTCTTAGATGGTAACCAAGATACATCTACATCTAAAATTAAAGAAGATAAGATATCTTAACTAACTGTTATGTGGCGCAATGCCAAGTGAAGTTGATGATCTAAAATATGAGAAATAAAAATTTGCTTGACTGATGTATGCTAGTACCTCATCAGAATCCAACCAAGACTTTTAAATTTTATGAATGATCAGAGCTCTCTGGACGTGAAATGGTGGACACTGTAACTTACGTTATCCACCACATTGTCCACAGCCACAATTTTTTTTCAAACAACAATAAACAGGCATGATGCGTTTTTTTGTGTCTCTTCTTTCTTCATGGGCCTAAGATACAGCACAAATGTTATCAACAGGAACTATCCGCAAAGAAACTGGTTATGGAGTAAATATAGCGTAAGTTACAGGACACCAATTTGGCCCAGTATTGTGCGACTCCACAATTTGTTTATATATAGAGTACATTGTTTTCTTCAGGTTATTGCGGTATATGCGTACCACCACAGACAACACACAAGGAAAGTGGTTTGTGTCAGCTGTTGTGTGGGCAGAGATGAGGAAGTCTGCCTCTTATAAAGTAGATGTGTCCATGAACAATGATGTGGTGGTGTTCACAATGTGAATGTGGTGCTGGGCAGGGCCCTACAGCTCACTGCAAGCATGTTGCAGCAGTTCTGTTCGGCCTGACACTACTGTCAGATAGGAACTATCTTGACAGAAGTGACATGTACACAGGTAAGACGTTTAAAAAAACCACTTATTTTCTGCATTCAATGTACTATGTGCAAATATTGGGGCAAATGTCAATGCACAAAAAATGGCATTTAGTTTATAAAAATTTTGTACAAATAAGCTGGATAGTTTCAAGAATGTGACACGCTCTTGTCAACATATCAGCAACAATAAATAAATGAAAGGGTTAAAATGCATATAAAATTCACAAATATGTAGCTGAATGTACACTTTGACTTGACCTGCAGGTCCTCCATCATGTTATACCTTTTAAAGGAACTCCTATCAAGTCCAGCAGATTACATGCAATTCGTGGGAAGGACAATGCGGACCTTATATATGATCCTCGATCAGAGCAACTGCAGAACAACGACTCTACTCCAGACAGGTTCACTCTATTTGATGAAACAAATCTTATATTCCTTTTACAGACCAATTGAAAATAGTTACTTGTCAAAACATGGGCATTAGTGCAGTCTCTGGCTTTATGTATAAAACAAATAATACAATGTTGCTTATATCTCTACATATACATATTTCAGGAAAGTCAACCAATGCCAGTGATGCAGCTATTCCCTCCTGCCAATCCACATGCCCTTGCCAACGACCACAATTACTTGAAGTTAACTCCACAAGATCAGTACTTGAAAGATGAAATGGTTAGTTAGTTCCATGCTTTTCAATTCAACATACATACATACATCTGTATTTGCACAATGTGCTCCATTGAAACAATGCACATGGTTACAATAGAGCGCAGTGGCTCAGTGACTAGAACATTGGACTCTCAATCAAGGGAACCCAGGTTCGAATTCAGTGCTGCTGTGTTGAACCTAGGGCAAGTTCGTTCACTCTAAGTTGCTCCAGTTCACTCAGCCGTATGAATGAGTACCTGGCTATAGACAATGGTGGATATATGTGTATGGATAGTCTTTGTGCATTAATTGCCGCATGGCTGAATGCTTCCAGAGACGTTGAGATGGTGCTCGATCGAACAAGTCTGCTAGGGAGTAAAATGTAAAGCGCTTTGAGCAGTCATAAGGGCTGTATAAGAGATTACTTTTTATAAACGTTGCATCGTCACAGCACAGAGGCCAACTTACACACCATTGTGCAATGCAGCTTTGAGCATTTCATTTGAAACTAAAATAAAACAAAGTTAAAACTTGAAACAAAAAGGGGGTTTGTTGTATTACAATTAATATCAAACTAACTGGTGATAATACAACTATATAGCTTAAAGCTGCAATATCAGTTCGATTTTTATGCTCCTCGCTTTTTTGACTAATTTCCCAAGAAAGCAAAACTATCAAGTATTCACTATAATATCCTAGTTCATTGGTGCACTTGTGCTACTTCGTTTTGTTGAAATTAATAAACAAACTGCGAACTATTTTGAATTTGGTTTCAAGTCGAAGTAGTCGAAACTAGCAACACTTACTTGAACTTGAGACATGCATCTGGAAGTGGAAACTTCATCAGACTGTCATCATATGATATCCGCTAGACTAGAGCCTAGAGGCTAGAGGTTCAGTCAGAGAGTGACAACGTCAACGAGCATAATATTTGATATGTATTGTATTTGGATCTTGTTAATAAGCTATATTATTCCGACAATACATATAGAGAGTAGATGACGTGAGGGTGCGAAATTACAGGAAACATTGCTTTGGCAGCAGGCTCCTGTTGATCGTGCAAGTAACTTAGTCAGGGAGCATCCGTAATTTCGTGCAACAGAACGTCAAACACGGGAGTATTTTATTGGTGATCATAATTATTAAAACATTGTTTTGTGACTCATATTTTGATACTATTACTGCAGAATATTGTTGATTTGCATTGTATTTTATGCAAAATAATTAAAATTTTTATATGACAACCATGATGGTGATTTTATTGAATATATAAATGTAAACGTGTAAATACATAAAATATAAATACAGCTAGAGTACACCATATATATATATAAGGTTTCCATTGTGGTCCTTGATGCCTGGCTAGTGTATGTAATGCATTAATTGGTATCCTGTGATACCTTTCAACTGACATATATCAGCTATTCTTATGTATTTACCTATATGTGTATATATTCTCACCACAGCAATATATAAATACATAATACGTCACTTGAATTATGATATTGCTAGAGGCCACACTGCAACCCATGAATGAGACTGAGAGGAGGCAGAGGAGGGGCTAGAGGCGGTCACCCGGGCCAGGCAGACACTGGGAGGATACATAGTCTGCGGAAGGCCCAATCCAGATAATTTCAAATTTATAACAATCAACCTCGTATAAGTTACCAACAAATTTTAATGTGCACATTTAAATATACATTTGTTTTCATACACATTTTAGTAATAACATCTTGGACATGAAAAACTAGGTTGACTTCTGCACTTGTGTATTATACCCAGTGTATCAACAAAGACATATTAATACACCTTTAAAAAGTATTTAGCATATGGCGATGACTCTGAAATAAATTTATAAAATAAATTATTCATTCTTGAAGAAGGTAGACATACACATTATGAACCTTTGAATACTTGACGAGGAAAATACACTGTTAGCATCACATAACACCTAATTTTGTCATTTCCAACATTCACCTTGACCATTAAACCTCAGGCTTAAAATGTCAAACATGAATATGTGTAGTAGTTACACATGGCAGACACTTACATGAATTTATATACTGAAAAAAAAATATATATAAATGCACTTTACTGATTAGCATAATTCAAACCAGTCTATAATATTGACTAAGATCAAGCAACACTGTAATGAAATTGAACAATTTAAAATTGATGTAATGACAATACCTAGTAAAGAAAAATAGTTTAACATTTTCACCGTTTTGAAAAATAGCATATTCGACTAATGTCTGCATGCTGTATCAATCCACCCCCTTCCTCCACCCGGAACAACCCCGGTAGACACTGACTGTTCCCAAGATGTCAACATGTATAGATGCAGCTGTAGTAGAACATTTATTGCTGCCTTTTTTGTGAAATGCTGCAGATCATATATGAAACAATATTTTATATTTTGCTGATTATGACAATGAACAATTCAATAATTGGGCAGTTGTATGTCCAGGATCTCGGACAAGATTCTACAGCCATGCAATATGCTGCATATTTACAGTTTGTCATGTGAATGTCCACGGAGTGATCTCAATTGTGTCGTGCGATGCATCCGTGACAGATTCCCCAGTGCCGATGGGGTGTACACTGGCTTCCAGATCAGTCAGACTGACTGGAAACTAATATAGAATGCAGGTTGCTCGACATAAGAATGTGGTGACACCTGACTAGCTCTGCAATTGATGATGGAACGGTAGGTGCCAGGGTCTGGCAGATATGGCATGAGTCTTCGGGCAACAACTTTCAACACTGTGACAGAGGTTCAGTGTCGAGTATTCTTCGGTGAACTACATCGGTTTAGATATCGATGACATCACTGTATGTTTTCACTGTCTTTGATGGTACTGTGTACCAGCTTTCTGACGTTTTGCTGTACATCTGCATCTACCTATACTGGAGAAAAAGTGACAATTAGCATGGCTGTGACATGTATGATATTTTTATACGTGACGACACATTCATCAAAAGTCAATAATACAAGGTATTTGTATTCAAATTAACTATAACTTTTATCAGTGTCCATGAAAAAATACATGAATTATCCAGCTTTGTTACAGTGGTTGGGTTTCATTGTCTTTGTGTTGCTGATAGTCAGTGGCAGCCAGCTGAGTTCTTGCAACATACACCAGGCACTTGTTATGTACAACACAAGTTTGTGATGAAGTAATGGTATTGAAAGCCTTTTCACATTTTTCAGCAACAGTCTGTTGATATACTGACAGCAGTATTTTACTTGTTTAAATTATCTATGTATCATAAGGACTGTTATATATTTGTCATGCCACATATCATCTTTCTAAATTATTCTTTTTTATCACTTTTATATTTTCACAAATAATTTACATTACATTTTCATTTCTCATGATAATTAAACAACACTTGAGTAAGGTTAGTTTTGATATGGTGTAGTGTCCAGTCCTCGGGATTGGTCAAAGCACTTTACACTGTACTCTACTTTTAAATCAAAAACACCATCTTGACTTATGTGGGAAGTATTAAGCTGAAATTAATATGCAAAGACTATCCACCACTGTCTGTAGCAGGTACTCTTCATACAGCTGAGTAAACTGGAGCAATGTAGCATGTAGTGATTATATGTGTAATTCTCAGTCACATGGAGATGACCCTGTTTAGTCTAGTCACTATTTTTTGCGAATTGTCAACACACCAAGCATTGCACAAACTACACAGTTTTCGAATTTGATATCATTTTGACATTTTTTTAAACAAAGAATTGTAATATAGTTATTTTTATTTTATACTACATTTGTTCAACTAAACATCTTTCTAAGTAATTTGTTCTCATTGGTTTACATTTTATAGGCATTAAATTTGTTTGTTAAATACACATAATTGTTTAGTCACAAATTTTTTGAGTTGTAAACATATAATGCATGTATAAACTACAACTAGCATTTGATATCACATGTACTAACTAGTGTTGTTTTTTGCAACAAAGTATCGTGATAAAAGTAACTGTTTTTTTTTTTATATGTACCTGACATTTTGTTAACCTCTTCCTAATTTTTATTTCTATTGTTGCTTTGCATATTATGTGCATGTGATGAGTATGTGATATTAAAAATTATTACATTATACATATCAAGTGCAGTGATTATACCTGTAGTTGTATTGTGCTTTTCATAATTTTGTAGTCAATCTTATCAAATAGTTTCAATAAAATGTTTGTACTTTACATTGTCTTTACTATAATTCACGTGCATTTCTAACAACAATATGCAATTTAAGGAGGACACCCATTACTGCAAAATCCTCATGCAGATAAACAAAACTGAAAACATTTCGCCACTGCACAGGCATGATTATTATGATAGTACAATCACTGAGGCTTTGCTAGATTGTTTCACGTGTATTTATTTGCACTGTATATACAAATGTGTTTGCAACAGAAATATTCCAAATTAAATCAATAAACATTCAGTTCAAAAAATGAACTGCAAATGAAATGTAGAATGTAATTGAAAGTTTCACAAAAATCTTATCAACTAAAGATGGTGTAACTGCCCACATAAGATTGAAGATTGGTCAGAATAAAACATAATTGTTAAAACCAATCACATATGTTTGCATATCTTCCAATTATTATCCTATGATTTATATATATATATAAAACATTTGCATAGCGGCATCAATTAATACTTACGTTTGTTCTAACTGTCCTCAGCTGCATCTAGCCTCAGGAAGTGACTGGACACCTGAGCTGCCTTTGCTATGACCACTGAAGCTCGATAGAGCGATCACAGATCTTGTCATATGTGATGGCTGCAATGGTGTTGAGGTAGTTCGCGCCTTTGTGTTGAAGCTGTCAAACAAAGTCATGAATTGGAATATGGAATGAGTCAGATTATTTGTGAAAATGAACATGGTTTGACAGCACTACTACCCGTCAATATATATATAATATTATATATGTGTGTGTATATATGTGCCACTGGAAGCTGGCTACTCTTGTCTAAAGGCTGCCTGAGAAGAAGATTCCAGCTTTTAGTCATGTCTCTTATGACAGCAACAAAGGCATTTTATTATGGATTTCCTGGCTTGATTTAACAAATAAAAATGATGTACTTGCAACTGTGGTTATTAACTAGAGGTTTCTGACTGGGAACTGTGATTCCTCACGATATTATTATATGAAATTTCCACTTCCAGATGCATGTCCAAGTTCAAGTAAGTGTTGCTAGTTTCGACTACTTCGATTCGAAACCAAATTCAAAATAGTTCGCAGTTTGTTTATTAATTTCAAGAAAACGAAATAGCACAAGTGCACCAATGAACTAGGATATTATAGTGAATACTTGATAGCTTTGCTTTTTTGGGAAATTAGTCAGAAAAGCGAGGATCATAAAATCGAACTGATATTGCAGCTTTAAGCTATATAGTTGTATTGTCACAAGTTAGTCTGATACTAATTGTAATACAACAAACCCCCTTTTTGTTTCAAGTTTTAACTTTGTTTTATTTTAGTTTCAAATGAAATGCTCAGAGCTACATTGCACAATGGTTTGTAAGTTGGACTCTGTGCTGTGACGATGCAATGTTTATAAAAAGTAATCTCTTATAATAATGCAGTATCCAGTCCTTATGACTGCTCAAAGCGCTTTACATTTTATTCCCTAGCAGACTTATTCGATCGAGCACCATCTCAACGTCTCTGCGAAGCATTCAGCCATGCGGCAATTAATGCACAAAGACTATTCGTACACAAATATCCACAACTGTCTATAGCCAGGTACTCATTCATACGGCTGAGTGAACTGGAGCAACGTAGAGTGAACGCGCTTGCCCTAGGTTCAACACAGCAGCACTGAATTCGAACCTGTGTTCTCTTGATTGAGAGTCCAACGTTCTAGTCACTGAGCCACTGCGCTCTATTGTAACCATGTGCATTGTTTCAATGGAGCACATTGTGTAAATACAGATGTATGTATGTATGTTGAATTGAAAAGCATGGAAATAACTAACCGTTTCATCTTTCAAGTACTGATCTTGTGGAATTAACTTCAAGTAATTGTGGTCGTTGGCAAGGGCATGTGGATTGGCAGGAGGGAATAACTGCATCACTGGCATTGGTTGACTTTCCTGAAATATGCATATGTAGAGATATAAGCAACTTTGCATTATTTGCTTTATACATAAAGCCCATGTTTTGACAAGTAACTATTTTCAATTGGTCTGTAAAAGGAATATAAGATTTGTTTCGTCAAATAGAGTGAACCTGTCTGGAGTAGAGTCGTTGTTCTGCAGTTGCTCTGATCGAGGATCATATATAAGGTCCGCATTGTCCTTCCCACGAATTGCATGTAATCTGCTGGACTTGATAGGAGTTCCTTTAAAAGGTATAGCATGATGGAACGTTTGGAGGACCTGCAGGTCAAGTCAAAGTTTAAATTCAGCTACATATTTGTGAATTTTATATGCATTTTAACCCTTTCATTTATTTGTTGTTGCTGATATATTGACAAGAGCGTGTCACATTCTTGAAACTATCCAGCTTATTTGTACAACATTTTGATAAACTAAATGCCATTTTTTGTGCATTGACATTTGCCCCAATATTTGCACATAGTACATTGAATGCAGAAAATAAGTGGTTTTTTAAACGTCTTACCTGTGTACATGTCACTTCTGTCAAGATAGTTCCTATCTGACAGTAGTGTCAGGCCATTGACAAATAAAACTATTATTTCATCAAGGCAGTATCTTATTTGACAGGGATGTACAAACTACTAAGCTCATATGGTTATTAGCATTTTACCTTTAATCCTACAGTCCTTTTAGTTTTATGTTAAGATAACTCACCTTTCTTTGCATAGAGACTTGCACTTTTCCTCCAGCTTCTTTCCGTACTGGGATTAGTATTCATCTAGACTCCCCAGTGTAAATTTGGGTAGTTGGTGCATACCACCACGTACGTCCCTATACATGTTATTCTGCAACAGTTTCATGCTGAACTCCTCTTCATTAACCTGTATAATGAAAAACACTGACATTATCCCAAGTTATATTTAATATGTGACTAAGATAAAGTATAGTGGGTTTGGAGTAAGACTGCTCATGATATAGAAGAAAGCACTGTGATCAGGCTGGGCTGGTACCCCCACATCCCTCTCGATAGTGTATGTTACTCCAAGGTTTTGTGCTGGTTTTTATGAAATATAGAAACACACCCTCCCATCTTTAGGTAAGGTAAGGATGCATTTTATTTATCCCAACAGCAGAAACAAATTATACAGAGAGAGCGGCTAGTGTAGTGGTTAGCACATCCGCTTGGCATGCTAGTGCTCTGAGTTCGAAATCTGGACCGACACTGGCGAGCAGGCATATTTGGTGTAAAAATCTGGCTTTCAAAATTGTGGACTGTGCACTGTATCCCTCGTGACTCGGTGATCACATTAATGTCGGTCCCGTCTCAATTTGGGACGTAAAAGAACCACTGAGGACGACAAGCACCCTGATAGTGACCACCCTCAGTGCCAGCATGTAAAGAATGAGACCTCATAAGACCATTATATTGTAACCACAATAATACAGACTAGTCAGTTAATAGAACATTGCCAAGCGCTAGAAACAACTAGAACTACAAGATATGAAAACAAATACTAAGATACAAATTTTACAATAACACTTTACATAATGTCAACAAAATACAAAACAAATCACTGTGATGAGAGACTCCTCACTATTATTATCTTTAAAGTTTAATAATATTCACTTAAAAACAGCCTCCCCCATTCATGACATAGACGCTCACGCTTCATAGACGAGACTGGCTGCACTGACCGTTTTATATATATATTAGATGGATGTATATGTTGCTTTCACTGAATTGTGCACGTTATAGTGTTCTTTGGGCCTGACACTGCCTTGTGCAGGGTTTATTAGTAGTGTATTTTTATCTATTTTGTAGAAGGTGGATTTTTCTTTCCAAATGCCAGATCCCCAGAATAGTGGCAGTATAATCATATATTGATTGTGGCCACTTAACGGAAGAAGAAGATGAAGAATAAATATTATTATTGACAGTTTACAAAACATCATGAATTATCGCTCACACACAGTACCAATCTAACTGACAATCAATTCGCGTTTTCTGCCAGACTGCTTGGCACTTCGTTTCTTCCGTTCATCTTTGAGTTCTTTTAAACTAAAACTTTGATCAAACAGTTCATAACGTGGATGAAAAATGTTTGATATAAGTATTCTGTACACTGCGTCGTGATGCTGGTGATTGACAGCACAATGCTTTGACAAGGCTTGACTTGCAAGGGATACTTCAGTATTTGCAAGTTGGTGTAGTTCGCTAGGGGGCAGCACATCTGTCAAAGGTCAACGAGTACATATTTGACAAGACATATTTTGCAAACCGTATTCGGGTAGATTTTTGTGAGTCAACTTATTTGGCTAAACATATTTAACCAAACGGCATTCTAGTCAATTATTTGACAAAAATCTTGCACAATGACAGCGTAAATGGATAATCGAAAGTCAGAATTCGACAATGTCGGCTTAAATGGATTATCGAAAGTCAGAATTCGACAATGTCGACGTAAATGGAAAATCGAAAGTCAGAATTCGACAATGTAGCATTGTGGAATTATGGCCCTAATATCGTTCCATACGCCAGCAGCATCAAATAATCGTGGTAAAACCACTCGGAGGATGATAATCGCAGGCAGCTATGTACTAAAAAAACTAAAAATACTTCGATCCCAACCAGCAAGAGCTATTTGCGTTCCTCTTTATCAAGATTTGCTTCGTTGTCCAGATGGGAGAGAAATGTTTGCCACACCTGGAGGGAGCAGGCAGGCACGCGACGGCTGATCTACGTGCATAAAACATTGGAACAACATGTTTGACCTGATTTGCTGACTCCGATCAAAAAGATAAAATTATAATCAAAGGAAGCAGAAAAACGTTTTATATTAATCGGTCTGCACCAATATCCAATAGCGAAATGTAGTAAACCAGCAGATATTTGATGGTTGGGAGTGAAACAATAATGAACCCACCAAAAACAGTGGCTGACTTCCACGAAAACTATAGAGCTACTATCGTAAAGAAGCTGTAAACACGTTTGTTGCTTTATCCGTTCTGTTCCCATGTCCGACAAAATATGCCGCTAAACTGATAGACTGGAAGGTTACATTAAAATGGATCGTGGTTTTAGCACCACACACCGTGTCTAAGGTTGGAACATCGTACTCTCAGTTCCTAGTTCGATGATCATCATGACACAGGGAATATTATTCAGCAGCACTTTTGTGGGCATTAGTTTAAACGCATCGTAACAACTGATCAATCAGATACCACACAACTTGCCTGCATGGTAAATGTCCATCGTGCTGGAGCCGTTCAGTCTCGCCCGTTTGACGTCTCTGTAGTCACGCCAGTACACAAAGCAATGAGCTTCGTCCACTACAATAGCTCTCATTTGATCTACAATCCCGTAATATACTAGGTGGTATATGTCAAATGTTCAATGTACAACACTATGTCAGGTTCACGCATTCAACAGGCGTTTCTGTTGTTTTTATAAAAAACAAATACTGCAGGTGAATAAGTGTGCTCTGACACTGTGGGCATGTGTGTGTGTATACCTATTTTCAGATTTCAATAATTAACAACACATAGTTTATGCAAAAATTGTGACTATGGCATGTAACTATACATGAAATTATCCACACCGAGATACATTAGATCACTCTCATTGCATCTTTTACTTACTGCCACCGGTGATTAGTTTTCTGGGGAGTCCATATCTTCGAGGTGTTGAAGCCGATTCGGGTTCCATCAGCAATATATGATTTCTTTGAACAACAAGCAGAGTTCCGCGACTGAAGCCACCATCAACTGATATGAAAAGAAACAGAGGTTATAGTCTTAACAATCAAGTCAGTGTCTTTGGGAAATGAGGAAGATCAAGCCAGTAGATAGGCATATTGATGACCAACCGCCTTAGTTACGTAATTACAGAAACTCGGTTGCAGATGCGCTCAGTGAAGCTAGTGTTTTTAGGCAAGCAGGTGGTTTCACTATAATCTTAGAGAGGGTGTTCCACAATGCCTAGTTTGAATTGTATATTGCATTAGCCAATAGAAATGATGGAAACCTGTCATATGATGTGTAATTAGGTCTGCTTATATAAACGTTTGTTGTACGCATTTCGCCATCTGGGCGCTGGCGAAGGACTGGGACAGATCCAGGGTTGAACGAGACTGGTTGACCTGCTGCCAAGAGAATGGCAAGTAAAGTCGTGAAGCGTGGTGGGAATCGTTAACGTGGGTTACGTTCCCAAGCTTTTGTGTGTGTGAGTATCTAGAATGACTGTTCGAGATTCGAAGAAGCCATGCCGCCACGTCAGCGATATATTGAGACAACGTTTCGGTCGGCCCCAATGTATTTGCGTCGATGAGCGATAATCGCGACGCGCTCACCCAGCTCGGGCTTTCTTCGAACAGCGGTCTTACAGCGACATCGTCAGAAAGCTTGACCGAATGCGACTCGCAGTGGCCGGCGGTAAACGTATACTGCCAGGCGTCGTCAATTGCGCGAATCCGTTCATCCGACTTCTCGATCGTTTGCGACAGGGCAAAGACCTCTCGATCGAATTCGTAGCGGCCGGCGGTAAGCCTCTACTGCCCGGCTTCGTCTTTCAGTTGAAAGTATTCAACCGACTTCGCAATCGTTTGCGACCGTGCGATCATTGAACGGACGCGACTCGAGAATTCGCGGCGTACGACGGCAATCGTCAATTGCCCGGCATCATCACTCGTGCGGCCGAGATACACCGTTCTAATTGTATTCTGAGCTCGGCGTGTTGAATTCAACAAACGTTCGTATATATTCGAGATGGGACTAGCCCAGTGTAAATGTCTATTTTCTGATTGAACGTATCTAATATTTGCTGTATTATGATTGGTAATTATCTGTGGTTTTGAAGTGAGGTATTATTACCCTTGAAGTATTCATATATATATATATATATATATATATGCGTTGAAACAGATTACTGTAATGAGAGTCCGCAAGGACTAGCTATATACTGTGTATTTATATTATGGGAGTTATTCTTAGATAACACTTGGCGCCTAATGTTTGGTCGTATAGTGGTATAATCCCCCTTAGAAAGGAAGTGAAATTTGATAATTGAAAGAATCAGTGTTATTGTTTATTATGTTCTATTAAGATTTGGTTACGGGATTTCTTTATTCTGTTTATTTTTGTTAATCGAGATATTTACAAAAAGGAAGATATCTTGTAATAAAGTTTATTAAATTTTCCTCGTCCTTTGTTGCTTGTTCACGATAACCGTTCTTTCTCATATGCGTTGACCTTAATATATAAGAACCCTACTAGACTGAGCCATCTAGTTTACGGAGACCTCGCTAATCCGTGACACTTACTCAGTTATCATTACTCAGTCAGTTGTACTTTCCACATTATCAAGTGCATTCCAAATACATAACTTGAATATTTTGAACTCAAAGTAACACGTCTCTACTGTTTTGTCTGTTTGATGCACAGCACTAAACATCTGTCTTGATCATATATACAATTAATATTATATATTTTCAAAACAGTTAATAATTAGCACCTGGGTAATAGCATTATTGTTGATAGTTATGGCTAAAATACCTTTTTTGGTGATTTTGAGAGAATTGTTTTCAGAGGTTGCTTATTCTGTCTCGTGTAATGGAGCGGTCATTTCTGTGTGTGTGTGTGTGTGTGTGTGTGTGTGTGTGTGTGTGTGTGTGTGTGTGTGTGTGTGTGCGTGTATGCGTCTGTGCGTGTATGTGTGTGCCTGTATGTGTGTGCGTGTATGTGCGTATGTTTGTGCGTCTGTGTGTGGGTGTGTATGCGTGCGTGTGCGTGCGCGTGTGTGTGTGTGTGCGCGTGTGTGTGAGTGTGTGTGTATGTGTGCGTGTGTGTATGCGTGCGTGTGTGTGCGTGTGTGTGAGTATATATGTGTGTGCGTTTGTGTGTTTCTGCGTGTGTGTGTGAGTCTTTGTGCGTGAGTGTGTGTGTGTGTGTGTGTGTGTGCGTGTGTATGTGTGAGTGTTTGTGGGTGTGTGTGTTATGAGTGTATGTGTGTGTGAGTGTGTATGCTTGTGTGCGTGTGTGCGTGTGTGTGTGACCTTTCTGTGGCGTTGCTGTGATTGTGTGGTTGAGTATGTGTATGTATGTATGTAGTTACATAGCTACATAGATATACAAATATCCACCACTGTCTGTAGCCGTACGCATGTACTCGTCAATGCATGAGTAAACTGGACCAACGTAGAATTAACAGACTTGTCCAAGGTTCGAAACGGCAACAAGGCGATTCGAAACAGGAATTTCCCGGATGATAGTCCGATGCTCTAACATCTGTGCTTCTGAAATGGTAGCCCAGAAACAGTCGCATGCCAATAGGAGACTACAAAGTAGACGCCTGACTGGAACGACACGCAGCGGAAGTCGTTTCAGTTTGCTTAAACGTCGCAGCAGCATTTCGGTTTTGAAACTGAACACTGATGTACAGCGAAGTCTCGCAGGCCAACTCCTGGTGCCGTCGGGCGACTATTGCACAGCAATGTTGACTGAAATGTTGATTCTGCGAGCGTTATGATATGGCGCAGCATGTCACTAAAAATCGATAATTCTGTGATGGTAGGCTGCTGTTCCCTACTGATGAGGTGTGCGGACCATGTGACCAATTGGTGCTTAGTTACATCTTGTAACATAACATTCATTCGTGTCAACGAATGTTTTGGACATTTCCGCTGGATGAGTGACAACTTGTGTGCGTAGGCGTAATTAAACTCTCATCTATTGTAGATTGTATGAATCTGTTATATATATATATATAACAGTTTCATATGTTATAAGCGTCAAGCCGACAGGTGATTTGAAAACACACCACTTAGGTTTATTTTGTGTTTATTTTATTACTTTTATAGCAACGTTTTAATTCCCATTATGATAATCGCTACAAATCACGATAAGAACGGACATAGTAGTGTGTTTGAATGTTATGTGCCGTACAGAAACAATGACAATGGAGAAAATCACGCCAAGCTATCGTCTATCATCCAAGATTCCAATCACAAATGGTGCTATTGTAACTCACTGGGTGGCTATATTAGCAATTACAGCAGAATAGTTTGTTACCGAACATGTCGTCACCAGATATATTTGTATAATGTTTATTGCTGCACTCCATAGATATCACAGTAGTTTGTTTGTTGCTTTCCGGGATTACTGCGATAGTATATGACAGGTGGTTCGGCCAAACATGGTTTTATGAGTATTGTGAAACTGTAACAATGACACGAGGCATCCTCCGAGAGGACAGGCGAACATTGGCAAACGACATAACGTCAGCGACGTTAAACCAGTTGTAGCCTCTCGATATATATATATATCAAAATGGAGACTACATTTGCCATTGTTGTTGTTTGACTAAAAACTGATCTTTTCCAACAAAAGCAACAAGCCTGATACCCCTCCATAAATGGCATTTCATCATCGTCTGTCCTCATCACCTGGGCAGTTTCCTCTATTACAAAACAACACACGTACATATATAAAATATGAAAAAACAACGTTAGGCAACTTAGGGCGTTCAGACAGGGACATGAACTCATACACTGGCAGAGACAGAAACAGTGAGAGCGTCAGGGACAGAGACAGAGATAGAAAGGTAAGTGAACATTTGATGACATTCTTCATATTTCTGTGGAATTGGCAACCGTAGTTGTATACATAATTGACAAGTATTTATATGTCAATACATTGTAATAATAACAATATAATAATAACCGCGAAATCTAAATTCTCATTTAGGCCAAATCCGAGATTCATAAAATTATGATGGACAACTGACGGGCCAACTAAATCCGTCGTATAACGTGCTCTGCGTTGATCCGTCAATACGCGGATACAGTGAACGTGACCAGATGATCGGTCGTGGAAGAACGTGTTGGATAATGCATGAGTGCATATTTAATTAAAACATCACCATCATAGTTGACATCGTCGTCCGTAGTGAGAGTGTGTTTGCGTACGATCACTACGAGAGAGGCGGTGTCGTCTCCCTCTCACAGAGGAATCACCTGTTGTTCTCCTTCACTTGACCTCGACATAGAGTGACACATAAATTATACAATAACGATGACAATTAATATAGTTTGTTTTGGTCAATGCGTACAAGAACCAATAGCAAACTAATCAACATCGTAAATTATATATTGAAACATAATACATGTACATCAACGTTGTTGTGTTTCGTGTGTTGATACAATGACAAACAACTTAATCAGATGGTTAAAGATACGTGTATTGTAGAGTAGTTATAAATGTCCAGATGGGATAGTGTGCACATATGAACTGCCCGGGTGTTGTCCACAAGCCAGCATATAATTAGCATATTCATGATGGTTGACCAATTTCACAACATCTCCCCTCTTTAGACAAAGTTTAAATGTCCTTGTAATATTAAACTTAGAATACCTGTTAAAAAAGAAAGTACCAGTTAACGCAAGTCCAGTGTGTTGTTTGTTATACTACACACACAACTGACTATAGAACTAAACTAAGTAACTTGTCGCTGACAATGTTCAGATGGCTACAAGTCGATGCATCTGGGTGCAGTGACGATGAGAGTATCACGTATTCGGTGTCAGGAGGCTTACCCGATGGGGTCACTGTACTGGTAGGTATTTCAGCCTGGTCTGAAGTGGCTTGGTCACTGCTTGACCCTGTGTTTCCTACATCTGCGCCTTGTTCGTCGTTGGTTTCACGCATGAAAATGAAGCGCTCACCAGTAGTTCTGGTGTGCTTACGATTACGCCTGTAAGTTTCGCCTCTAGTGTGTTCCAAGACATATGGTCGTGGTTCGATTTCCTTGGAGGTGACGTTTGCAGAGTCTACCTCTTTGTGATAGGGTCTTGAATTCGCACACTTTGGTTGGGGATGAACTCACCGAGTGGTCGACTACGCATGTCATATGCAGTCTGATGCTTACCTCGGAAGTCGCGTAAGTTCCTCTGAATGTCCTCGTCGAAATCGGCAGTGTTGAATGTCGTTAGGAGTTGTCCAGCTTCACGTTCCAGCATCCACTACGAGCGTCCAGAATACTGAACACTTTGGCGTTTGTCAAACGTGGTAGCAGGTCGTCCAGAGACGGTGTGTAGTGGTGTTCACGCTTAATGGTTCATATATCACGGGTGTTGCAGCGGTGTCCAGGTGTGAACATTGTATCTCTCACAGTCCATATTGTTTGTCCCTCCATATGCTGACAAGATGAGATTGGTTTTCTGTAGCGTTGCAGGAACACCGTCCTCCATTTTGTTGAACAAGATTTAACAAGATTGCCACCCAGATAATTAACTCTAGGTGGCAGGTGGACAAGGAAACCCTTTGGCTTATCGAGAGTCCAACCCTTTTATCTATGTGTATCCAGCCCTTCTGAGGTATGTGTCGATTTTATTTTTAAACATATTCACGCTACTAGCATCCACACAATCAGCAGATAATATGTTCCATTCATTTACAGTCCTTTGTGAAAATGAGAACTTTCTTATATCTAATCTACACTGCTCCTTTGCTAATGTAACTTCGTGCCCTCTACTCTTTCTATCTTTCTTAACTGAGAAAAAATATTTCTATCAATATTTTCATAACCATTTATTATTTTAAACACTTCTATCTGATCTCCTCTCAATCTCCTGGTCTCCAGTGTTGTTAAACCACATTCTTTTAGACGAATTTCATAACTAAGATCCCTAAGTTTTTGTATCATTTTAGTCGCTCTCCTCTGTACTCTTTCTAGCATATCTATGTCCTCCTTGCGATGTCGCCTCCACGATTGCATACAATATTCTAAATGAGGCCTCACTATTGTTTTGTACAGCGGTATTATTAGTTATTTTTCCTTATACGCTATATTTCGCCTAATTAATCCAAGGATTTGATTTCCCTTTGAAGCTGCAATTCCGCACTGCTCTGAAACCTTCATATCAGCACTAATGATTAACCCTAAGTCCTTTTCTTTTACAGCAGTACTTTGTACAGTACCCCCCATTGTATATTCTACCTCTTCGTTCCCATGTCCTGTGCGGAGGCATTTACAATTCACAAAATTGAACAGCATTTGCACCTGTCAAGATCATCTTGTAAATGTTGTCTATCTCCATCACTTTTAATCCCTCTAAACAATGTTGTATCATCCGCAAATTTCAATACCTTCCTTGCTTGTTATTTCTTGATCGAAATCGTTGATGTGTATTAAAAATAATATAGGTCCTAGTACTGATCCCTGTGGTACCCTACCCAATACCGATTTCCAGTTTGTAGCCTCCCCATCAACTACTACACGTTGTCTCTCAATCAGCCATTTTTCTATCCAGTTTATTATACCATTTCCTATGCCATGGGCCTTTAGTTTAAGCAGTAATCTTTGATGTAGTACTTTGTCGAAAGCTTTTTGAAAATCTAAGTAGACGATATCTACTGGTGATCCCTCATCTATCCACTTAGTGATGTCTTCCAAAAAAACATAACATATTTCTTAAGCATGACCTCCTTTTTAAAAACACATGTTGAGATGGGTTTATCAAGTTATGTTTAACAAGAAAATCAACCATGTGATCTTTAATTAGTCTTTCTAATAATTTGCAAATCACTGATGTTAAACTCACTGGTCTATAGTTCTCTGACTTGTTCTCGAACCTTTGTTAAATAATTGAATTGAATTGAATGAACGTTTATTCAGAACATTGATAACAATATATACAAGACAAGACAACCAAACAAGTTTAACTATAATACAAGTGAGAATATACAATGTTTGAAGGGGGTAAATACGAAGTCATTGACTTTTGTGTAAATTTACCCCTGACATGTATTTATATATATAATTATATACATGTATGTATACACACATATACACACATATATACATACATATATTCACATACATACATACATACATGTATTTTGAGACATCAATATTATATTATTCGAATTTGCTATTCATCTAACCATCTAGCTACAATAATTGAAAACATGCAATGGAATATGTGCATATTCAAAATTTAAAGTATGCCATAAGTACACATCTTTACACATATTGTAATTTCCTCAATGGCATGATTACATTTGTGTTTGATTTTATTCTTTGTATAATGTTTGCCGCTTTCCATTCTAAAGGAACCACTCCCTCTTCTAATGACAAATTGAAAACTGTTGCAAGCGGTACGCTAATTTGTTCTACAATTTCCAATAGTTGTTTGGGCGGAATCCCATCCACTCCAGGTGATTTATTATCCTTCGTAGCCGGGGTTACAATTAACTGTCCTAAATAGTCTGAATCTGCCCCCTTGAACTTAGCCTCTGGTACTGGCAGTGAACTAATATCTTCCCTGGTAAACACTGAACAAAAATACTCATTCAGGTCTTCTGCCATTAAGAATTCCTCTGATATTATATTTCCAGCACTATCTTCTAGAGGACCGACCTTATCCTGAACTTTCTGTTTGCTTCGAACATACGCATACAAACTCTTGCTGTCATGTTTTATATTAGTAGCTAATTGTTCTTCATAGTTTCTCTTTGAATTTCTAATTTCAGCTGTAGCATGGTTAAGTGCTTCTTTATAAATGTTGTAGTCTTCATCATTTCCAGTACATCTATATGACTTCCACATAATTTGTTTATACTTAATTTTTCTAATGGCTTCTTTCGATAAGTGTTTCTTTTTGGACCGTTTCCTTGTTTTTTAAGGGTACACATTTATTGACTATGCACTTAATTTCACTCTTTAATATATCCCATCATTCTGTTGCAGTCTTATTTTTCAGTGTGTTATTCCAGTCTAGTTGTGCTAAATATTTCCTCATGTCCTTATACCTTTCTTTGTGAAAATTTCTCCTATACCGCTTTTTACTATTACTTTTTGATTTTACTTTGATGGTAAAATGTATATATCTTGACATTGTCAACTAATTCATTGTGTGAGGACAAAACTATGTCTAACACATTCTCACCCCTGGTTGCCCCCCTCAATCACTGCCTCAGAGTAGCTCCTTCTTCGGTTTGCATCTGTCTGGTTGTTGTCTTTTCCCCCTGTCACATTCTCTTCCGATCCATTCTTTCCTGTCGCTTTTTCTCTTGTCACCTTTCATCCTGTCATCGTCCCTTTATTCTCTTCTATCACATTTGCTCTCACTTCCTTTCGTCCCTTCATCTTTCCTCCCATCTCATTTTCTTCTCTCCTCTCCCGTCCCATCTTTCCTCTCTCCTTCTCTACGGTCACTTTCTCCCCTGTCACCTTCACGCTTGTCACGTTTTCTGTCGTCGATTTTCCAATTTCTTCCCCTCCTCTCAATCTCCTTTCCCCATTGTTCTTGCCACTGTTATTCTCCTTGCAGTATTCCCACCTCTCTCCCTGTCTGTTGCGCACCAGTCAGTGTAGTTGCAGAAGATGATTCTCATATACTTCAGCGTTGAAGTCTACCTCTTCCTCGCTTTAGTAGACTTCAACGCTGAAGTATATGAGAATCACCCTCTGCAACTACACTGACTGGTGCGCAACAGACGGGAAGTTGGCTCAATCTTCTCGGCAAATCGAGTGCACATGCCAAAGAGACTTGCAAACCATTCGGCAGAAGTTCCATCCGATTTCCT
The DNA here is from genome assembly GCA_020002185.1 of Paraescarpia echinospica. Classification (NCBI taxonomy): domain Eukaryota; kingdom Metazoa; phylum Annelida; class Polychaeta; order Sabellida; family Siboglinidae; genus Paraescarpia; species Paraescarpia echinospica. The sequence goes on along the minus strand of CM034535.1, from coordinate 30,982,665 downwards.
TAGTTGCTGACCTCCCCTTGTGCCTGAACACATGTTGCCTCGACAATTGCGCCATTTGTATTTGGGTATGAACGATTTAATGTTGCTCGTTACCTTAAATTAAATTAAGTACCTTATATTATGATATATAATACAAAAAGAAATGTTTATTACAAATTATGGTTTAATAAATGTTTCATGTTCTTCAAATAATCAAGTAACACAAACAGCAATAAATGGTTACAGCAGCCACATCTACAGGAAGTCGAGTGCCACAAAAATAGGTCGTTGTGGCAGGTTCAATAAACATAGACGTAACATGATACAGTACTATTGGTTATGTTTCTGTGTATTATTGTATTACATATTGCACAGGAACAATTAACCTGGGGGTATTTCACATTTTGTTAGCTTAGTAATGTTCCATTTGCACAGCAGTGTGATAATATTGTAGTTTTAATTAAGTCCGAGCACAAACCCCAAGTTTACACATTAAGACATAATCATGTTAAACTTAAATCACAAACGTCATAAGCGATGCTATCTTACAGTTATATATATTAACATTCACAATCAGGTTTACGTTCAGCAAATTTGACAAGGGTACGCTCTGTCGGGTTCACCCTATGTAGTAGGGTGTCTTTAGATTGCTATAAGTAAATTAAAGTGCAAGAGACATGATAAGATACAACAGTTTAAAAGGTACCACGTGTATTATTAGAGTGTATGAGCATGATAAACATAAGTGTGAAGGTAAAGAGGAATACGACAATTGTATTGCACCTAAAAATTAGTGTTTTTCTTTACAATTTTAACATGCCAAACATTTGGAAAAACATTGTTCAACTTAAAAACCATATAAAAATTGTATGACAAATATTTGTATGGGACAAGAATGCTATTCTCTAATATAATCATCAAGCGATTTTCTTCCAAACTAGTTTTAACACTGATTGCAAAGTCACTGATATAGTAAATAAATAAGTTATTACCACATTTCAGAAAGTAATAAGACAAGCCCTTAACACTTACAATGTTTCTTTTTTTTTTCAATGTAAACAAGCATCTATATATTGCATTCTTAAATATGTGGTGCCTTTTGTCAATTGACTCTGTAATATTTTTTATTACTAATTGTTTATGAATTTCAAAATTTGTTATCGTAAATGTTACCAAAATGCGTCTGTTAAACAAAATTACTGGTGTAGAAATATTACAAGTTGGCCAAAGTGAATGAGCACTACAGTTTTTGATTGTAAGAAAAAGAAGAATAGCAAAGACTTTCCCTGCTGAGGTCGGTATTGAGCAAGAATTTTGTCAATGTTTGTGGTGCAAAGTGTTTTGTTAAAATACCCTTTGTGCACTCTAGGCAAATCCTGCACTGGTATATAGCCAATAGACTGAGAGACACCAGGCATATGTACATTGATAAGAATAGCATTCTTGTCCTTTACATTGTCTGGCTCTGGTTCCAGAAAGACCGTAACGTCTCCCATTTTCTCGCAGTCTTTCTGGAGCAGCGGATGAAAGTGATCAAAAGAACTGCCAACACAACGAATGACTATACTGTGGAATCCTCCTCCTCACCCTCACACTCCACATCGGACTCATCATCTCTGTCCGAATGATTATGGGATAAGTCGCTAGGACCTGGTTCACATGTACTCGATGACCCAACAGAAAAGGCAAGCAATATGCTTGTTAAGTTATTAAATAAATTATGATAGTGATATGGCGCCTTGCAAGCGGCAAGTCAAGGCAAAGCGACATTTGGAGTGCGATCATTGCCACAGCTGGGTAGATTTTGTATTGTCCGGCTGTGAGAAGTCATGGGCAGAAACCATGGAGGAGGGATTCACCTTTCAGTGCATCGGGTATTGGAAGGTGGAGTGTCTGCAGAAGGAGATAGTTAGGTTGACAGATATTGTGAAGGGGATGGAGATGGGAATTAGCAAGGAAACAGGTGGAATGGAGAGTGACGACAGGGAGAGAGGTGGGAATACTGCAAGGAGAATAGCAGTGGCAAGAAGACTGAGGAAAGGAGATTGAGAGGAGGGGAAGAAATTGGAAAATCGACGACCGAAAACGTGACAAGCGTGAAGGTGACAGTTGAGAAAGTGACCGTAGAGAAGGAGGGAGGGAAGATGGGACGGGAGAGGAGAGAAGAAAATGAGATGGGAGGACAGATGAAGGGACGAAAGGAAGTGAGAGCAAATATGATAGAAGAGAAGTCGATAAAAGGGACGATGACAGGAGGAAAGGTGACAAGAGAAAAAGCGACAGGAAAGAATGGATCGGAAGAGAATGTGACAGGGGAAAAAGACAACAACCAAACAGATGCAAACCGAAGAGGGAGCTACTCTGAGGCAGTGATTGAGGGGGGCAACCAGGGGTGAGAATGTGTTAGACATAGTTTTGTCCTCACACAATGAATTAGTTGACAATGTCAAGATATATACATTTTACCATCAAAGTAAAATCAGAAAGTAATAGTAAAAAGCTGTATAGGAGATATTTCTACAAAGGAAGGTATAAGGACATGAGAAAATATTTAGCAAAGATAGACTGGAATAGCACACTGAAAAATAGGACTGCAACAGAATGATGGGATATATTAAAGAGTGAAATTAAGTGCATAATCAATAAATTTGTACCCTTCAAAAACAAGGAAACGGTCCAAAAAGAAACACTTATCGAAAGAAGCCATTAGAAAAATTAAGTATAAACAAATGATGTGGAAGTCATATAGATGTACTGGAAATGATGAAGACTACAACATTCATAAAGAAGCAATTAACCAAGCTACAGCTGAAATTAGAAATTCAAAGAGAAGCTATAAACAACAATTAGCTAGTAATATAAAACATGACCGCAAGAGTTTTTATGCGTATGTTCGAAGCAAACAGAAAGTTCAGGATAAGGTCGGTCATCTAGAAGATAGTGCTGGAAATATAATATCAGAGGAATTCTTAATGGCAGAAGACCTGAATGAGTATTTTTGTTCAGTGTTTACCAGGGAAGATATTAGTTCACTGCCAGTACCAGAGGTTAAGTTCAAGGGGGCAGATTCAGACTATTTAGGACAGTTAATTGTAACCCCGGCTACGAAGGATAATAAATCACCTGGAGTGGATGGGATTCCGCCCAAACTACTATTGGAAATTGTAGAACAAATTAGCGTACCGCTTGCAACAGTTTTCAATTTGTCATTAGAAGAGGGAGTGGTTCCTTTAGAATGGAAAGCAGGTAAACATTATACAATTATTTAACAAAGGTTCGAGAAACAAGTCAGAGAACTATAGACCAGTGAGTTTAACATCAGTGATTTGTAAATTATTAGAAAAACTAATTAAAGATCACATGGTGGATTTTCTTGTTAAACATAACTTGATAAACCCATCTCAACATGTGTTTTTAAAACGAGGTCATGCTTAAGAAATATGTTATGTTTTTTTGGAAGACATCACTAAGTGGATAGATGAGGGATCACCAATAGATATCGTCTACTTAGATTTTCAAAAAAGTTTCGACAAAGTACTACATCAAAGATTACTGCTTAAACTAAAAGCCCATGGCATAGGAAATGGTATAATAAGCTGGATAGAAAAATGGCTGATTGACAGACAACGTGTACTAGTTGATGGGGAGGCTACAAACTGTAAATCGGTATTGGGTGGGGTACCACAGGGATCAGTACTAGGACCTATATTATTCTTAATATACATCAACGATTTGGATCAAGAAATAACAAGCAAGGTATTGAAATTTGCGGATGATACAACATTGTTTAGAAGGATTAAAAGTGATGGAGATAGACAGCATTTACAAGATGATCTTGACAGGTGCAAATGTTGTTCAATTTTGTGAAATGTAAATGCTTCCACTCAGGACATGGGAACGAAGAGGTAGAATATACAATGGGGAGTACTGTACTAAGTACTACTGTAAAAGAAAAGGACTTAGGATTAACCATTAGTGCTGATTTGAAGGTTTTAGAGCAGTGCGGAATTGCAGCTTCAAAGGGAAATCAAATCCTTGGATTAATTAGGCGAAATATAGCGTATAAGAAAAAAGAACTAATAATACCGTTGTACAAAACAATAGTGAGGCCTCATTTAGAATATTGTATACAATCGTGGAGGCCATATCGCAAGGAGGACATATATATGATAGAAAGAGTACAGAGGAGAGCGACTAAAATGATACAAAAACTGAGGGATCTTAGTTATGAAATTCGCCTAAAAGAATGTGGTTTAACAACATTAGAGACCAGGAGATTGAGAGAAAATCAGATAGAAGTGTTTAAAATAATAAATGGTTATGAAAATATTGATAGCAATATTTTTTTCTCAGTTAAGAAAGATAGAAAGAGTAGAGGACACGAAGTTACATTAGCAAAGGAGCAGTGTAGATTAGATATAAGAAAGTTCTCATTTTCACAAAGGACTGTAAATGAATGAAACAGATTATCTGCTGATTGTGTTGATGCATACATCAGAAGGGCTGGATACACATAGATAAAAGGGTTGGACTCTCGATAAGCCAAAGGACTTCCTTGTCCACCTGCCACCTAGAGTTAATTATCTGGGTGGCAATCTTGTTAAATCTTGTTAAACAAAATGGAAGACGGTGTTCCTGCAACGCTACAGAAAACCAATCTCATCTTGTCAGCATATGGAGGGACAAACAATATGGACTGTGAGAGATACAATGTTCACACCGGGTCACCGCTGCAACACCCGCGATATATGAACCATTAAGCGTGAACACCATTACACACCGACTCTGGACGACGTGCTACCACGTTTGACAAACGCCAAAGTGTTCAGTATTCTGGACGCTCGTAGTGGATGCTGGAACATGAAGCTGGACAACTTCTAACGACATCCAACACTGCCGAGTTTGACGAGGACATTCAGAGGAATTTACGCGACTTCCGAGGTAAGCATCACACTGCATATGACATGCGTAGTCGACCACTCGGTGAGTTGATCCCCAACCAAAGTGTGCGAATTCAAAATCCTATCACAAAGAGGTAGATTCTGCAAACGTCACCTTCAAGGAAGCCGAACCACGATCATATCTCTTGGAAAACACTAGTGGCGAAACTTACAGGCGTAATCGTAAGCACACCAGAACTACTGGTGTGCGCTTCAATTTCATGCGTGACACCAACGACGAACAAGGCGCAGATGTAGGACACACAGGGTCAAGCAGTGACCAAGCCACTTCAGACCAGGCTGAAATACCTACCAGTATTGTGACCCCATCGGGTAAGCCCCCTGACACCGGATACGTGACACTCTCAGGGCGCATCGTCACTGCACCAGATACATGGGCTTGTAGCCATCTGAACATTGTCAGCGACAAGCTGCTTTGTTTAGTTCTATAGTCAGTTGTGTGTGTAGTATAACATACAACACACTGGACTTGCATTAATTGATACTTTCTTTTTTTACAGGTATTCTAAGTTTAATATTACAAGGACATTTAAACTTTGTCTAAAGAGGGGAGATGTTGTGAGATTGGTCAACCATCGTGAATATGCTAATTATATGCTGGCTTGTGGACAACACCCAGGCAGTTCATACATATGCACACTATCCCATTTGGACGTTTATAACTGTACTCTACAATTCACTTATCTTTAACCATCTGATTAAGTTGTTTGTCATTGTATCAACACACGAAACACAACAACGTTGATGTACATATATTATGTTTCAATATATAATTAACGATGTTTATTATTTTGCTATTGGTTCTTGTACGCATTGACCAAAACAAACTATATTAATTGTCATCGTTATTGAATAATTTATGCGTCACTCTATGTCTATGAGGTCAAGTGAAGGAGAACAACAGGTGATTCCCCTATGAGAGGGAGACGACGCCGCCTCTCTCGTAGTGATCGTACGCAAACACACTCTCACTACGGACGACGATGTCAACTATGATGGTGCTGTTTTAATTAAATATGCACTCATGCATTATCCAACACGTTCTCCCACGACCGATCATCTGGTCAAATTCACTGTATCCGCATATTGACGGATCAACGCAGAGCACGTTATACGACGGATTTAGTTGGCCCGTCAGTTGTCCATCATAATTTTATGAATCTCGGATTTGGCCTAAATGAGAATTTAGATTTCGCGCTTATTATTATATTGTTATTATTACAATGTATTGACATATAAATACTTGTCAATTATGTATACAACTACGGTTGCCAATTCCACAGAAATATGAAGAATGTCATCAAATGTTCACTTACCTTTCTAGCTCTCTCTCTCTCTCTCTGTCCCAGTCTCTGTCACTGACCATATACCCGTCTCTGTCCTTGTCGCCCTCACTGTTTCTGTCTCTGCCAGTGTATGAGTTCATGTCCCTGTCTGAACGCCCTAAGTTGCCTAACGTTGTTTTTCATATTTTATATATGTACGTGCGTTGTTTTATAATACAGGAAACTACCCAGGTGATGAGGGCAGACGATGATGAAATGCCATTTATGGAGGGGTATCAGGCTTGTGTCTTTTGTTGGAAAAGATGAGTTGTTAGTCAAACAACAACAATGGCAAATGCAGTCTCCATTTTGATACATACATACATACCTATATATATATATACATACATACATACCTATATATATACATACATACATACATACCTATATATATATATACACATGTATTAGCATAAACAACGCGAGAGACTACAACTGGCTTAACGTCGCTGACGCTACGTCTTTTGCCAATGTTCGCCTGTCCACTCGGAGGATGCCTCGTGTCATTGATACAATACTCACAACACCATGTTTGGCCGAACCTCCTGTCATATACTGTCGAAAAGGGCAGCAATCCCGGAAAGTAACAAACTACTCATCTGAAATGGGGATGCAACTGGCGTGTGATATATATGGAGTGCAATTATACAAATATATCTGGTAACGACATGTTCGGTAACAAACTATTCTGCTGTAATTGCTAATATAGCCACCCAGTGGGTTACAGTAGCACCATTTGTGATTGGAATCTTGGATGATAGACGATAGCTTGGCGTGATTTTTTCCATTGTCATTGTTTCTGTACGGCACATGACATTCAAACACACTATTTTAATATGTCCGTTCTTATCGTGATTTGTAGCGGATATCATAATGGGAATTAAAACGTTGCTATAAAAGTAACAAAATAAACACAAAATAAACCTAAGTGTTGTGTTTTCAAATCACCTGTCGGGTTGACGCCTATAACATATGAAACTGTTATATATATATATAACAGATTCATACAATCTACAATAGATGAGAGTTTAATTACGCCCACACACACAAGTTGTCACTCGTCCAGCGGAAATTTCCAAAACATTCGTTGACACGAATGAATGTTATGTTACAATATGTAACTAAGCACCAATTGGTCACATGGTCCGCACACCTCATCAGTAGGGAACAACAACCTACCATCACAGAATTATCGATTTTTAATGACATGCTGCGCCATATCATAACGCTCGCAGAATCAACATTTCAGTCAACATTGCTGTGCAATAGTCGCCCGACGGCACCAGGAGTTGGCCTGCGAAACTTCGCTGTACATCAGTGTTCAGTTTCAAAACCGAAATGCTGCGGCGACGTTTAAACAAGCTGAAACGACTTCCGCTGCCTGTCGTTCCAGTCAGGCGTCTACTTTGTAGTCTCCTATTGGCATGCGTCTGTTTCTGGTCTACCAATTCAGAAGGTAAACTATTACATTTTTATAATAAGCAACATTTTTTATTAAAACGTTCACATGTACATAAATTATCTTCATACCCTGCTGATGCTCAATGGCAGATTTTCCCCCCACCATGTACAATCTGTAAATTGGACAACAGTATAAAGTACTATACTGGAATCACGGTAGGTAATACATCAAAACCTACTTTAAACATGCCTCTCAAACATTTCGACAACTAAAACAACTACTTATCAATCCTACTTTATTTTCCGCCCTAAAAACCCTGCGTACACTTGCTGATGTGTCATCAATATGGAGGAAAAAGCCTTCAGGCAAAACCTCGGGTACAATATATGAGCAGGGAAAAGCGTCACAGAAAAATTACCGGTACATAGACCGTATCACAAAAATTATCATTGAAAACAGAGTGTAACAATGTGATTACATGTTATACAACATTAGCAAAATGGTGGTAGAGAGGGGGGGAAGGTGGGATGAATTTAATCTTCCTTTGTGTTGAAAAACAAAGACGTGTTACGCAGTCGAATTCCAACACAAAGGGAACGGTCCCAGCTCGGACTCGTTTTGAGTCCGGGTAAGTATTTACGTAATCCGGACCGTTGGTAGACTATCATTGAACAAAACGTTTATAGGCATCTTCGCCTCACATTGCATAGATACAATTTTTACGTATGTAAAAATAATCATTTATACCCTGCTGATGCTCAATGGCAGAACCCTGAGCTCGTTTGCTATACAAATTAAACAAGAGTGGATGTAGTTGGTAAAGGTCATTTAATAATTGTACCAACAGGAATTAAATCACATACACGATGAGATAAAGCAGAACAAATCATACTCTCATCGAGGTACTACACAAACAATTATCAAATGACAATCAGATTAGCAAAGGTGGGGCGGCCATTTTTCCCCACCGGCCTCCAGCAGTAGAGGCCCAACCCCCCACCCCAGGGCTCTGCCAGTGTTGAAGAATCTAACGAGTGATCGGCATACTATATGCATGTCCGGGTAAGTATTTACGTAATCCGGACCGTTGTTAGACTATCATTGAACAAAACGTTTATAGGCATCTTCGCCTCACATTGCATAAATACAATTTTTACGTATGTAAAAATAATCATTTACTTGTAGAGTGCGGTGGCACATATGTTAGAGCACCGGACTATCATCCGGGAAATTCCTGTTTCGAATCGCCTTGTTGTCGTTTCGAACCTTGGACAAGTTTGTTAATTCTACGTTGGTCCAGTTTACTCACGTCTGAACGAGTACATGAGTATGGCTACAGACAGTGGTGGATATTTGTATATGAATAGTAACCGCGCGGCAATTGCTACACAGACTCAACCACACAATCACAGCAACTCCACAGAAAGGACACACACACACACGCACACACGCGCACACGCGCACACGCATAAACACTCGCACACAGATACACTCACAACACACACACCCACAAACACTCACACGCACACACGCACAAACAAACACACACAAACACACACACCCGCACACACGTACACACGCACACACAGATACACTCACAACACATTCGCACACGTACAGTCACACAAACACTCACACACTCACTCACACTCACAAACACCCACTCACACACACACACACACACACACACACACACACACACACACACACACACACACACACACACACACACACACACACACACGCACACACACACACACACACACACACACATACACAAACGGACACATGCACACACATAAGCACAAACGCTTATACACACGCAGATATACTCACACACACACGCTCATACACACACGCACACTCACACTTACACACGCACACACACACGCGCACACACACACTCACACACGCGCAAACACACGCAAACACACACGCACGCATGCACACCCACACACACACACGCACATACACGCACACACATACACAAAATCACCAAAGAAGGCATTTCAGTCATAACTATCAACAATAATGCTATTACCCAGATGATGCTAATTATTAGCTGTTTTGAAAATATATAATATTCATTGTATATATATATATAATCAAGACGGACGTTTAGTGTTGTGCATCACACGGACAAAGCAGTAGAGAAGTAATACTTTGAGCTCAAAATATTCAAGTTATGTATTTGGAATGTACTTGATAATGTGGAAAGTACAACTCACTAAGTAATGATAATTGAATAAGTAATTTGCCCCAATCATGGTGTCACCACAAGTTTATTATCCCTCAAGCGGCAATGTGACGCAGTACTGAAACGCTGCCTTAAATCAATGTTTATTGAAATTTCTACTGAAGCATACATACCTGCGACACTGACTTGATTGTTAGGACTATAACGTCTGTTTCTTTTCATAACAGTTGCTGGTGGGTTCAGTCGCGGAACTCTGCTCGTTGTTCAAAAAAATCATATATTGCTGATGGAACCCGAATCGGCTTCAACACCTCGAAGATATGGACTCCCCAGAAAACTAATCACCGGTGGCTGTAAGTAAAACGATTCAATGAGAGTGATCTAATGTATCTCGGTGTGGATAATTTCATGTACAGTTGAATGCCATAGTCAACATTTTTGCATAAACTATGAGTTGTTAGTTATTGAAATCTGAAAATAGGTATTCACACACACATGCCCACAGTGTTAGAGCACATTTATTCACCTGCAGTATAAAGACAACAGGAACGCCTGTTGAATGCGTGAACCTGACATAGTGTTGTACATTGAACACTTTGACATTTACCACCTAGAATAATACGGGATTGTAGATGAAATGAGAGCTATCGTAGTGGACGAAACTCATTGCTTTGTGTACTGGAGTGACTTCAAAGACGTCAAACGGGCGAGACTCAACGGCTCCAACACGATGAACATTTACTATGCAGGCAAGTTGTGTGCTGTCTGATTGATCAGTTGTTACGATGTGTTTAAACTATTGTGTTGTTGCTGAATAATGTTCAGAGTCGCTTTGTTTGCATACAACTGAGAGAAGAGGGATACGATATATACTTCGAGGTGGACATCTTTCTCGCTAGCTTTGGTACTGTACTGTGCTCTAGGATATTTCAATAGGGCCAGTGCGTTATTCCGTATCGGAACATAAATGAAGCGTGTCAGTTGTTTACTGATCTTTCTCCCGTGGTTCGATCGACTTAAGGTGTTTACCACATGTTCATTCATAACAACGTGGTTATCCAATTGGATCAGCTTAGGAGTATCGTCTCTGAAGGGGTGTGCCATATTAATGATGATTTGAACTAGATTCACTGCACATTGAATTTGGCTCTCATAAGCCCGCCAAAAGGGTATGCTTTCTCATACTTTCCGATAATACTGGCCCAAGGACCCACCCACCGACAAATGTGCTGACTCCCATAAAAAGTTAAATGTTATTGTTCAAGGAAGCACCAGTTACGTTGTGTTTGTTATCCGGCACATATTGGTTCAATGGGTGGTGAACAGTTATGGACTAACCTAACAAATTAGCTGACTCCGATCGAAAAGTAAAATCGTATTGTTGACGAAGCTGCAAAAAGTAGTGTCACATTTAGATTCTGCTTAGCACATTATTGTTTGTATTAAAAAGTACAAATAATCGGAATCTGAAGTGTTTATTTGACCCACATATAAAAACAAAACGGTACAATTTTCAAAAAACAGAATTATCTACAGCTCTGTTATGAAATACGGAATATGTGTTAAAATAACAAGTAAGAAATACATGTATTATTAAGTAGAATACATAATATAAAGGTAGAAACAATCAGTGTATGATATAATCATTTAACAACATCCTGACCATGAACTATCAGGTTGCTGTAGATAAACAAAAAACAGGGGTCAGGGAGACTGCCACTAAGACCATTACTTGTCGCTCTCTTAGCAGCCACCCCATTTAGTAATTTTCAACAAAGTATGTTTGGCTTACTTAAACACTTTCGATAAAATGATAACAACACATGTGCATACTTTCTAATGCAGTAACGGTTACGCAAGTAACTGAATTATATTATCAATACCTAATATCAAAATTAAAACGTTATCTTAATTTGAAAACTAGCAGATAGTTACAACTACATCAGACATAGTAATAACAGTACATTGTGTACGTGAATTAACAGAGGTAATGAAATTAAAACAATATATGATTGTTTATTGATTATTCAGAATGCCCACATATATAACAATTTGATAAAGAGCACTGTATCATGTGATTTTGAAGAATTATTTATTGATTATTCAGAATGCCCACATATATAACAATTTGATAAAGAGCACTGTATTATGTGATTTAGTAGAAAACATATTTTGGCATAACTAATAAATCCTTGTAAGTTATGTGTTAAAATTGTGTTCCTTATGTGAAGTGCAGCATTGTTTATTAGTAATGGAATATCAAACCTAATGCATCGTTTGACAAAGTCATGTTTTGCCCTATTTGTATGGATGTTGTCGTGTATCCGTGTATTAATGTTGTGAAAAATTTTATTTGGCGCAAATGGTAAATTTTGCAAATGTGCTGGTAATGTCATATACATATTTATAATACAATTTCAATTCTTGTAAATGCAATATATATATGTTACATTAAGAATGTTTAGTTTCTTAAACAGCGGCTCAGTACGTGCATTATGTTTAGCTAAACGTATTATTCTAATCGCTCTTTTTGTAGTTGATGATTCTGTTACATTTAAAACCCCATACCATTAGGCCATAATTAATGTATGGTAACATTAATGAGTTATACGAAGTAACTGTTATATTTACTGGCAAAAAATTATTTTTATTTGTTTAATATACCTATCAATTTAGAACATTTGATTGAAATATTTTTAATATGAATGTCCCAGCTTAGGTTTTCTTGCAAAGTCACCCCAAGAAGATTAAAGTTTTGGACTCTTTCGATTCTGGTTTCATCTGTCTTAAGCAGGACATTGTTAATTTGTTTGTTTACTAGTTTCATCTGTCTTAAGCAGGACATCGTTAACTTTTTTGTTTCCTAGTTTGTGTAGTATATACTTGTCTTAAGCAGGACATCGTTAACTTGTTTGTTTCCTAGTTTGTGTAGTATATACTTGTCTTATGCAGGACATCGTTAACTTGTTTGTTTCCTAGTTTGAGTAGTATATACTTGTCTTAAGCAGGACATCGTTAACTTGTTTGTTTCTTAGTTTGTGTAGTATATACTTGTCTTAAGCAGGACATCGTTAACTTGTTTGTTTCCTAGTTTGTGTAGTATATACTTGTCTTAAGCAGGACATCGTTAACTTGTTTGTTTCCTAGTTTGTGTAGTATATACTTGTCTTAAGCAGGACATCGTTAACTTGTTTGTTTCCTAGTTTGTGTAGTATATACTTGTCTTAAGCAGGACATTGTTAACTTGTTTGTTTCTTAGTTTGTGTAGTATATACTTGTCTTAAGCAGGACATCGTTAAAGTGTTTGTTTCCTAGTTTGTGTAGTATATACTTGTATTAAGCAGGACATCGTTAACTTGTTTGTTTCTTAGTTTGTGTAGTATATACCTGTCTTAAGCAGGACATCGTTAACTTGTTTGTTTCTTAGTTTGTGTAGTATATACTTGTCTTAAGCAGGACATCATTAACTTGTTTGTTTCCTAGTTTCTGTAGTATATACTTGTCTTAAGCAGGACATCGTTAACTTGTTTGTTTCCTAGTTTGTGTAGTATATACTTGTCTTAAGCAGGACATTGTTAACTTGTTTGTTTCTTAGTTTGTGTAGTATATACTTGTCTTAAGCAGAACATCGTTAACTTGTTTGGTTCCTAGTTCGTGTAGTATATACTTGTCTTAAGTAGGACATTGTTAACTTGTTTGTTTCCTAGTTTCTGTAGTATATACTTGGATTTCTTTATATTTAAAGACACATGTAGATTGTCTGTGTATTTTATAGATTTAAGCATACCATTTATTATCCATGGAGAGGTTTTGTGTTTATATTTATTAAACGTGACTAATTTAAATGGCATGTGATTACAATTTACCTTTTCAAGTACATCAATAATTATTTTTTAATCGTTATTTGGTCATGTAAAGGGTCTTGATCTAATTTCTCTATAATATTTGAGTTAATTATTTCATAAACAAAATTTGACATAGCTGTTTCAGTCTGAAGATGTATTTTAACTAATTTCGGAGGAAATTTTTTAACCGAAGCAGTGTCAATAAATATAAAATATGGTTGGTGATCTGAACATTGTTTGATTAGAATACCTGCTATTGATTGTAGCATTAATTGACTAACTTTACAAAACAAATTGTCAAGCAAAGAGCCATTTGGGGCAGAAAATCTGGTTGGGAATGTTATGTTTGGAAAGCAACTAAATTCTGTTAAGGTGTCATAAAACTCACTACAATATTCTTTATCGTTAATTTTAAGCAAGTTTATATTAACATTAAGCAATAATAACTTCAGATTTTTGAAATCAAATTGTGATACTAATAAAGCAAATTCTTCAATAAATTGTTTGTAGTCACAATTTAAATCTCATGGAGGCCTATATATTACCAACTATCACAGGTTTTATAAGACCACCTCCAGTGATTTCAATTAGCTGTCCTTCCCAATTTTCATTTATTATACATTGCAATACCTTCTAATCATATTTAGAATGAACTTACATAATTAAGCCTCCTTTCGTACTACTAATCTTACCCAAGGAAATGCAAGTATAATTTTCTAACTCGATGTTACATAAATCGTCTTGTTCAGTTAACCAACTTTCCTGAATACATATTTAAGTAGCTGCAGTTCTTTTACAAAGACCTCCATCTCGTTGAATTTAGCGTTGATGGATTGTATTATATAATGATATGCGATTCCAAATTCGAAGAAACACCTATAAGGTAGAAACAGGACATGAGGGCTTGATAAATATGGTAGCTGTGATAATGAAAAACACATGGATCCATAATAAAGTATCGTCGTTCTCTTGTGTTCTCGCCAGGTGCTTGGGTAGACGGGCTTGCTATTGACTCAGAAGAAGAAAAACTGTACATCTCAGTATACGAAAACAAAAGGATTGATGTTAGCAATCTGGACGGCAGTGAACGAAAAACACTCATACACTGCCAAAACATACCTCGTGGTTTGGCTGTGGAAGTCAAAAAAAGGTAAAATTGTCAAGCAATGATACACTTTTCGACTTTAGCAAATATGCAGTTTTTAGAAGGACTACACTGTATATAAAGTATTTTAGTATAATGTTGGTGTAGTGTCTGGTGTGTACGTTGAAGACAATCCATCCTCCTGCTCTTGCGCAACAAGTTCGAATATCGACTGGGATGCGAGAGTGTTGATATTTTTGTTATGTTTCAACAGGAACATGTCTAATGTTATAATGACGTAATTCCTCCAGCTAATTTAAAGTTTCCCATGTTGATTAAATTGTTAGTATGACTGTTGTGATGCATCCATTAATTTCATGTTTGGAATTATCACCCAAACAAATCAACGTCATCCTCAGTATATTGTAATTATATATTTATTTAAGCACATCCTGATGATTATTTTGATGATTTATAATTTAAACATAATTTTCCAGGTTGCTCTTTTACGTGACTGTGGGATCAGATGGTATCTATAGGGTCAATCTGGACGGAAGTGGAAACGTACAGATTGTGACAACCGGTCTGAGTAGCCCCAGAGCTATCGACATCGAACACAACACCAACAGAATTTGTTGGGCTAATATCAGTAGGTACCACTGAACTGTCCCTATTACACCAATTGAATTAATATGGGCATTTCCATGGAAACATGTAAAAAGGTCTTCTTAAGATATTAATATTTAATTAATTATAATCTTTAATTTGTATGGTGGAAGATAACTAGTAGGTTTTAGGACAAAGTTAAATGTTAATGTTTGCACACTGTATGATGTAAAACGCATCATTCAAACATTATGTATGCAAATGACAGATGTATTTATAGATTAAAACATCCGTAATTTCGTGAATCGTTTCACGTTACCATCACCACCTGTGTCTATGAGCCTTTCCCCAAAGAAGCCAGAATATAGGCCTATTTGGATGTTGTTTTGGTGAAAATACGAAAGACTAAGGCCTCAAGAAATAACGTAAATTAATCAAACCCAGAATATGTTATAAAATAGAGCTGAGCAGGCAAGTATTTATTGATATATTGAATTCCAAGTGTATTCTAGGTTTTTGGGAAAGGCTCGTTGTGACACTATACTGCGAGTCACGAATTTTAGGGATGTTTTCATTTTACTCAGAAACCTCTAGTAGCTTGAGACTGTCAATTATAAATTTCCGCAAACTGTTTTAGGCGTAGGCCAAGTGTGTCAAATTATATCTCTGCGGGACAAAGCTTTTAATTAGTTAGACTTAAAACACCTATTGAATGTACGCTTAGCGAGTGTGTAGAGCACTAAACAACATATAAATCACACAACTAAAAATAAGTAAAAATAACATCTAAACAAAATGGTGACGCTGCCTATTCGCCTGCTGACTGCGTGGAGAGAGCAGAGAGATCACAGGTCGCAAAACAAACTATGTTTTTATTTGGTACTTTTACATTTGTGAATATCAACTGTTTGTTTTTCAGACATGCACCGAGTAGAATGTTCCGACTACACGGGCGGAGACAGACGAGTGTACGCCGATCCTAACGTACCGCTTGGAGTAGCAATTCAAGATGGCGTAGCGTATTACACAACAGACGGTCAACACACGTAATTAACTTTGCAGTTGCACTTGCCTCCAATACCAGTAACATTATGCCGAATGCCGTACACTAGGATTGTGCAGTCTGTGAATTTGACATTTACTCCTTCCACTCTTCTGGGAAATTATCATGGTGTTGTAGCCCCATCCGACGTAGGTTTCGTGATGTGTTCTTTCTTTAACAGAACCATGAACTAATAATATTATAGCATTTAACGCGTTTTATGAAAATCCACACCTTTCATATATAGGTTAGTAGTAATAGAGGTCCTTTAGCGCGCATGGTTTCCGTTTTTCCGTTGGAATCCCTATATATTAACATGGGAGTCCCCTTCAATAACAACGGCCGGGTTAAAGATAGGGATTTTTAACATGGAAAAGATAGGGATTCCCCAAAACTTGTAAACGACAGCCTCTCGTTTACAAGTTTGCACAAGAGTTGCACCGAAAATGGTTTTCGAGATTCGGCCGGGTTAAAAGCATATGTATTTTTCCGAAAATGGTTTTCGAGATTTGGCTGAACGGATTCCCCTTCAATGTCGACGGCCGTGTTGAAGATAGGGATTTTTAACATAGGAAAGATAGGGATTTCACCAAAACTTGTAAACGACAACGATGGGTCTCCTCATAGTTGACGGCCGGGTTAAAGCATAGGGGATTTTTATCCCATTTTAAAGCATAGGGAATTTTACCGCAAAGGTATCCGACCACTTTTCGAATTTTCTCCATGTTAAAGCATAGGGAATTTTTATCCCATGTTAAAGCATAGGGAATTGTTACCCCATGTTAAGGCATAGGCCAATTTATCGCAAAGGTATCCGACCACTTTTCGAATTTTCTCCATGTTAAAGCATAGGGACTTTTTATCCCATGTTAAAGCATAGGGACTTTTTACCCCAAGTTAAAGCATAGGCCATTTTATCGCAAAGGTATCCGACCACTTTTCGAATTTTCTCCATTTTAAACCATAGGGAATTTTTATCCCATGTTAAGAGATAGGGAATTTTATCGTAAACGTATACGAACCACTTTTTGAATAAAATATACCGAACAGGATTTGAATATGGCACACACGATTGCTTGATCCGGAGGCAGAGGTTTCGCCAAGGGATCGAACCCTTATTTGGTTGACTATGGCATGTCGAAAATGTGGTGTTATAATAAGGCGTAATGTGTAACAAAAGGGTTATAAATTCAACGGAGATCGTTGTGTCTGAAGTAAGGTATACGAAATGTAGATTACATATAGGACTATGTTATAACAGAACCTATAGCCTCGTTTTTTTCGAACAGAGCGGTCATCTTGAAATTATACGTTTGGTATCATTTCCGTACGGTAGTACCCAAATTCGTGTCTCATCAATTCCGTACTCAAGACGTGTCTGGACATGTTTGTTTGTTGCGGGCGTGAGCGCGCGCACCCTGTATGACGTCATCAAACTGCTAGGCGCAGTAATTTTGTACGCGAGGTGAGTTGGTTATACAGGTAGTGATTTGGTTATCCATCGTTTTGAACTTGCGCACTTGAATGTAATTCCATTATTTGGCGTCATGGTCAGTGAATGACGTCATGATACGCGCAGTAATTCTGTAAGCGAGATGAGTTGATTATACAGGTAGTGATTTGGTTAGCCATCGTTTTGAACTTGCGCGTATGTAATGTAATTCCTTCACGTGACTTCATGATGCAGTGACGTCATGCTCAGTGACGTCATCAAACTGCTACGCGCAGTAATTTTGTATGCGAGGTGAGTTGGACAAACAGGTAGTGATTTGGTTAGACCTTGTTTTGAACTTGCGCGTATGTAATGTAATCCCTTCACGTGACGTCATGATGCAGTGACGTCATGGTCAGTGACATCATCAAACCGCTATGCGCAGTAATTGTGTACACGAGGTTGACTTGGTTAAACAGATAGTGCTTTGGTTAGATCTTGTATTGAACTTGCGCGTATGTAATGTAATCCCTTCATGTGTTAGATAGGGAATTTTCTACATGTTAAAGCGTAGGGATTTTCCCCATGTTAAAGCATAGGGAATTTTCACCATGTTCAAGGATATGAGCTATCGGTAAACTGTTACGCACAGTAATTTTGTGCCCGAGGTTGACATAACCCGCGTGAGATCCCTCAAAAGGAAGCAAAGCAAAGCAAATAGACGGGTTATCGATTGAGATCCCTCAAAAGGAAGCAAAGCAAAACAAACAGACGTGTTATCGCGTGAGATTTGCTTCAAAAGGAAGCAAAGCAAAGCAAAAATACGTGTTATCGCGTGAGATTTGCTTCAAAAGGAAGCAAAGCAAAGCAAATAGACGTGTTATCGCGTGAGATTTGCTTCAAAAGGAAGCAAAGCAAAGCAAATAGACGTGTTATCGCGTGAGATTTGCTTCAAAAGGAAGCAAATAGACGTGTTATCGCGTCAAACCCCTTAAAAGGGAGCAAATAGACAACTCACTCACTCACTCACTCACTCACTCACTCACTCACTCACTCACTCACTCACTCACTCACTCACTCACTCACTCACTCACTCACTCACTCACTCACTCACTCACTCACTCACTCACTCACTCACTCACTCACTCACTCACTCACTCACCCACTCACTCACTCATACTCACTCACTCACTCACCCACTCACTCACTCACTCACTCACTCACTCACTCACTCACTCACTCACTCACTCACTCACTCACTCACTCACTCACTCACTCACTCACTCACCACTCACTCACTCACTCAC
>CM034535.1:30842833-30962485 GCA_020002185.1 Paraescarpia echinospica | reverse complement strand
ACTATCTGTTTAACCAAGTCAACCTCGGGTACACAATTACTGCGCATAGCGGTTTGATGATGTCACTGACCATGACGTCACTGCATCATGACGTCACGTGAAGGGATTACATTACATACGCGCAAGTTCAAAACAAGGTGTAACCAAATCACTACCTGTTTGTCCAACTCACCTCGCATACAAAATTACTGCGCGTAGCAGTTTGATGACGTCACTGAGCATGACGTCACTGCATCATGAAGTCACGTGAAGGAATTACATTACACACGAGCAAGTTCAAAACGATGGCTTACCAAATCACTACCTGTATAATCAACTCATCTCGCTTACAGAATTACTGCGCGTATCATGACGTCATTCACTGACCATGACGCCAAATAATGGAATTACATTCAAGTGCGCAAGTTCAAAACGATGGATAACCAAATCACTACCTGTATAACCAACTCAACTCGCGTACAAAATTACTGCGCGTAGCAGTTTGATGACGTCATACAGGGTGCGCGCGCTCACGCCCGCAACAAACAAACATGTCCAGACACGTCTTGAATACGGAATTGATAAGGGACACGAATTTGGGTACTACCGTACGGAAATGATACCAAACGTATAATTTCAAGATGGCCGCTCTGTTCGAAAAAACGAGGCTAAAGGTTCTGATATAACATAGTCCTATATGTAGTCTACATTTCGTATACCTTACTTCAGACACAACTATCTCCGTTGAATTTATAACCCTTTTGTTACACATTACGCCTTATTATAACACCACATTTTCGACATGCCATAATCAACCAAATAAGGGTTCGATCCCTTGGCGAAACGTCTGCCTCCGGATCAAGCAATCGTGTGTGCTATATTCAAATCCTGTTCGGTATATTTTATTAAAAAAATTGTTCGTATACGTTTACGATAAAATTCCCTATCTCTTAACATGGGATAAAAATTCCCTATGGTTTAACATGGAGAAAATTCGAAAAGTGGTCGGATACCTTTGCGATAAAATGGCCTATGCTTTAACAAGGGGTAAAAATTCCCTATGCTTTAACATGGGATAAAAATTCCCTATGCTTTAACATGGAGAAAATTCGAAAAGTGGTCGGATACCTTTGCGATAAAATGGCCTATGCTTTAACATGGGGTAAAAATTCCCTATGCTTTAACATGGGATAAAAATTCCCTATGCTTTAACATGGAGAAAATTCGAAAAGTGGTCGGATACCTTTGCGGTAAAATTCCCTATGCTTTAACATGGGATAAAAATCCCCTATGCTTTAACCCGGCCGTCAACTATGAAGAGACCCATTGTTGTCGTTTACAAGTTTTGGTGAAATCCATATCTCTCCCATGTTAAAAATCCCTATCTTTAACCCGGCCGTCGACATTGAAGGGGAATCCGTTCAGCCAAATCTCGAAAACCATTTTCGGAAAAATACATATGCTTTTAACCCGGCCGAATCTCGAAAACCATTTTCGACATCTCGAAAACCATTTTCGGTGCAACTCTTGTGCAAACTTGTAAACGAGAGGCTGTCGTTTACAAGTTTTGGGGAATCCCTATCTTTCCCATGTTAAAAATCCCTATCTTTAACCCGGCCGTTGTTATTGAAGGGGACTCCCATGTTAATAGATAGGGATTCCAACGGAAAAACGGAAACCATGCGCGCTAAAGGACCTCTATTACTACTTAGGTTATTGCAAATTCGATCACATAAAAACACAAAGCAATATAAACATATACAAAAATTATTTTTAATAAATATATATATCATTATGTATGTACACACACACACACACACACACACACACACACACACACACACACACACACACACACACACACATATATATGTATATATTATGTATAATATAAGTTTGTATTATGTATATATTATTATCATAAAGCTTCTATTACATAAATATATATTCTGTAGATAAACCATTTCTGTAGATAACAACAACCAATATGTAGACACACACACACGCACGCACGCACGCACGCACGCACGCACGCACGCACGCACGCACGCACGCACACACACACACACACACACACACACACACACACACAATAGAAACTTGATATCGACTTCAGTCATCCAGTCTCTCACTCGGACGTAGAAATCCCTATGTACACTTGAGTCCTGTCTCTTATTGCGACATAGAAGTCCTGGTGTTCACGTCCACGCGTCCAATCTCTAAATGGAACATAAGTCCTTATGTCCACTTGCGTTCAGTCTCTCACTAACACAAACGTTAAGTTAACGGTCTATCACTCTCTCTCTCTCTCTCTTTCTCTCTCTCTCTCTCTCTCTCTCTCTCTCTCTCTTGCTTGTGTGTGTGTGTTGTCGACCCTCTCTTTCTATCTATCTATCTATCTATCTATCTATCTATCTATCTATATATATATATATATATATATATATATAAATATATATATATATATATATATATACATATATATCTATCTACCTGTCTGTCTGTCTGTCTATCGGTCTATCGTTCTATCTGTCTATCTGTTGATCTCTCTCTCTATCTATCTATCTATCTATCTAACTATCTATATATATATATATATATATATATATATGTGCCTCTCTCTGTGCCTCTCTGTGTCTCTGTGTCTCTGTCTCTGTCTCTGTCTCTGTCTCTCTCTCTCTCTCTCTCTCTCTCTCTCTCTCTCTCTCTCTCTCTCTCTCTCTCTCTCTCTCTCTCTCTCTCTCTCTCTCTCTCTCTCTCTCTCTCTCCCTCAGTCTCTCACGTACACAACAACTCAACTATTTCGTCCCGCTTTGCATTACCTAAAAGATAAAAATAATTGATGTAATTTAAGGATGTCATCTACTTTTAACAATTTGAGTTTTTTGGTGAAGTGGCTCTGTGTGGGAAATATAGTAATTTTGCTCTGTTTAGCGACAATTTATTTATTTTGCGCCATTCATTTATTTTAAAAAGGTCTTAATTTATGAAAGGTTCTAAATTTTCGTCATGTGTGTTATCGCTGAAAGAGTTTAATATACTTGATAGAGTTGCATCATCGGTATAAATTATGAAATTAAAAATTTTACTGGTTTGTGCAAAATCATTGTTATATATGATGAATAACAGGGTTCCTAAGATTAAGCCTTGTGGTACACCTGTTGTTGTTGATAACATATTTGATTTTATATTGTCAATTTCCATATATTGTTTACGATTTATTATATATTACTAGAACATGTGAACTACAAGAAAAAATCAAAGCACTAACACCATATCGTGTTATGAAAGTATTAACTTGTGGTTAAATTTAAACAACATATTAACAATTTGTCTTTTAAGAATCTTGAAAAATCAGCACCAAAACAAAAAGGTTAGTTGATTAGAGAAAGTATATGCGTCTACAAATGGATACCCACAAAGCATGTACCACGGCAATAACATGTGTACATGATGTGTATTCTACCACATGTGTACGCTTTAGTTAAAAGGCTGATATTATATTATTTGTGCATGTAGCTGTTTTTGTTCTTGCAGCGTTTCTTCAGTTCAACTGGCAGGCGGAAATCGAACCACCTTCGACTCGGGCACATACAACAAAGACAAGTTCCACGGCATTGCAATACTGCACGGGGATGACCTGCAAAAACACAGCTTCGGTATATGAGAATAGATAGTGGAACATGTCCACTTGGTTGTCGGTTATGTGTAGTCATTGCATGCTGTCTGCTGCTTACATCTATAATTCCGCTTACCTTTCGCTCCCTTCACCTCGCTATGCTCTAGCTGGACTATATTGGCTTCCATTTGCGCACTCTAACATATATTGTAATCCACGTACAACAGGAAAATATTCACACACTAAATAGTCAAAGCTGGAAAGAGGCCACTGCCGACACCAACGTATGCCATCCAACTGATCATGGGTGACTCTGAATTGATCAGTCGGACCACTGCCCACCACCAGATGACATCCAACATATCCTGGATGATACGTCAAAGCAGGAGACGGGACACTGCCAACACCAACGGACTTCATCCAACCTCTTCTGGGTGACTAATACGTTCAGTGGCGTCCCACACGCACGTACGCACGCATGCACGCACGCACGCACACACACACACACACACTCACACACACACACACACACACACACACACACACATACACGATGAAGTCAAACAAGTACCGATGTAACAAAGTCATCAGTTGGCTGTGAGGAAATGAGACGTTGACATAGTGTTTTTGTTGTAAGGCCACATAACAAGTCTCCTCCGATCTACGTGATACATTGTTTAATACATTATTTAAATTCAATATAATATCATAATATATGTAATATAAATAAATATATATATCTATATATATATTGTTTAAATAAATAACGGATGCATGCTATTTCACTAGAAAGAACACACTACTGTGTTAGAAAAAAATTACCCTTGTACGGCGACTATTTTATTTGCACGAAAGGTCTGCTAAATCTACCTGGTGTAGTATTTTCCCCAGAAACGGCAGGTTGACTGGGTTATGATAATTAGATTGGAAAGTACATTACGATAATTATTCCTGTCATTCATATAATTTGAAATTACGTTTACAACTGTTTCAGAATGAAACAAGATAAGACAAATGTGGCCATTCAACGTAACAGCGTCAAGTAGGTGGGTTCATTAAGACTGGTATGTGTGACGTTGTCACTGTAAGATTGAACGCTCCGTCGGTGGTGGGGATACCCGATACAAATTAGTGGTCATATACAGTGTGTACACAATCATGTGGAGACATGCTGCGATTCATTTCATATATTATACTTATTGTTTAAATACATGTGGTCAATATTTGCTGCACTAGATATGTTACATTAACACAGTTACTAAATGTTCAACAACTTGTTTTTAATAATTTAAGTAGTAGAGATTATATTAGTTTGCAATGAATGGTGTGACTGTGTGAGTGATGCCATGTTGATCCAGACTTCATGTTTTAGATCTTGGATATCACAGATCGTAGCAGGAAGAGGGGCAAGATCATCGTACCAAAGCGGAAGAAGTTCCTGTAGACACAGACTGCAATACAGGCAAGTGAAATGCCATTTAGCCACAGGAACCATATCTTTCTTATACCCGCAGCATACCTAAAGCGGACAAATTTCACTCTGGCAGTAACCACTCCCAGAGAGGGCATTAGGGGGGCGGAGAGAGACAGCGAGAGAGAGAGAATAGCGAGAGAGAGAGAGAGAGAGAGAGAGAGAGAGAGAGAGAGAGAGAGAGAGAGAGAGAGAGAGAGAGAGAGAGAGAGAGAGAGAGAGAGAGAGAGAGAGAGAGAGAGAGAGAGAGGGTGGGAGAGAGCATCCGTGGAAGGTTCTGTTGGCAAAATGTCAAATAATTACATAGTTACAATCAAACTGGTTTTTAATAGGATAAAAAATTACTACAATACACTTTTCTCATATAAACCTGGATACGAAGTGGTCAGTTAATATAATATGTCGTATGTCGAAAACTATCTGGCAATAAGAAACATGGTGTTTTGATACTTTCAACCAAACTGCATCGACGTTTTTAAGGAATATACGGTTCTATACAAGTAATGAGCGAATAATTGTATTACTACTTTTTCAATTGGTTCTGTTGATTTTCATCAATTTATATAAAATTGGAAATGTAAATGTCAGCTGCTGTTAGTTAGATAAATTCACCACATGACTCAACAGGTTACACTAATAATTAGCAAGTCGTATTGACACAGTAACTCATGCTGAAAGAGCGAGTTATGTAGACACAGTATGACAAATTAACACAGTATATCATGTTGAAATAGCATGTCATGTTGATACAATAATTCATGTTGACGCAGTAAATCACGTTGACACAGAATGTCATGTTGACAAAGTAAATTATGCCGACACAGTAAGTTATGTTAATGCAGTAAGTCTTGTTGTTACAGTAAATCATGCTAAAACAGTGTATCGTGTTGACACAGTATGTCACGTTGACACAGCAAATCATGTTAAAACAGTATGTCTCATCGCCACTGTAAGTCATATTGACCCAGACCATGGGTAGTAACGCAGACTACAAGACAGAATGTGATCTTGATGTTAGAGACGTCCACGAATACATGTGAACGGAAATGTAATGCCGCCAATGTTTTGTACGAGAGTACAGATTATGTTGTCGACAGTATATTTTCATTAAAGTGAAATGGCTTAATTATTCCAAAGCAGTAAAAACATGACAGTACGTGAATATATTTCACGAGTCTAACTACGTGGCTGTTATACTATTTCAGTTGGAATGGCATAAGAAACATGGAAATACGAGAGATGAATCATCTACATACAATATCACATGAGAGATGAACTAGATATAACCTCCTCACTGAAGACATATACATCATTCAGACATGAGAGATGAACTAGACCTAACCTCACTGAAGACATCTACACCACTCAGACACGAGAGATGAACCAGACAGACATAACCTCACCGACGACTTCTACACCACTCAGACACGAGAGGTGAACCAGACCTAACCTCACTGCCGACATCTACACCACATCTACACCACTCAGACACGAGAGGTGAACCAGATCTAACCTCACCGAAGACATCAACATCACTCAGACATGAGAGATGAACCAGATCTAACCTCACTGAAGACATCTACACCGCTCAGAAATGACAGATGAACCAGACCTATCCTCACTGAAGACATTTACACCACTCAGACACCGGAGATGAACCAGAACTAACCACACTGAAGAAATCTATACCACTCGCAAGAGTGGGTGATGCTACTGACTGGAAATGGACATGTTTGGGAAGATTGCTGTGATTTGGATACACTTCCTGCTCACTATCGTTTGTGGTGTGTGGGGCGTACTGATCCAAAATGGCGGAATGAGGTACACCAGTCACCAGTTACTTCAACTTCAGTGGAGTGGAGACCAAAGAACTCTTTATGACATGACAGCCTTCCTCCTGAATTTAGAGCAGGGTCACTGGCTGTCACAAGAAATCGTGTAATAGCAACGAAATTTCCATTAATCCTCAATTGTTCAAATACAGCCGACGTAACCTCTGCCACGCAACGTGATAACAAAGGCGCGTCATCGGTTTTCGCGCTGTTGTGACGTGTTTATTGCTATTATTTTGATTTGACTTTTAGCGGTTTCTAAATGTTGGTAAAGAAAAAGACGTTAGTAAGCTGGGATACCATGGGGTAAAGACATATAAAAGCGAAAGGTAGCCAGAGGGCAAAAATGGCCCGAGTTATGTTCAAGTTAGAATTTATTGTGAAAGTATACCGTCAGTTATTAATTCAATAATCGTTGATCTATTCAAGAATAAGACAAAATATGCATTTGAAAAAAGTAAAAGAAAAATCGTCTGTACCGTCGGGGTCGCTTCAAATTAAGTATCATCGTGTTCATGAAGTTCGGGTCTCGCTACGAACAGCGTTAGACCATTCGAGAAGAAAACTACGTTCGTGTTCTCAACTATGCGGTTGAATTCGGGAATCCCGCTTCGACAGCGGTCGATTCGCAAGCCGTCGTCTCGGCCCGTTAACGCTGCACTGAGCAAACCTTCGACCTTGTGTCGTCTACTGCCTACAACCTCGCATGTATCGTTCGCCCGGCTGAATCATTCGGTATATTGAACATTATTAATCTTTGCATAAACATTAGTACTCATTACTTGTCTTACTTTAGCATGTAAATTATCTATAAATTTATACGCATAGATCTATATGTATATGCGACCTCTACGTTAGTAAATTCTTCTTTCAACTTCAAGCATAAACGATGTAAACAATCGCTACGCGATTGAATCTTTTAATTCAATGTACGTTACGTGTATTGTTATGTATATTTGAGGAGAAGAATATATAAATTATGTGAAATTATATAATTGTGTTGGTTGTGCTTACATACGAACAGTGCCACGTTTAGTTGAAACTTTAGAATAAAAGTCACGACAGATTCGTCCGTCTGCACGATTCCGAAACTATACCATAGACAATTATACTTCAAGTGTTCCTCTCTATAATAGAGATAAAAAAAACTGTTTTCGTGACACTGGCCTCCATGACTTCCTCCTGAGTTTAGAGCGGGCGACCACTGGTCTCCACGACTGGCAGCCACACGGGCAACAACGACGACATCGTGTGAACAGGAAGAGGGAAAAGAGAGGGGGACTGAGACGGAATGTATAGAAACGTAAGAACAAACCCCCACTCCCAACTATCTTGCGTACAAACGTCAGATCATTGAGGAACAAAATTTATGAACTACATACAAATGTTCGTTTTAGGACTGAATACAGGGACGCTTGTATTCTTTGCTTCACTGAAACATTGTTTTCAGATGACATTCCCATCGACACGCTAAAATTCGATGGCAAGACCACTGGAGGCGGCATGTGTATCTATAACAACGAGAGATGGTGTTCGGCTGTGCATGTCAGAGAAACCCGTTGTACTAAAGACATTGATCAGCTATGCGTTTCACTGAGACAATTTTATTTCCCAAGAGAATTTGGTCGGGCGATTATTACTCTTGTCTACGTCCCTCCCGCGGCTACTGCAGTGCCTCCAATGACATTTCTCAGTGTGTTGGTAAGTTAGAAAACATCGCCCCGGACGCACCAAAATTAATTTTAGGGGTTTTCAACAGTTGTAAACTTGACACAGTTTTCCCTACATACAAGCAGTATATCTCGTGCAACACGAGGAAGAACAGAATTCTTGACATTTGTTATGGGAATATCAAGTGTGCCTACACGGCTGTGCAGAAAACACCACTCAGAACGTCAGACTAGAACGCAGTACACTTGCTGCCCAAATATAAACAGAAACTTAAACAGGCCAAGGTCGGTGACAGATCGGTGCAGGTGTGGTCTAATGACGCAATAGCTACCTTGCAGGGGTGCTTCGCATGCACTGACTGGTCGGTTTTCACAGAGGGACACACATTAGAAGCGTCAGCTACTGGAATTAAGGACTACATACAGTTCTGTGAAGATCTGATTGTGCCTATAAAGACAATTAAGTGTTATCCTAATTGCAAATTTTCCATCAGTCTCTGTGGCCGAGTGGTTAAGTGCATTGGCACAGGGCACATCTATTTTCAATACAGACACTGGTTCTAGCCTAACAACAAAGTTTTTAAAAAAGTGTATTTTTATTGATCTTTTCGCAAAGTAATACAAAACCAAGCCATTTTTTAACGCTGTATATCATTAAATATATCGAATGTTTTGTAGTGATTATTTATTCGCGATAAAAATGAAAATAATATTATATTATTCGGAATGTACAATTTCCGCTGATATTGTATGTTTTTTATTTACATTTATCTAACCAAACCAGAGTTTGTCTTCACATATATATGATTATGATAAACTACTATATAGCATATAGTAAAAAGATTAATCTTCAATTGTAATTAGTGCAATAAACACACATTACCAATTGGCACAATTCTTTCTTTGATGCTATTTTTAATTGGTAATGTAGGTGAATCGCGAATAAATAATCACTACAAAACGTTCGATATATTTAATGATAAACAGTGTAAATATGTCTAGGTTTATATTACTTTGCGAAAAGATAAATAAAAATACACTTTTTAAAAAGTTTGGTGTTAGGCTTGAACCAGTGTGGGTAGCAAAAGCAGATGTGCGCTGAACCAATGCACTTAACCCATCGACCACAAGAACTGGTAGAAAGATAATTAACCGGATTCACGGTTATGCTAAATTGTACAGCTCTTCCTTCATGTTATGTTATCATATGATATAACGTTACTTTCTGCAGTTGGATACAATGAGTTCGTGTGTGTGAATGTTTAGTGATGTAGATTAGTTGTCCTGGGTCGCAATCGAAACCATTTATCTCAAAATATGCTGAAGCGGCAAAGGTTTTTGTGGTCGGCTTCTCTTGTTGACGTTGTCAGATTGACTTGGAGGTTCTCTCGCTTCATTTTTTCAACAAAGGTGGATTTGTGTGGAACCGTAAAATAAATTATTGTTCCTCTATTATGACTAGTGTTTGTAGGGCCTATTACACCAGAATGCCGCATAATAACTCATTCTGACGCTCGCTTCGACTCAACATCTATCATTGTAAACATGCTGTGAATGTATTGAAAATGCTGGCATGTTGCGTGCCATTCGCGCCTCTGATGTCACAATACAACGTGATCGCGTAGCCCATTAACTATCAACTTTCCGCTGGAATCGCGATGCAGATGGTTTAAAATCTGATTAAAACTTTCAATGCAAATTTCTGTATTTTTTCATATTGTCAAATGTTACACACAATGCAATACTTTGTGTACACGTGGAAAATGGAATTTAGCTGCTGCCTTGTGTTTAGTTCCTTTAACTTACGCTACTGATGCAGAATAAGTTATTTAAGCAACCGGCTATTCATGCATTATTCCTCTTGCTTGGGGATAATATAGCTTCACGAATGTTTGCAATTAATGATACTTATGTAAATCTAAGATTTTCCTTACTCCCAACCGATCAACAATCTAGGTCTAGATATGATTTGTTTATTTCACATTTCTCCACACTTGATATTGTAGTGTTCCGACAAACGTGTGCCTGCATAAACGTGTTTGGGGATTCTGAAGGTGGGTTTAGCGAGCCTAGTGGGGGGTGGGTGCAATTTGGTGCTTTTGGCGAACCTCATGGGGTTGCGAGTGGAACTTTTTTGCAGAGCCTCAATAGGGTTTTGGCGAGCCTCAAAGAGGTGCAATTGGAGGTTTTTGGAGAGTCTCAGCCTACCAACATTCCGACGCCAATTGCCTGATCACATGCAAAACGTGTTTTATCAAAACATAGACCTGCAACAAAGTTCAAAGTTCCTCTATGGTCATGGATCCCCCATCTTCCCTTAAGGATAGCATGCAGACAACGAAAAGCAACTAACGCAAAAAGTGACACCTATGTTACGGATGTCATTGAAATTTCAAATTGCAGATATGTGCTATTTTATATGTTTATCATATGGCGGAACCCAGGAGAAAGTGAAAAGTGAAAACAATATCAAAATCGGTAAAGTATTTTTCGAGATATGAATTTTTGAAAATGTAAACTTTATAAAAAAATTCAGATTGTACGCCTATCTCTTATATAGTGCCATTGAACTGGAAAGTCGCACCAAAACGCATGCATATTTTTATTCAAAGTATAATAAAAGCAGTTATGTTCAATGAGTGATATTTTTACTTATTCCACAGTCAGTTTACATTTTGTTCTCGTGACGTTTCGATTGCTTTCAGCAGTCTTCTTCAGACGACTACCGCTAGATGGTGACGCGATAGTCCTTCAGCGCAGACGTAGTCACTCAGGTGTGTGCACCCTACGGCTGCGCCCTCTTCAAGAGATCGTCGTAGATGTGTGAAAGCCGGTACTGGCCTTCATCTTGGTTCATGCAGGCCTTGGTTTTTCTAATCCAGATCGCTTCTTTGATACCTCTTGTCCTCCAGTCCGACTCCCTGTCCACAAATTTGGCCCCCTCCCAGTCTACTATGTGATTTTGCTGTGTCATGTGGTCCGTGATGGCTGATTTGTCCATCTCCTTTTCAGATGTGTTTCTGTTGTTTCTGGTGTAGGCTCTGTTCATCTCATCGTTGCTTTGTCTGTGTTCTCTGAAGCGGGTTCCAAGTGTGCGTTTAGTTTCTCCGATATATGTGGCATTGCAGTTCTTACATGATATAGCGTACACTCCTTCGCACATCTTGTGTGGTTCCACTTTGTCTTTTGGTCTTACCAGTGACCTCTTGATGGTGTTGTGAGGTTTCATTGCTGTGTCCACTTTGTATTTCTTCATGAACCGTGGTGTGGTTTCGGATAATCCTTGGACATACGGAAGTACCACCATGCCTTTTCCCTTGTCTTTTTTTACAGTTTTCTTCCTGATGTTGGCTTCATTCTTTTGTTTCATCTTTCTCTGTACCGTTGATATGTTCCACTGTGGATACTCGCATCTCTTTAGGACTTCTTTGATGTGTTCTCTTTCTTTGTGTTTATCTTCCTCCTCTGTCACAAGGGTTTCACATATGTTTAGTTACGTACTGATCACTCCCATCTTCTGGTGTAATGGATGATGTGAGAAG
This sequence comes from Paraescarpia echinospica, assembly GCA_020002185.1. Lineage (NCBI taxonomy): Eukaryota > Metazoa > Annelida > Polychaeta > Sabellida > Siboglinidae > Paraescarpia > Paraescarpia echinospica. The sequence goes on along the minus strand of CM034535.1, from coordinate 30,950,372 downwards.
AAATTTATATATTGGTCCATGTGGGTACTCTTTCGGAAGATCAGAAGTTTCACCTCCACAGATTCCTTTCTGACTAGTAATGTGTCTAAAAATGGCATCTTTCCTTCAGTTTCCTCCTCGTGTGTGAATTTTATGCTGTTAGTTTCATCCACTGTGGTCGGTCAGGTGTTTTGTCATCCCTACCTTTACAACTGCGAGAATGTCATCAACATAACGTTTCCACATTCTTGGTTTACACGTGACAGTGGCTGTGGTGATGGCCTCTTTCTCGAGATGTTCCATGAAGAGGTTGGCGACAATGGGGGACATGGCTGTTCCAAATTTATGTTGGTATACAGTGTTTCTGAATGTGAAGTAGGTGGTGTTCAGAACAAAGTCCACTAGTTCCATAATATCTTCTATTTCCAGTCTCGTCTGGTCCGCTAATGTGGTGTCATTCTGTAGTCTGCTCTTGATTAACTCCATTGTCTTCGGTATAGGTGTGTTCGTGAACAGAGACACGACATCATGAGAGGTGAAAGTTCCATCTTCGTGTAGCGTCAGTGATTTCAGTTCCTCTGCCAGGTGTCTTGAGTTTTTCACATGGTGTTGCGTCAGTCCTACCATAGGGCCAAGAAAATCTGCCAAGCTTCGTGACACGCTGTATGCTATTGTGCCAGTATAGTCCACAATAGGTCTTAGGGGGTTGTCTTTTTTGTGTATTTTCGGTGTACAGTACAGCCTAGGGATAGCTTCTGCCGAGGGGTAAAGGTAGTAGTACTGCTGTTCTGTGATCTTACCCTCTCTCTCTCTCTAATCTGGTGAGTATACCAATTAGTTTTCTCTTGTACTTACCCCATGGATCTTATTTCAATTTGGAGTATGTTTTCTCGTCATCTTCTTATATTGTGCTTTGTCCATTGCAACAGTGGCACGTCCCTTGTCCGCCGATAGAATTATTATTGTTTCATTTTTCCGAGTGATTTAAGTACGTTACTCTCTTCTTTACTGATGTTGGATTTGGGAGGCTTTGCTGATTTCAGAATCCCTTTCATATCTGCTCGCAAGCTGTCTGCTTCTGTTCTTCTACGACGAACGCTTGAAGAGCCACCCAGGGCGCAGCCGTGGGAGGCACACACCTGAGTGACTACGTCTTCGCTGAAGGACTACCGTGTCGCCATTTAGCGGTAATCGTCTGAAGAAGACTGCTGAAAGCAGTTGAAACGTCACGAGAACAAAAGGTAAACTGACAGTGAAATAAGTAAAAATATCACTCATTTGAACCAACCAGTCTGATGAACCTCTTCACTCATAGTTCTGTTTAATGCTTATCGATGAAATTTGACACACTGATAGATGTGTAGTCCTTCTTTTTAAATATGTCAAAAAGTAATATTTTAGTAATTTGTATTGGCATAATTTGCATAAATTAGCATGATTTTCAGGGAAATTTTGTAATTAAATTATATTTTATCATTATTTTGTTGCGCATATCATGTTTAATCTAACAAATGTAAGCTGGGAAGCTCAGCAACGAAAGTGTAACTGTTTGTCGACGGGACACAATATTAATTAATTAAAGTATCAATATTAATTAATTAATAGAACAATATAATTTTTTTAGTGATCAGTGTGTAATATGGCAAATTAAAGCTGCATATCTCAGCGATAGAATATAATTATGTACACCATATGAGTAAACGGAACAATATGTTAATTAATTAATTAATATAAGAAATTAATTATAAAACAAGATGAATGTTTTAGTGATTAAAGCTTGTAATAATGTAATAAAAGCTGAAGCGCTCAGCAACCAAAACCTACACTTCGAGTAGACACAAATACATTAATTAATTATTAGAATATTATTAATTAATTCATTCATATAAAAATATAACATTTCGTAGTGATCAGTGTAATATAACAAATTAAAACTGCATGGTTCTGCATTCAATGTATGTATACAATTTGTGTATACAGAAAATACATTAATTAATTTATTAATATAACAAGATTAATTAATTACTAACAAGATGGATTATTTTATAACGATCATAATGTGTAATATAGTAATCGAAAGCAGATGAATTCATCAATTAGTATGTGTTCATTTTTGTAGACAATACTACTTATTAATTTATTAAAATAATATGTAAAGTTGATAGTTAATGAGCTACGCGATCACGTTGTATTGTGACATCAGAGGCGCGAATGGCACGCATCATGCCAGCATTTTCAATACATTCACAGCATGTTTACAATGATAGATGTTGAGTCGAAGCGAGCGTCAGAATGAGTTATTATGCGGCATTCTGGTGTAATAGGCCCTACAAACACTAGTCATAATAGAGGAACAATAATTTATTTTACGGTTCCACACAAATCCACCTTTGTTGAAAAAATGAAGCGAGAGAACCTCCAAGTCAATCTGACAACGTCAACAAGAGAAGCCGACCACAAAAACCTTTGCCGCTTCAGCATATTATTGTAATAAATAATCAAGTAATGAATTGACCAAGGTAAACTACATAGGTAATTTGCACAGTGTATCATCGATCAAATGAAGGCTATATCAGTAATAAAACGTGAATTACTGTTTTGTAGATGGAACAATAAGGTAATACTAAATACTGAATAGTTAATAGAACGAGACAAGTTATTTTGAAGTAATTCCTTTGTTTTTATAAAAAAATTATTATTATATGAACAACTTCCTTCATTAATATAATGTATTATCCCTTTGTTCTAAGCTGAACAATAACATTTTAAATTAATAGAATCATACTCTGTGGCAACAATACTGTGTAATTTGTATTATGATTTAAAGACGAGAGTACAGGTACAGGTCTACTATACCTGTATAAATGATTATGCTAAAACAGAACATGTCAGAACACATTTATTATATTTTTATAATGTTACAAGAAAGTGCAAGTAATGCAATTCAAGATGTAATAAATATATTAAATTAGCTTTAAGTTGAATGTAACAAGAGTGTGTGGGGTGTTGGTCTCATGTACAATGTTTTTGGGAAATGTGTACACCTAAACAAAAACCCGTCATATGGTGCTGTCCTCTGCTGATCATCACGTAATAGTGTCAATAGTAGCCGACGGATATTGCCGAAACCGCTCACGGAAACATCCGAACGTTCGAAATTGGAGGGCGGTTGATAACAAATTGGAAGTAACTTCTTCAGTTTATTGTAACCCTAGCGTGGGACATTTGCAAGGGTCTATGGGGGCACGGTCACGTGGGCCCATTCCAAAATGTCTGCGGGCACGCAAAATTCGTGCCCCCCAGGCCCCCAGACACGCTTATGTGTCCCTTGGCCCGAATGACCTGAGTTTGAGAAATCATACTTTCATGAAACTGAGGAAACCCCCATCACGAGGAAAACTTCTTTGTGGCAAACACAGTCCTACGATCGAAGCTCTGGGCAAATATTATTACAACAAGGGTAAATCGGTGTTCGTTGACACTATACACTTCATCCATGCCCCAATAAAGAATAATTCACTCGCAATCTACATATGTCCTACCACACAGTTCAAAACCAAGGAGACGGGAAACATATTTTAATGCTGAAGAATTTATTGACCCTTTTCTCTCGGATATACCCAAAATCCAGTAGAGACCTGAAATTTCCGGGAGAGTTGGTACGTATACGTGCAATTACAGAAAACAAGCGAAGTTTTGCTACTTTGATGTATATGCACAAGGTCAGGGTATGTAAATGATACGAAATCACCAAATAGCTCCGTATCAGTTAACGAAACAAAGTCTTTGTGTGTTCCCTTCAAGGTCTTTGATTCGGTGCCTCGATTAGGTCTTCTCCATCGTATGAACACCTCGCTCTATTGGTAACTCTTGCGCGTCCATGTTCATGATATGGTAGAAACTGTCTGGGGTGACCATCCCGCCTGCACAACCAAAGCGGTCCCAGAACCATTGAGGCAGTAGCGCGTCACATTTGTATGACATCATTCTATTTTAGCATGCGCGCGAAATCGCAGAAAGCACGGACAAGATGGCAGATGACGAAGCAGTGTTAGTACAGTGTATAATGAGATGTGAACCAATATTATGTTCGTTCTTTCTTGTGTAAATATTACACTATCGCTCATAACAGATACAAACAGCAAGCACTTGACCGTTTTTGAACGAATTTGGCAGATGATTGCACATTGCTGGCAGGGCCTACACTATTGTTTAAAAATATTCATGTGAAGGACTCCTGGGACTGTCAGTCTCCCAATGCAGGTTCAACTGCATAATTCTTAACGATTCTGGTACCTATCGCCTCCGTTCAAGTTCCGTCTTGCATGATGCCTTCTATGGCCTGCAGGGGTCGCCACTGCGTGAACTACGTCTTTCGAATGTAAAACTGCGCGACATCTCACCAACGATATTTGATGGTCTCAACGACAGCAATATTACTTCCATTACGTTAAGTACATTTAACATTCCAGCTATCAAGAGAGGAGTATTCCGCAACCTGCGTAAAGTAGCCACGTTAGATCTGAGTTCCAATGCAATGAGAACTATTGATGAATACTCGTTCGAGGACTTAGTTATGCTATATATCACCTCGGCTGTTAGTGCTCAGAGGTAGGAAAAATTCTGTCGAGGAACTCAACGAAGAATTACTGCTCGGTTACGACAACTTCACGCAATTGGATCTGTCGGGTAACAATATCGGAACGATTAGTCCGAATGCATTCACCCCGACACCTCGAGTTCTCGTCTTACGTCGCAACTTCATCCGGATAGACGAACCACCACTGTTTCAGGTTGGATGGACAATTTGTCATTAATAAAAAGTGTTGGAAGAATTTCTGCCTTATTAAATTATACATGCGTCCATTAAAAAAACACCCTGCATAGTTCTAATCCGGAGACAGGGCATTCCAGTACACATGTTTGCTGTTTGGCTGATGATGGTCTGATGACGTGGGCAGTAGTATAGCATTCTTCAAGGCATTACAGTTTTTAAGTATAATTTCCAATAAAAAAACAAATATTGCACATTATTTCCAAAACAGTTCTGCGCCAACACACCACTGAAATATATCTTACTTCATCAGAAAATAAATGATTGTCTGCAGCGAATTGTCTGCTGTTGCTTTCGGTATTACTGCAATACAATAGTATTGTAAGTCTACCTTGGGATTTTTGATTATGTATAGGGTAGGGTAGGGGGATTGGCCTACGTGAGGCGATAAGCCTACCCCACTTTTGTCCCGTCTGACACTTGCACGCGACTACCTCTACAGCTGATTAACGTGCCGCCTGCCACCTTGCTTTCCCGTCACACGAAAACGGCGGAACGTTACTTACACAGTAAGTGAAAAAATCACGCTTTTCTGGTTTTTGTTGTTTTTATGTAAAATATGAATACAACTTTTGTGACGATAACCTTGTTGCATATAAACCTGCGAATGGGAAATAGGCACACGTCACGTAATATACCAAGTAAACATATTACTAAAGAGAAATACGGGCTACCACGTTGTCGTTTCAGGGGTGCCCTGTTGCAAAAAAATGCTAAAGGGGTAATAAGTCTATTCTAACATGGGGCAATAGGCTTAGGTAGGCGTATCACCCCATCAATTTGGGTGAATTGCCCGATGTGTCGCAACTCATTTCTAAATGTATGGATCACCTATTATTGGACTATGAAATACAATTTACTATTATTAACTTTTGTAGTCTTTACATTTGCGTGTAAGTATCGTAACATCTTAATATTGTGTCTGTATTTGTCACGGATTAGCGAGGTCTCCGTACACTAGATGGCTCAGTCTAGTAGGGTTCTTATATATCAAGGTCAACGCATATGATAAAGAACGGTTATCGTGAACAAGCAACAAAGAACGAGGAAAATTTAATAAACTTTATTACAAGATATCTTCCTTTTGGTAAATATCTCGATTAACAAAATAAACAAAATAAAGAAATCCCGTAACCAAAATCTTAATAGAACATAATAAATAATAACACTGAATCTTTCGATTATTAAATTCCACTTCCTTTCTAAGGTGGATTATACCGCTATACGACCATACACTAGGCGCCAAGTGTTATCTAAGAATAACTCCCATAATATAAATACACCGTATAAGCTAGTCCTCACAGACTCTCATTACAGTAATATATTACAACACACACATATATTGATATATATGTGAATACTTCATGGGTAATAATACCTCACTTCAAAACCCACAGATAACTATTAATCATAATACAGCAAATAAAAGATACGTTCAATCAGAAAATAAACATTTATACTGGGCTAGTCCCATCTCGAATATATACGAACGTTTGTTGAAGTCAACACGCCGAGCTCGGAACACAATTAGAACGGTGTATCTCGGGAGTAGACAGTAAGACCTGTTCAACCTCAAAAGCCTACTTATAAAAAACGTTTTAATGACCACTAAACGATTCGGGCACCCAGCTGAGTCAGCAATAATGCGAGACTAATCCTATGTATAAAAAAAGATCAAAGGCTTTGTGTTTGACACTAATGAGTTTGGGAAACCTACTTATAAAAAACGTGATTGATGACCGATGTAATTTGATACTAATTGGATGATTGACAGTACACTAGAGAGATGCCACCTAGCGGTGAGTGCAGAGAGTATTTTAGTCCTAGCGATCAACGCCGTACCTAGAGCGCGCTGACGTAAGCAATACGCTAACCACGCTAAAACCATCGTATAAACGTTTAGTTTCGTACTTTTAACGTAGTCCTCAACGCTGACGTAAGCAATAATGCGTTTGTAGATTCGAGAGGCCACCTAGCGTTGATATATAACCGGGGTAAAATGCCACCTAGCGGTGAGATATAACCGGGGTAAAACCCTGCATAATCGTTGGCGACGGTATAGCTCTCTTAGGAGAGTGTTCGCCTAGGGATCGAAAGGTTCCGGGTTTGAACCCTAGTCGCAACTTTTTAGTGTTGGTATATAAGCGGTGACGGTAGCGGGTGATCTGTAGTCGGTACGATGTCGTCGCCTATAAGGTTTGGTGGATCGCGATCGTTCTTGTCGAATATGTATATGCGTCGACTGTCGGCGTTCGGTCGGGGCTTTCGATCCGTCGAGCACGCCTATCAGTATAGGAAAGCGATATTCTACGAGGACGTGGAATGCGCCGAAAAGATCAAAAGGTCGCAAAGCTCTTACGCAGCGAAACGACGCGGTTACGACATTCGACTAAAGAGAATGAGAAACAAATGGACCGACATTAGGGTGAAATGTATGAAGATGTTGTTGAGGAGGAAGTTTGACGGATCGAGCGATTTGAAGGCTGCACTGTTGGCGACCGGGGACGCCGAATTGGTGGAATGGGTAGCGAGTAGGGAGGGTTTCTGGGGTAGCGGAATCGCGGGCGATCCGGGGAAGAACATGCTCGGTAAACTGTTGATGGAGTTGCGCGATGAGTATAAAGACGCGTAAAAAAGTGTTCGTCGTTCAGTCGTGAAAAATGAACGGACCGTCGTTGAAGCATCCTTTTACGTGTATATTAGCCGGTCCTACGGGATGCGGTAAGACGACGTTCGTCGAGCGTTTGATACGTTACGACACTATGATCGATCCGCCGCCGTAGAAAATCCTGTGGTGTTACGGACAGTGGCAGAGCGGCTTCGCGTCTATGTCTTCGAAAATAGAGTTCGTAGACGGCCTGCCGGATCCGAAACGTTTAGACGGTAAAGCGAGAACGCTTCTAGTACTCGACGACCTCATGGAGGAGACCGATAGCCGGGTGACGGTACTATTTACTAAAAAAAGTCATCATTGTAATACGTCGGTCGTACAATTGCGACAGAACATGTTTCCGAAAGGGAAATAAAACCGTACAATCAGCCTGAACGCTCAATACATAGTGCTATTCAAGAGCCCTCGTGACGCGGGTCAAGTAGGTCACCTAGCGAAACAGATGTACCCGGGAAAGGTCAACTACGTGATAGAGGCTTTCAAAGACGCGACGTCGTCGGCGTACGGCTATCTATTCGTGGATCTGAAACAGGAAACGGAAGAGGACATGCGTGTGCGTACGTGCATATTTCCGGACGATCGCCTTCAGTATGTGTACGTACGGAAGGGTGGCGGCGGTGGTGGCGGTGGTGGCGTCGGCGGACTATAAGAAGAGAGAGACGACGGGGCGTACGTTTATTAGTCGCTATGAAGGCGCGCGTGACGGGAGCGAAGAGACGGCCGAAGGTGGCGGGACCGACGAATCAAATAAAGAGACACATCGTCGCCCTGCAGCTGTTGGAGAGACATAGACGGAACATCGCTCTGCGAAAAGCCCTACTCGCCCACGCGGACACCGGTCTCATTTGTAGTCTGTGCGATTGCGCGTACAACATTCTGAAAGGGAACGTGAAGTTGTCGCCGAAACAGAAACGCGTATTGTCGAAATACCGGGATCACCTGCGTAAACTCGTCGACAAACACGTCACGCGTAAGCAGAAGCGTGTCATCTTGAAAAAGGGTGCGGGTGGTTTTCTGACGGCCCTGCTAGCGCCGTTAGCGAGTACCGTTATATTGCCGCTGCTCAGACAGGTGTTCGGCGGCGGCGGTAATTGATGCAGTACGCGAAGAAGATGGCGTTGGTCGATCCACGATTGGTGGAAAGCCTTCTGCCACACGTCGATCAGTCGTCGAGCACGCCTCGATCACGTGTGCTGAGTAGCCTTGACAGCGACATGAAGGACATTCTAGAACGTTCGGATTTATCGGAACGAGAAAAGGTAGCGTCGTACAATCAACTGCTGAGTCGGTACAATACGATAGAGGCGGCTCGAGCGGCGCAACCGGTACGCGTGTCGGTGGTGAACAGCGGCGAGACACCCGCGGTACCGATGGCTCCAGCAGCGGCGGTGGAGCCACCATCGTCGGAGGTGATAGAGCGTGAAATCGTAGCCAGTATGCCGAAAACGTTGAAAGAGAAGACGAGACTGCTGATCGAAAAAATGAAAGCCGATCCGTTGTCTCGATGGAACGATCGCGGTGAATTCGTGTACGACGGTAAAGCGATCACGGGGAGTAATATGGTCGATCTAGTAAACGATCTCATGCGAACGAGATCGAAGACGACGGCGCCCGTAGGATGGCGGGAGTTCGGATTGCACATGAAGGATATGAATATCCCTATGGAATTCGTAGGCAACCCGCGCTATCGTTCGTACGTGGAGCGACGACGGAAGCAGCTACTAGAAGAGAGGATGACGATGCCGTCGACGTCTAGTTCATCAGCAGCGCCGACTGAGCGGAGACGTCGTACTCGGATGCGAGGCGAACCTAAACGCAGATCCGCTTCGTTGGGCGTCACGGCGTGGGATACGTTGTCGTGATGACGTCACGACGCGCGATCATCATCGTCGTCGTCGTCGGCTTCACCATCGCGCTTATCGCATTCTATATCATCGTATCATCGTCGTCGTCGTCGTCGTCATGGTGTCCGGGTGGAGTCGTCGTCGTCCAAAACGAAAGCCTCGACAGCAACGAAACGTCGACGTCGACGACGACGACAAGCTGAATAACGCGTTCTTCGATCCGAAACGGGTGGGGAGTTACGGAGGCGTCGACGCGTTGCACCGGTCGTCGAAGCTCCGACGTCCGGCCGTCGAGAGGTGGCTAGCGTCGCAGGACGCCTATACCCTACACAAACCGGTTAGACGTCATTTCAAACGACGTCGCGTCATCGTGGGCGGTCGAAACCAGCAGTGGCAAGCCGATCTGGTCGACTTGACTAGACTGAAAACGCACAACGACGGTATAACATTCCTATTGACGGTGATCGATGTGTTTTCGAAGCGGGCGTGTTGCGTTCCGTTGAAGAATAAGTCCGGACCGTCGCTCGTCGCGGCCTTCGAGCGCCTGCTGAACGACGACGAGACGCCGCACACGCTGCAGACCGATAAGGGGAGCGAGTTTTTGAACCGACCCCTGCAAACGTTGCTAAAGAGTCGCGGCGTTCATCATTTCGTGACGCATAACGAGGAGACCAAAACGAGCGTCGTGGAACGGTTTAATCGAACTTTGAAGACGCGTATGTGGCGCTATTTTACGAAACACGAAACGCTGCGCTACGTAGAGGCGTTACCGGATTTCGTGCGATCGTACAACAACGCCTACCACCGAAGCATCGGTAGGACGCCGGCGAGTGTCGACGCGACGAATCAGGAGGCCGTATGGCAACGACTGTACGGTGGCGGCGACGTCGAACGACGACGAAAACCGAAACTACGCGTGGGAGATCGCGTACGTATCAGCAAGACGAGGGGTAATTTCAAAATAGGATACATGGCTAACTGGAGCGAGGAGCTGTTCACCGTCGTAGAGGTGCATCCGTCCGAACCGCCCGTTTATCGCCTGAAGGACGACGCCGAGACGCCGATAGAGGGCACCTTCTACGAACCGGAACTACAACGCGTAGTCGTTCCGAAAGACAAACTATATCGCGTGGAGGCGATTCTACGGCGTCGTCGGCGTCGTGGCGGCGGTTCGGAGGCGCTCGTAAAATGGAGCGGATATCCGGCCTCATTGAACAGCTGGATCGACGCCGAGTCGCTCGTGGACCTATGATGAATCGTTGGACGCGTCACACCGGCTGCTGGCGACTGCACGAGGCGGGACTATGCAACGGATCTTCGTTCTTACCGTATAAAGGTCCCTGCTGCATCGACAGCGCGCAGTGGCGCGACGATGTGCGACGACGACGACGAAACTACCTCGAGTGGCGAGCGTCGAACGAACGCCGACGAATCGTCCGTCGTCGACGACGAGCACAACGCGGACTCCATCGACGCTACAACAACAACCGCCGCCGAAACCGTTCCATGGCGAATCTGCGGCAACGAATGCCCTAAGGCCGAAATCGTGTTCCTCTGTCAGTTCGTCGTCCTGTACTTCGTCATCGCCGTTAGTATATACAATCTGACGAAAGGTCAAGGTGACTCCAACCTGTGGACGGCGCTGTTGAGCAGCTGTCTCGGTTACCTGCTCCCGAGTCCGTCTATGAGTGTCGGCGGCGGCGGCGGCGAACGTCGACGACAACGCGATGGCGGTCTCGTCTGATTTTTACCTGACGCTGCCGAGCAACGCCTCTATGAAACGTCACCCCGAAAATACGTTGACGCACTACGTCACGACGTTGCCGCGACGTTTCGACCTGGCGGGGGAGTGGGAATGCGGCGCGGTGTCGGTACAGTATCCGCACACGTGGTACAACGTGAGAAAGAAGGACGCCTTCTTCTATCTGACTTGCGCGGCGGGCGAACCGGGTGTTTACACGCAGATAGGCGAAGACGGCACGACCGTGCTGATATATCGTCAGACGACGATTCCTCACGTTGTTGAACAGGATCAACGAGGCGCTAGAGAAATTACACACCAGGAAGGTCAAGGCTGTGCTAGGATACTGCGCCGTCTCTAACCGCTTTACGCTACGTATGTCGGCGGGTGTCGAATTTATCATACCTCATTCGAGTCGTCTGAGGCACGTGCTAGGTTTGCATAGCAACACGATCATGAGTTCGTCCGCGTACGGTCCCGCGCCGGCGACGAGGCCCGTCATCAGCACGTCGCCCGCCGGGTACACGTTCGAGTACGAAGGTCGCGATACGGTGACCATGTCGGCGGGCATCGAGAGTCTGTACGTGTACACGGATCTCGTGGAACCGCGCGTCGTCGGTGACGTATTCGCGCCGCTCCTTCGAAACATCGCCGTCCGCGGTGAGAACGGTGACGTCGTTTCGGAATCGTTCGTTCGCGTGCAATACGTTAAGCTGATGCGGAATCAATTCGACGAGGTCGAAGTCGATATAAGAGACGATCACGGCCAACCGATACCATTCGAGCAGGGGAAGGTGGTGACGACGCTTCACTTCAGACGTTGTAAATCGAAATTGTTTTAACATGCCGCCGTCGTCGTCGAAGAACCCGTACGTGGACTACTACGTTCGTCAGGTCGGCGGACAGCTGCCGGTCTTCGTCGGCGCTCGGGGTCAACGAGGTCACTGTCTGGGTAATCTCTTCCGGGGTCTGTTTCGAAGCGCCATGCCGCTTATCAAGAGGGGCGCGATGGCGTTGGGAAAACGAGCGCTCAACACCGGCATGCACGTGGCGCGCGACGTCGTCACCGGCGGCAATCTGAAACAGTCGCTAAAAAGGCGCGCGAAGGAGGCCGGCGCCGATCTTCTCGACGGCCTATTGAATCCGCAGGCAGCGCCAAAGAAGAAGAGAAAGAAACAAACGCAGCAGCAACGCCGTCCCCGCGGCGTCGGCGTAAAGAGAGCGCGCTTAGCGGCGACGGCCGTCAGTAGGCGGAAAAGAGCGCGTCGAACGGACATATTCGACGAGTAACGACGATGGAGCGCGCACTCGAGAACGGTCAGTGGAACGTCTACCAGCCGGGTTCAGGCTATACGGACCTTCGAGTGCGCTTCATAGTGGTGACGCCGCGCGGAGGAGATACCGATCTGACGGCCGCGGTGGTGTCGGTCAACAATTTCCTGCATACGATACTCAGTCAACTCGACGCGTACGGAAGAAAAAAACGCACCGACGAGTCGGCGGCAGCGGCATAAAGAGAGCACGCCTAGCGGCGACGGTCGTCAGTAGGCGGAAGACGTCGAACGGACGACATGGCGTTCGTGAACGGCTCGACGTGCGAGGGCGTGAAGTCCGAACTGGAGCTGTTCAGCAGACCGGTGACGCAGACGAGCATTGAGAGTAGTCATTGGACCGTCTACCAGCCGCTGACGACTCTCGACGCCGGCGGCCCTATCGAGTTCCTCGTGCCGGGTTCGGGCGAAGACTATACGGACCTGGCGAGCGTTCAACTGTACGTGCGCTTCAAAGTGACGCGGGGGGACGGTACCGATCTGGCGGTGGCAGCCGCGGTGGCGCCGGTAAACAATTTCCTGCATTCGATGATCAGTCAAATCGACGTGTCGCTGAACAACACCCTCGTGACGCCGTCGACCAATACGTACCCGTAACGGGCCTACCTCGAGACGTTGCTAAGTTACGGTAGCGACGCGAAACGTTTGCATCTGACGGCGTCGTTGTGGTACAAAGACACCGCCGGACGGATGGACACGCTCGGCAACGCCAACGTCGGCTTCGAGGCGCGACGCGTCGCGACGGCCGATAGCCACGAGGTGGAGATGATGGGACACCTGCACGTCGACGCGTTTATGCTAAACAAACACCTACCGAACGGCGTCGACACGAAAATACGCATAGTTCGCGCGAAGGACGCCTTCGCGCTGATGGGCGCGCAAGCCGTACCGGGGTGGCGCATCGTGCTGCAGGCGATTCGACTGCACGTGCGAAAAGTGAAGTTGAACCCGGCCGTCCAGATGGGACATATGAAAGCGTGGGCGTTGGGAACGGCTAAGTTTCCGATGCGTCGCGTCGACTGCAAATCGTTCTCGATAACGGCGGGTACGCTATCGCACACGCACGAGAACCTGTACATGGGCGCGATTCCGAAACGCCTCTTCCTGATGATGATCGATAACGTCGCCTACAACGGCGACTACACTAGAAATCCGTTCGACGCGTGTCACAACGACATAAACTTCCTGACGCTCGTCGTCGACGGACGTCAGGTGCCGAGCAAGCCGCTGCAGCCGGACTTCCCGCACAACCGGTACGTGCGGAGCTACATGAATCTCTTCGAGGCGACCGGAAAGGCGTTCGAGGACGAGGGGAACGACGTATCGCGCACGGACTTCGGCGCCGGCTACAGCATCTTCGGTTTCGACCTGACCCCCGACTGTTGCGACGGCGATCATTTCAACGTCGTGCGTCAGGGGAGCGTGGGCGTTGAAATGCATTTCGGGACGCCGCTACTGCTTCCGGTGAACGTCGTCGTGTACGCGGAATTCGAGACTGTGATGGAGATCGACCGGAACCGGAACGTCGTGTACGACTGGTAACTATGGATACGTTTCAACTGATGCGTCGTCTGGAACTCGATACGTACGCTAAACGTATCGTCGTCGGCGTCGTGCCTAAAGACGCGCTAGCCGCCGCCACCGTCACCTAACCGACGGCCTTCGTGTGCAACACCGACGACGGCGGCGAACCGGGACAGCACTGGGTGGTCGTCTACGTCGGCGCCGACCGACGAGGCGAGTACTTCGATTCGTACGGTCTGCCGCCGCTGCACGCCGACTTATGCGCCTTCCTGCGCCGCCACTGCGGCGACGCGTGGACGTACAACGACAAGCGCCTGCAGAGCGTCATCTCTAACGTGTGCGGACAATATTGCGTCGCCTACCTTCTCCTCCGATGTCGCTGGATGCCGTTGACGACGTTCCAGAGCCTATTCGGCACCGATAGGATGAACAATGACTGTCTCGTACACGATTTATTAAAACCTCATTAATCATACCGCTTTTACATGTATAGTAGTAGAAATAAAAACAAACAAATGATGTATACATTTGTTGGTGTTTATTATTACCCACACATACATACATACAGAAACTACCCCTGGGGGGTGGTGGGGGTTAGGTTAGTAGTAGACGAGTTAGACGAGTGTTTACGAGTTAGACGAGTAACGGCGCCGTAGTGACGCCGTCGTCGAGCACGCGGCGTTTAGCGTAGAAGTAGCTCAACGACGCGCGCTCTTGAAAGTACGTCAACACGGACGAGTCTTTCATTTGGAAACCGCGGTTCCAGCCGACGCCGTTGCGACGGTCGCGCAGTACGGCGAGGAAGGTGTGCTCGTCGATGTCGGTGTTCTGTCGCTTGCTCAGTCCCTTCGTGCTGTACTTCGGACCGGCGACGCCGCCGAAGCAGTAGAAGGTTTTGCTGCACAGCGCCACGATTCCGTCGCCGCGCCACTCTTCTTTGAAGAGGCCCGGCGTTCGACGATCGAACAGGCGTCGGCGCTAGTCCGGCGACGCGCCGTCGTACGTAGGCGTCCACGCGCGCGTCGCAGCATTCGGCCGGAAACCAGAGCGAACGATTCCGGAAGTAGTGTTCGCGACGTTCTTCCGGTACGAGCGCGTCGACGTCACGTCCGGCTAGGGCTATGTACGCCGAGTCGGTGTCCATAGCGCAGTACTGGAAGAGCGGACGGGAAATGTAGGCGTCGACGAAATCGTAATAAAATTCCAGCATTCTCAATTTTGCGTACGGCAATACGAAATAGCCGATATGTATCGGCAGGCCGTAGACGATTTTACGCTTATTCAGCGCCATCTCGTACAGCGCGTCGTCAACGACGACGTCCAGTTGCCGGAAGCACCGATTGTTGACGAGCATCGACGCGCCGACCGGCGTCGCGTACTTGATTTCCCGGTGCCGATCGACGCGCGCCATCGTTTTCCCGTAGGAACTGTTCCCGAGAAGTTTAAAGGTATCGTCGATGATCGATTTGTCGGGATCGATATCGCCCTCGCGGCGCTCCGTCGAAACCGCGTCGCCGAAGCGGCGAAAGCACGCCATCGGCGCGTACTCGACAATCTGGTAGACGCGCTCGACGACGAGCCCGTGCGCCAGATACCAGCGTAGGAGCGGCGTCGAGAGCACGATCGCCGCGCCGGAGTAGCTACCGACGTGCGTGCGTTGAGGTCGCGTGAGGAGATCGTGCGACTCGGCGTAGTCGCGCATGAACGGGCTGAGATCGTCGCGCACGATATCGACGTTCTTGAATACCGGCTGCATCTCGGAAAACTTGTCGCGCAGCGCTTCTGGTACGGCGATATCGCACTGCACGAGGCCGAACACAGAGCCGTCGCGCACCGCCTCCACTATCGTCGAGAGCGTAATGGCGGTCGGCGGCGGTTGCCATCGTGACGCGTCGGGCGGCGTCGGCACCGCCGGCGGTTGCACGGCGTGCCACTGGCACTCCCACATTTCGACGACTTCGTCGACGAAACGGCGCAGGTAGGCGGTCACGGCGATCGTCGCGGCGTACAGCGTCGTCATCGGTTGACCGTTGACGGCGTTCGTCGTCACGTGCGCCTGACACGTCGGGCAGCCGTGAAAATAGCAGCCGTGAAATTGATACGCCGTTCGCGTGGCGGCGCACCAGCCGTCGACTCGGTGCTTTCCGATGCGCTTCTCGCGTCCGTTCAACTGGTGACGTATACGCGCGCCGGTTTCCGCCTCCACGCGCGTCAACCACTCCACGGCCATACGACCGTAGCGGTGCACGCGTTCCGCTCGAAAGGCGTTCTCAGCGCGTCGGCGCGTGTACCAGCCCGTCGGCATCTCCTGCATTATTGCCCATAGATAGAGGCCGTTTGTGTCGAAGCCTACTATCGATCGGCACGGCGCGCCGCCACGAATCGACGTCACGTCGGCCTCGTGGTGGCGCGCGAAGATGATCGACGGGCCGCCGACGATCTGCGCCTGCAGCAGACGGTGCAGATCTTTGTTCGGCTCGTTGAAGAGCGAGAAATGGATCGACTTCGGCAGGTCGTTGAACAGGTACAACAACGTCAACCCCGGTACGCTGATGGCGTCCTTGAACATGTCGATACGTCGGCGCCGATAGAAGGCGAATTGGCGATCGACGGCCTCGAGAAACGGCGCCACGTCACGATTGTTATACCACACAAGAAAATCGCGCATCGACGTCATGCTCTCGTCGCGCCACGCCGTCGCGCAAATCTCGTACGCCTCCGCGGAGATTCCCTCGCGTTTAAGCTGGCTGTAGAAAGCTTCGCGCGACGGCAGGGCGGTTTCGTCCAGACGCGACAACGCGTCGATGTGCTCGTACGGGAAGTAGCCCTTCGTTGCCGAGCAACCGTACGCTTTCAGAAAGCGATCGTAGCTAACGCCGGGCGCGAGGTAATTCGTTATGTCCAGGAACTTCAACGTCGTCGTCGACAGGCACATGTAATTGTTCTGACGTTTAATGGTAAACGCCGACGACGTGTGCTGCGCGTCGTCGGTTATGAGCAGGGGATCAAGTACTTTTTGACGACGTTCAGGTCGTACTTACCCGAATTGAATCCCAATACGGGCATTTGACGAAGGTACGTCCACAGCCGGTCGGCGAGAGTGGCGTCCGGTGACGCGTCGGCGTCGTCGTCGTTGCATCGTCGCCGCCAGTCGGCGTCGAGCGCGTCGAGCGCCTCGAAGGTCGCGTCGTAGCGGGGACGTAGAATCGCGCACGCCGCCGCGCTCACCGCTTCCAGGTCGTCGATGAGGCGACGCGCGAGTTCCGACGAATCGCCGGTCGTGACGTAACAGCGCGTCGCTTCGTGACCGGGCACGTTCGACGCGACGCTCACGCTTAGCATTTCGTGTAGCGCGATCCAGCGGCATTTGTCGCTATCCGTCGGCAGATCGTTATCGGCGAAATAGCACTTGAAATCGAACGTCGCGCGGTACGGGTAGTAGCGCAGGTCGTCGTCGCCTACGTCGATGCCTTCGTCGTCGAGCCGCTCGAATACGGACGCCGTCGGTCGGTAGACGCCGCCGGGGAACACGTGACGAACGCCGCCTTCGCACGTCGCTTCGTGACGTCGTAAATCGCGCGCGCTCCGCCAGAGGACGCTGCCGCATTTCCCGCACTTGTACATTTTCGTGTACGCGCGCCGATCGCTTATGTACGAGAAGTGCGACTCGTACAGGTTGACGTTCAGCGTCGTGGGGTGCGCTTCGCGCGATCGACGGACTAGTTCGGCGACGTCGTTCGTCAGTCGACGATAGACGACGACGTTGATGCCGAAATCCGTCTCCACGCGATCCAATTCGTTCAGGCGCACGCCGCCGCGGTCGTTCGAGGTGCGCGCGGCGCGACAATACCGCGCGTACAGACGTTTAGCGTCTTTCGTTAAACGGTTCGTATGGCGGATACTTTCGCCTCGTCGGTGACCTTGCAGGTGAAGGGCGATGCATCGGAAGAGACACAGATGGTCGTCGTAGGGCGTACCTCGATCATCGTTCGTCAACGACACGATGGACTTGTTGAGGCGCACGTAGGCGGGAAGCGTCGTCACGCCAACGCAGCCGATAGGATGATTGATGATGACGTTCACGAAGTAGGTGGCGTTAGTTACGAGCTCGACGATCCATCCCGAGTCGGGACGCTGCGCGATGGCGTACTGCAGTACGTCGGTAGTGCGCACGGCGTCGAGGAATCGTTCGAATGAACGGCTATCGGTAACTAGGGCGGGTGTTTCGAGGAGGCGACCGCAACAGTTACACGAAGAATGAAAATATCGGTACCGACCCGACACCTTGTGGCGTAATACAAAACCATAGCTTACGTTAATTTTAAACGCGTTCTTTTGCGCGCGAAACATTTCCCTCAGACGCGGTTCGAGCACGCGCGTACTCGTACAGGCGGTCATACGATAGTTGTAACGCGACTGTATGACGCCGCGCGCCACCGACGTCTCTATGCTACGCCGGTGCTCGTCTACGACACGCTGTAGATCGTCGGGCGACGGCGCCCTAGCGGCCTCTTCCTCCACCACTGATTCAATACTACTAGGAGGTGGTGGCGACGAACACAGCAGCCTCAGATGTCGTAGCATAGCGTAACGCGTGGTGAATAGCGTGCCACATTTTGGACACTCTCGACGTTTTACGCATAGCGCTTCGTCGCCGCATTTTTTCGAACTCTTTACGTGTCGTTCTAACGTCGACTGCGTCGCGAAATAGCGCCCACATTTCGGACATTGCCATCTGGTAGGTGATGGTGGTGGTGGCATTCTCTCTAATGATATTTTTCGAGCGTCGCTATTTATAACGGCGACGGTGACGGTGGTGGTGGTGGTGGTAAGTACACCCTAGCGGGAAGATTTTTCTAACCCTAGCGGGAAGAGCGGTGAAATGCGGTGACGGTTTTTCTAACTGTAGCGGAAACTAGCGGTGGAATGTGGTGGTTTTGTTTTTCTAACCCTAGCGGGAAGAGCGGTAATTTTTCTAACTATTTTTCTAACTGTAGCGGAAACTAGCGGTGGAATGTGGTGGTTTTTCTAACTAGTGGTACGACTAGCGGTAATTTTTCTAACTAGGTAACTCGGAAACGGAAAGTACATTTTCAACGTTTTATTCGGTACTCTTACAACATTCAAACACAGCGTGAAGTCTTTGTTTCAATGCAAGCAAATAATAAAATGTTCTCTATTCTACTAGTGTTCGTTCATTCCAGTCCGCTCCGGCGTTGCACGTACGTGTGCACGGCCGACTCGAGTTGCACGCGATTCATATAATCGCGCCAATTCGTTCCCAACAACCAGTTCGACACAAACTGCACCAAATACAATTCTCCTGCACGGCCCGTTTGCGGCTGCTGTTCACCGGAAGAAGTCGACACCGTAGTCTCGTGTAGAATATGCACTAGTCTCGTGAAACAGGGGATGAGCGATCGACGCAGGAACGTCTCCATGACGCTGTTGAAATAGCGCGTCACAATACAGCCCGCATTATCGAAACGTTGCATATATACCCGATTCGGCCGTCCCGCGCGATAGCCGGGCATGTGAACGTAGGGACAGCCTTCATTCGGCTCACATACCCCGCAATGATCCCGCGCCTTCTCCAGAACCATTTCGCCGAGACTCTCGGCGACGAGATCCATCGCCAGTCGTTCGTAACGCCCGACCAACTCGGCACGACGCCCGACTCCGGCTCGGCACGACGAGTTGCCGTTGGCACGTCCCCAGCTCCTCCGATACGCTCCAGTACGGCGAACACGTCGGTCCCATCGTCCCCAGGCTGTCGTTATACGTCGGTGGAGGGGGGCGCGTTCGGGTCGAGCAGTCGCTCAGCGCCTCCTCGATTATCGCCTCCAATACGTGAGCGTCACGTACTCCTCCGCCACTACCCTACAGCACAAAGCAGTTCTACTCTTTACGAATCACCGTCAGCAACGCGTGTAGGAAGTCGCTCATACACTCACGTCTGGTGTGTTGCATCAGAGCGTCCTACAAACACATTATTATGATTAGTCCTCCTTCTTTTCCTCCTCCTCCTCCTCCTCCTCCTCCATCTTTACTGACCCCGGCACACCCCGTTCTTACGAACGTCGCAACCTCGTCGTACTGAGCGCGAATCCTTTCGTTGTTTGCAAGCATTTTTTGGAGTACGCAGCGCACTTCCTAAAGCATATAAAAGCACAACTGTTAGTACATCAAACTACTACGAAATAGGCTTGCTTCATAGGCCAACCAAAACGCTCTTATATATTGTTCGGCCGACTCGGCTAATAGTTCAAAGCTCTCCTTGCTTAGTTCCAGCCCCCGACGATCTCTCATTCGTTGTCGTTCGTTGGCGTGCTTCAATAAATCTACCAGTAGCGGCCAATTTTCCTCCTCCTCCTACAAACAACACAAGACAACAACATTAGTCATCGTCGACGTATCTTTTTAGTGTGCGGACTGTATACGAGGGGTCCCCGTTCCAACTCGTCTTCCGCACACTAATCTCCACTTTAGGACCGGTTAACTCGAGCACGGTATCGCGGAGATCCTCCTCGTTCAATTCCGTCAAGTACTCGGCCGTGAACTCGACGAGATTAGACATTTGGCTATCGAACAACGTAAGCCAAAGCTCGTCTTCTTCCTCCTCGCCGTCCTTCACCATCACACGCAACGCGAAGAAATATTTCGGTACAAACACTTCACCGTGCGTTCGACATATCAGGGTCCCGTCTTTGCTTGTCTGCAATTTCCGGCGACAACGGGAACATCCCAAATAGGTGGTGCCGGGCTCCCCTTTGTACGAGACGGCCTCGATCGTAACGGCCGACAGGAGTTTATAAACACCGTTGACGGCGCACTTCAGATGTCTCAGACTCACCGCTGTGGCACGCGTCGACACCGTCGATTCACGCTCCATAGAACCGCTCCGCGACAGGACCGGGGGCTGCTCGGCCGTGTCGTCGGGGTGTAGCTCCAAGCGCGCCTCTTCGGCGCTTCTCTTTCGGCCGACAGTCAACGGGGCCGCGATCAGCGTAACGGGACGCTTAACGGGTGGTGATGCCCCCGTTGACAAGGCTGCAATCAGTGCCGAAGGTTGACTGCTGCTGGCCGCCTTCATCGACTGCTTACGCGGCGTCTTCGGCTTTTTTGGTTGGTGTTGTTGACTTTCATCCGCCATGTTGCGGAAGAACGTCTGCTGCTTGCTGCTCTGCTGTTGTAGAAAGAATACACGGTTAGAAGTTCAGCGTCATACAATATAGCTTTTTCACAACCGTTTTATACCTTTTCCAAATAACACGCATGCGCACTTCACGCTAATACGTCATCTTACTCAATTATCAGCGTGCGTGCCTCGTACATTTCAGACATTTTGTTTTCGAAAAAAAGTAACCGGTCACGTCAGTACATTCGCCGTTAAATCTCTCCTTACATCGATTTTCTCTAATATCGATGCACCTCACGTTTCCTGACTCCACAGAGAATCTATACAACGTTTAGTTTCGTGCTTTTAACGTTTCGTTTATTGTTTTTGAAATGTCATTGTCTACACTATAACGCGCATGCGCACTTCACACTCATATCCTTATCTTTTTCAATTATCGACGTGCATACTTCATCCAACCCAGGCATTTTGTTTTCGGAAAAAAGTTAGCGTTCACGTCAGTGCATTCATTGTCAAATGTGACTTTTACATCGAATTTCTCTAATATCTATGCATCTCGTGTTTCCTTATCCCCCAGCGATCTTATACAACGTTTTATTTCGCGCTTTTAACGTTTCATTTATCGTTTGTAAAAATCCATTGTTCTCCGTTCACATTCCAACTCGTTAAGTCACGCGCAACAGATGTCACACATGTGCGCTTAACGCATTCCGCCTACTCTACCGAGGAATTTGTTTTAGGAAAAAAGTTAGCGTTCACGTCAGTGCATTCATTGTCAAATGTGACTTTTACCGCGAATTTCTGTAATATATATGCATCTCGTGTTTCCTGACCCCCCAGTGATCGTATATAACGTTTAATTTCGTACTTTTAACGTTTCGTTTAACGTTTGTAAAAATCCTTTGTTCTCCGTTCACATGTCAATCAAAATCAGTCGTAGTGTCATGCGCCGCCACCGCTGTTTGACGACGCACACATTTCATACACACTTTTACAAACACGAGCGCACGACGTCTCCACCACATCGCTCCAACATGGCCACGTCCACAACAAAACCACGGCAAGACAGCGTACATTAAACAGTGCTTACTATAGCATGCATGCATTTTATTTAAATGCACGTTTTTATTGTTGTAACATATTTAAACAGTGCTTACTATAGCATGTATTTTATTTTAAACATGCATGCATTTTATTTAAATGCACGTTTTTATTGTTGTAACATGCATGCATTTTATTTAAATGCATGTTGTTTTTACTAGTACGCATTATGTATTTTATCGTTTAAATGCACGTTTGTATTGTTGTAATGCATTTTATTTAATGCATGTTTTTACTAGTACGCATTATGTATTTTACCGTTTAAACATGCATGCATTTTATTTATAAGTACATGCATGCATTTTATTTAAACAATGCATACTATGCATGTATTTTACCAAGACAGTATTTTATTTCAATTTACTACATACCGTTTAAACAATGCATACTACGCATGCATTTGATCTCACTCATTTTATTCATCCTTTGTTTATTTCATAGACCGATCCAACTGCCTACAAGGAGCACGTACACGCCACGTAGGCCGATCGATCTCCCCGACGCGTCGACGACGTCGACCCGGGCAACATGCGTGGTCGCGGCGTCCGTCCGCGCGCCTTCGCCACCTCCTACGCCCGCCCCCACACCTGACAGCTACAACTCTGACGATGACATCGTCCCCGATCTGGCTCGGGTGTTCCTCGTGAAACAGGCAAACGGACTATGGAGGACAATCACGCCTCCCGAACTATATCGGCGGGAAGGCTTCGGTCTCCCGCCGGAGATCACGCCTCGCTTCGGCTCCCCGCCGGAGACCAGCAGGCAGCAACCCGTCGGTCGCGGCCGAATACTCAATTATTATTCCCAATAAAATATTCCAGTCACTACTCACGTTTTCACGCGTCTATTTTCACTGCATAAACACCCTACTGAATGTTAGTGTATTTATGCATTTGATTGTCATTGTAATCCCACGACTAGATGTATTTAAACGCATTGCTTTCGTTTTATTCCGTCCACCAGAACAACGTTGTTTACCGTTAGCCAGCTATGCTGTCATCCAGGGGTCAAAGACCACTAGAGCAGCCGGTGGCCTTATCGCTGCAGCAGTCGTCGTCGCTCTTGCTGTCAACATCACATACGGGGACATCTCAACGTTTATACAATGATTTTAATATACAATGGTTTTAGCGTGTTTAGCGTATTGCTTACGTCAGCACAACTCCTACCCCAGCGTATTGCTTACGTCAGCACAACTCCTACCCCAGTTATAGGTGGTCCAGTACGAAACTTAACTTTAGCGTGGTTATAAAGTACGAAACTAAACTTATATACTTTAGCGTGGTTATAAAGTACGAAACTAAACTTATATACTTTATTATTAAACGCATTATTGCTTACGTCAGCGCGCTCTAGGTACGGCGTTGATCGCTAGGACTAAAATACTCTCTGCACTCACCGCTAGGTGGCATCTCTCTAGTGTACTGTCAATCATCCAATTAGTATCAAATTACATCGCTCATCAATCACGTTTTTTATAAGTAGGTTTCCCAAACTCATTAGTGTCAAACACAAAGCCTTTGATCTTTTTTTATACATAGGATTAGTCTCGCATTATTGCTGACTCAGCTGGGTGCCCGAATCGTTTAGTGGTCATTAAAACGTTTTTTATAAGTAGGCTTTTGAGGTTGAACAGGTCTTACTATCTACTCTCGGGCGCACGAGTGATGATGCCGGGTACTTGACGATTGCCGTCGTACGCCGCGAATTCTCGAGTCGCGTCCGTTCAATGATCACACGGTCGCAAACGATTGCGAAGTCAGTTGAATACGTTCAACTGAAAGACGAAGCCGGGCAGTAGACGCTTACAGCCGGCCGCTACGAATTCGAACGAGAGGTCTTGTTTTGTCGCAAACGATCGAGAAGTCGGATGAACGGGTTCGCGCGAATGACGACACCTGGCAGAATACGTTTACCGCCGGCCGCTACGAGTCGCATTCGGTAAAGCTTTCTGACGATATCGCTGTGAGACCGCTGTTCGAGGATGGTCCTTGCTGGGTGAGCGCGTCGCGATTATCGCTCATCGACGCAAATACGTTGGGACCGACCGGAACGTTGTCTCAAAGTACTGCTGACGTGGCGGCATGGTTTCTTCGAAGTTCGATCGATTAGTCACTCTGGACACTGAATATTACACACACACAAAAGCTTGGGAACGTAACCCACGTTAACGATTCCCACCACGCTTTACGACTTTCCTTGCCATTCTCTTGGCAGCAGGGCAACCTGTCTAGTTCAACCCTGGATCTGTCCCAGTCCTTCGCCAGCGCCCAGATGGCGAAATGCGTACAACAAACGTTTATATAAGCAGACCTAATTACACATCATATGACAGGTTTCCATCATTTCTATTGGCTAATGCAATATACTAGTCAAACTAGGCATTGTGGAACACCCTCTCTACGATTACGGTGAAACCACCTGCTTGCCTAGAAACACTAGCAACAGAATATCACGCTTCACTGAGCGCATCTGCAACCGAGTTGCTGTAATTACGTAACTAAGGCGGTTGGTTAACAATATGTCTATCTACTGGCTTGACCTTCCTCATTTATAAAATTAAATCTCAGGAAAGTAGATTAAACATCCAGAAATAGCAGAAATGCTACAGTATTCTTCTTCCTTCGGTGACAGTTTATATTGAACAGGCTGCCACATTTGTTAATAAACCTGGTTGGCATAAGGTCATTCAGAGTATTTTTTAAGTTTCATGTGTTGGCATATGTCAACCAAACAGTGATGCCTAAGGCAAAGACGCCCATGACCGGAGCGGGCGTGAGTGGTGCAACCGCGGCCCCTGCTGCTGACATCCACCTAGAAGTAAGCGCTGACGCGGACGAAAGCCAGACCTACAGTACATTCGTTGAGAAGCTCCTGAAAATACAACAAGATGCGTATCAGGCGTGCTTGCAAAGCGCGGTAGCTGGAATCAACAGGAGGGTGGACTGTTTCATGCGTGAGACAACCACGGCGCCGACCTAACTCCGAGTCAGCCTGCAGTACACGCAAACCCAAGTCGAGGAGATCAAAGAGAAGCAATCGAAGGAAAACATTGACGATCTGTCGAGGAAGATGATCGAGTTTGAAGAAATGATCAAGAAAGTCGAGCATGTGATCGACTACCAAGAAAACCAGTCACGACGCTGTAATCTACGTTTCGACGGCGTTGTGAGGTCGACGGCGAGATGTTGGAGCAGACGGAGAAGAGCTTGCGCAGGGCTATGACAACCGCCCTAGAACTCCCCGAAGCTCAAGTGGGCGCCAGCAACCATCGTGGTCAAGTTCGAGTCATTCAAGGACCGCGAGGTGGTACTGCAGGCGGCGAAGAAGAAACTGAACGAGGACTATTCGCAGAGGGTCATGGCGAGGCTGAAAGAACTGCTAACAAAAATGATGAAGGCCAGGGAAGAGGGGAACATGCGTATTTGTCATTTGACAAACTGGTGGTAAGAGAGCGACATGATGTCTCAAACCGTGGATAGACAACCAAGTACATGCTGACTATCCTGGCAAACGTTGTTGTGATCACTTAACCATGGCATCAACTACACAACAAAATGACGGGTTAACGCCTACGTATGATACACCGTTTGATTATAATGAACACTGTTACGAACACGATAGTGATACTGATTGTTTGTTGTATAACGATTTGCCCGCGTAATGTAAATACTACATCCCAACACAACGTTCAACCAACTTTAGCAGTGCTGGCAAAAATCAGCCAATCAAACTGAGTATGATACACTTTAATGCCCGGAGTTTAAAAGCTAACTTACCCAAGATCAAAGATACCATCCAAAGCATGGAGTATAAATTTTCATATTATTGCTATATCAGAAACGTGGCTTAAAGAAAACAGTTGGGACGGAAGTGAAGTAAACTGTAACGATGCAGTATTTTAGGGCTACAAACTGTACTGTAATTCCAGAATAAAAGGTGGAGGCGTTGCCATATATGTGTGTGAATCTGTACTTAACAATTGCGAGTCTTCTGATATTTGTTTAAGGAACATATCGTATGCTGTTGATGACTGTTTTGAAAGCATCTTTATCGGTTGTATGAATAGGGCACCGAATACCACTATATCAACAGATGTAATGACAATCTCTCATTCCCACTGGCAAATCTCACCAGCTAAATTGTTTATATATGTGGTGATTACAATATAGACCTATTGCACTGCGAAGAGCAAGCTGAATAAAAATACTTCATTGATCAAATGTTCAACTCTGGATTATACCCCTTGATCACCAGGCCCACACGAATAACAGGCACGACTGCTAGTATAATAGATCAAATTTTCTGTTCTGAGCTTGTAGACACAAAATGTGCGGCATTGTTTTAAGCGATGCTACATACCATATGCCAATTTTCGTCCGGTGTGACAACAGCACTTATGCGGTTATTAACGATGAGTGTTCGCTTTTCGGCCTGTGTGTCCTATCCAATTTAATGCAGACCTGCCTACCATTCCGGATTGTCCGGAATCATTCCGGAAATACACCTAAAATTACGGTATTACGGCGAGGGATGAAAATATTACGGATTATTTCGCAATGAGCGTCAATCACTTCTGTACTCCTCAAATTTAGCTTCACTGTATTTAACAGGTGGCAGCATATATACGCTGCTTGTTGTGATGTGGTTTTTCATTCGCTGCTTCTGGTCGTAATCTGACCAATAGGAAACAGCGTTGCGACAAATTCGCATATCCGCGCTCACGGCGCTCAAACAAAACGAAGTTACGACTCACGCGGCACTAAATGATGCCCGGGATCGAAACGACACCACTACCAGCCAAGAAGAAACGTGTACTGCAAACGTTTATAACAGCATGCACGCAGACAAGGCCCGTATTGTCAAGTTTAAAGAAGGGGGTCGGCTTTACATATTGCCGGATACGCGACATTTATTTTTCTATTTCACATTATCACTGGTGGCCTGGATAATAGCAGGTACTGACTATGTCGTTAGACTAGTATTAGTGACAGAGTAGTGGGTGTTGTACTTGTAGTGTTAGGCCAACTGACTGTACTAAGACTAAGTTAGTGTATTTATTGAGTTTAGTCTATCATTTACAGCCTATAATACATGGATAGGCTTATATACTAGAGTCTAGACGATGTCGATGACTAGCGTAACGTAATGGTTTGCCGTCACCCGGCATAACTGTCTTTGATCTAGTCAAACTACTATACTGTGTAGGCTATAGCCTGGCCCTACGTATACCGGCTACTAATATTAATCCTAATGACACCACACATAAATAATGACGTGATGCATTGTTATAATTTGTCAAGTTTTTGTAGTCAGCATGCTGTTTTTAAATTTTTTATAAAATCAGAATTACAATGTGGATACACTCATTTACATTACAGTTACGCTTCTTCACGTTTGATTTCCATCAATGCTGGTTATGAACATCTACCTTACCTTGTTAACTGAACACTTCAAAACACCTCATAGTTTATTAGAGACAATTATGTTTTGGGTGCAACTATCGTCATAGTCACAGTATCAAAGTATTACTGACAGTGGTGTTCTTTTCGTGACAATATCTGACACGGTTCTGAACTATTACTGACAGCAAGCCTATATTCCTGAAAATCAGTGTAAATGGGAAGATGGATTACTGACAGGAAGGTTTTGGGGTAGGCAGGTCTGTTAATGTCATGTTTCAATATAGCCTTCTGCTACGTTGTTATGTTCGTATGAACCCTAATGTTATGACACGTTCATGCCATTAAACTTGTATATGTTTGATATTATTTAGGGTCGAAAGTAGTAGGCTTGGATATTTGTTAGGGTTGAAGGCAGTGGTGATGATGATTTTTCAAGGTCGAGGAGCGCAGTGTTGGAGATTTTCACGTGTTGAGAGGGTTGTAGTGTTGGAGATTTTTCGCGGTCGAGAGGGGTTATTTTGGACATCGTTCTATTATATACAAACAAACACAACTGGTTCTCCAAGCGGAACCATTTCTCTCAAGTGGAACTCTTTTGACTGGGCGGGTGTGCGTACGCATCCATCCACCCATCCTATGGGCCTGAGGTTATATCTGATAAAGTAGGCCTAAAGTAGGCTTATAAAGGTTTGCATTAATAGTGTGCAGTCTTTTGACTATTCTCTGTGAATCAGTGCCATAACGCAGCACTTTCCTATTTAACATTCGTATTTAAGAGTCAAGTTATATTTATTATTGAGGAGAATGTTGTATTCATCGGCGTATCTAGGCTCTCGGATGTGGGAAGAGGCCAAACGTAATTGCACTTTAGTTTTACATGCTAACACGTAGAAGCGCAACAAGTTAATTAAAAACAAGCAACAAGAAAGACCAATTGCAATCCCCTTCTTGATAGGCCACCGCTTCCTTATGATTAATACGTGCCTGACTTGTTCTCATCTTGAGTTGGACATCTTCGTCTGTTCCTCCTGTCACACCACATATAATATAATTTACGTGAATAATTTGACGTGTTCCTTTATATTATTTTCTCTTCTGCTATGCTAAACTTCTTGTATGTTATTACATTTCAAATCGACTATGCATTAATTAGTAATTACCGAGCGTGTTTTGAGTCAACACAATAAGATAGATTCGAATTTATTCCTGGGAGGTTGCTAGGCGTGTCACAATGTTGCTCAGACTCAGTTCCTATGCGTGGACACTCGATGCAACTCTACCTTTAGGCTAACTCTGTTTCAGTCGCAACTTCGTGGAGCTGAACATTTATATGCGCGACTTGCAAATCGTGCAACACGAACATAAAAAAGCCTATCTTCTCAATGACTCACTAAGTAAGGCTCGTTTGCAGTGACCAAACAATTGGAAGTTGGGTACCTAAGATGCACCCCCAAAGTCGTAGGTAATCAATAGTTTAAAACATGCAGGTTTAAAATAAACATTGTATTTGTTTTAGTCAACGCAGCTACACCACTGTGTTCACGTATCAACTGATAATGTGTTCTGATATTAGAGAAAGTAAAACATGTTCGCGGCGCATCGGGGAGTGTCACTAGAAAGGGAACAAAACAATCACGGAACAAATTACACAATATAACTCATAAAATGCAAGCGTTGCCATGCGAGGTGTTCAACGGTCAAAAATTGCGTCTGTAGACTAACTAGATGTGCTATATGTCGGAGTCAACGACGCCGCTACTACTACGGAACAATACCACCACAGGCCATTATATAGCGTGTTGCCCTGAAACTCTTCGTAACATTGTCTAAATGATTGTTATACGACAGGGAAACGCAATTGTCCAAGGGCCAGGAGGGTGTTATTTACGTTGTAGTTGCCAAAGCTCTGAGGGTGGTTTATGGAGTAAACATTACTTAGAATCCGAATATAGATTTCTTAGAAAACTACACTGGAAGATTTCTCAGAATTTGTACCCGAAGTGGCGCACTCTCAAATCACATCTAAGTTGTTTCGCGTCGATTCGTATTCAACAGTTTCAATATTATGAGTAAAAAGAGCCCGCAGCCACCACCGTACATATAAATGAGGTATCAAATGAAAGCCTTCGTGTTCAGGAGGAATGTTTGAATTAGTTTTATAGACATAATATCACGACCTACTAAGGTGTATGTGATCATACCCAAATTGCGCACGAGAAGACGTTTGAAAAAAAGCCAAATCAAAGCTTTCCGTTTCCATTAACCAAGATGAGGCGGCCTTCATAGTTCTCTAAAGCCAAACTTACAATTCTCTATCGACGTCCCCAAACCAGCTCTACCAGCGTGTTTGTAATCGAATGTGTGTACTGTAAGACTGCATCTATATCTCTTGGAAAGGCCATGTGAGAATACGTGGGAAGCTGTGGTATAAAAAACCAGAAGACAACACCAAGCAAGCTGCAGAGATATTACTCTAAGAAGTTTTTCTTACACGAATAGCCGGATTAGACCTCATAACAAAGGAAATTAAATATCACCATTAACGTAGAAGAGCATACATTAAAAGGGCATTAGCCGTAGGCTAAAAATTGTCATGTAAAGCGAAGTCACACACTGCAGCATTATTGTAGTAAGAAGGGGGGCACATTTCAAACGGTCTAGGGGGCACGGTCACGTGGGCCCATTCAAAAAGGTCAACGGGCATGCTAAATTACAAAGGTCTAAAAGGGGACGTATATGTATGTGACTCTGTCACAAGGGTTGAGTGATGCGCCTAGTGCTGTAGCGTAGTGTAATGGTTAGTAGCTTGCTCCTTACCTCCCGCTTTCAGCTTCAGCCGCCAGATAGCCTTATCCCGGGTGAAAATAAAGCCGAGTGCATAAGTCTTTCCTTCTGGTATATAGCCTCTCCTCAATCAAGACTCATGCAGTGCCTCCTTGCGACACCATAAGATAACTGGACATCTTGCGGCTCCAGGCCAAACCTGCATGGGATCTAGTGGTCCAGCCACGAACAACCTTGGCGGAGCAGCATGAGCCCGATATGTGCAGGGTGCAGTGCCCACCAGTGTGTTGACACGTCCCTACACTCACAAATCATGTTCCAGCTATGGAGCATATAGCAAAGCAGAGGATGTGATGGACAGCATGTCCCTTCAGTTCTGGCGGCGGAAGATCCAGTTGTATGGACAACGGCGGCAAGCACAGCTCATTATGAGTTACTGTTCCTTGGAGTAAACCAAATCAAAAAATGGCAGAAGGCAATGGGAAACCACTGCTGTATCTTTCCCAAGACAATCATGACCCACAAAACCACAGAAAATAACGTTAACAGCGTGAACGGTTGTTCTGACAGTTCTGACAGGACCACCGCGCTCGGTAGGAATAATCATGTGCGACAGGTGACAACAGATCGTTATCCAGCTACTGTGCGCAACAGAAAGATTTTGAATATTGCTACATGGAACGTAAGAACTCTATATCAAAAAGGAAAACTAGATAACATCAAACAAGAAGAGACAAGATTGAGAATAAATATAATGGGAACGTGTGAGGTTAGATGGACAGGGGCAGGACTGATGACATCAGATAATTACACAATCATTTACTCAGGAGGCGATAAACATGAAAGAGGAGTTAGAATTCTGTTGGATGAAGAAAGAGCAAAATGCTTACTTGGATACTGGACCATATCGGATCGCATCTTCTTGGTGATCTTGATAATTATTTGATTTGACGTATTCACATAATGCATTCACTATTTAACATCTTTAATTCGAATACATCGAATAGCTTAAATGTTCCCTTGCAAATATATTTTTTTGTTCATTGTGCTTTTAATTGCAAAAAAGATGAAATATGGAAGCGATATCAAATATTACCCTCTAACAACATGGGACATACTGCATAACATTTGGTGGTGACCCGTGGGTACAATGGCATATATATATATATATATATATACATACACACACACACACACACGCACACACACACACGCACACACACATATATATAAACTCATTTTGACCGTAGTCATCACAGTTGTTCTTTGTTAAATTTGATTTCGTATTATTGAGATGAACGCAATTTTACCCAGGATATTTTATGTAAAGCCAAAATGAGCCGATCTCCAAACAGGTCAATGTCATTGGCGACACACAAATTCGATAGGGGTGTACCAGTGTCGGTCGTATGGTTTCTTTGCACGGGAAAGTTTTCAAAATATATAAAAACTACCAAAGAAAACATAGACATAAAACATATAAATATAGACAATACGTAATTAAAACATATGTGTTTTCAATGCGTTAACAAATGTTGAATGTTGGCGACACCATCCTTGCTAAGATAAAACATATATATGTACTCAATGCGTTAACACATGTTGAATGTTGGCGACACCATCCTTGCTAACATAAAACATATATGTGTATTCAATGCGTTAACAAATGTTGAATGTTGGCGACACCATCCTTGCTAAGATAAAACATATATGTGTACTCAATGCGTTAACAAATGTTGTATGTTGGCGACACCATCCTTGCTAACATAAAACATATATGTGTATTCAATGCGTTAACAAATGTTGAATGTTGGCGACACCATCCTTGCTGAGATAAAACATATATGTGTATTCAATGCGTTAACAAATTTTGAATGTTGGCGACACCATCCTTGCTAAGATAAAACATATATGTGTATTCAATGCGTTAACAAATGTTGAATGTTGGCGACACCATCCTTGCTAACATAAAACATATATGTGTATTCAATGCGTTAACAAATGTTGAATGTTGGCGACACCATCCTTGCTAAGATAAAACATATATGTGTACTCTATGCGTTAACACATGTTGAATGTTGGCGACACCATCCTTGCTAACATAAAACTTATATGTGTATTCAATGCGTTAACAAATGTTGAATGTTGGCGACACCATCCTTGCTGAGATAAAACATATATGTGTATTCAATGCGTTAACAAATTTTGAATGTTGGCGACACCATCCTTGCTAAGATAAAACATATATGTGTATTCAATGCGTTAACAAATGTTGAATGTTGGCGACACCATCCTTGCTAACATAAAACATATATGTGTATTCAATGCGTTAACAAATGTTGAATGTTGGCGACACCATCCTTGCTAACATAAAACATATATGTGTATTCAATGCGTTAACAAATGTTGAATGTTGGCGACACCATCCTTGCTAACTATGGGTGGTGACTACGTACTCTAGACTGTTGTGAGACTAATGCAGAATCAGCAGCGCCCCTGGTGCTCGAGAATAAGCGACACCGTTTTTTACTTTGTCAAATGTTGACCCACTTAGGCACACAGCCGACGTAACGCTGTTTGTTAGACCAATAGCGGGTCACGTAGACAGCCGTTCGTGTGCGTATGTCTATATCGCGGCGATCCCGCTGTCAAATAACTAGTTGACTAGCTAAATTTTTTGCCGTCGAGCAGTGTACTAGGGTCTCGGTAATTCAATACGGAGCGGTTTTTATTTTGCCGTTTGCCGTCGCGGTTTGCCGTTGCCGTCGAACTTCAGACATAAAGTGGTTTGACTAGTCAATGATACTTGATTTAATATGAACTAAATCATAAACAAAATTCAAAAGTCACTCTTATGTTCAGTGTGTACACAAAGAACTATATAATATCAGTGAACTGCGCAATAATAATAATAATAATGACATACTTCTATAGCGCCTGAGCTCAGAGGCGCAACATACACAAATCATTGGGCAAATCATTAAGAGGGACAAGCAAGAGTCGACATTAGAGCAAGGGACCGGCGAAGGTTAGGTTGGGAATGCAATTTCAAAAAAATAAGTCTAGTTTTTTACGGAAGGTATTTATAGTCTCAGATGATTTTAAAGCGATAGGGAGTTGATTCCAGATTTTGGGTGCAGCTACAGAAAAAGCACGTTTGCCGATAATAAGCTTGGTTTTCGGAACAAAAAGTCGTTGTGAAACAGATGATCTGAGATTCCTGGGGATATCGGAAAAACGAAGGAGACTAAACAAATAGGATGGGTGTTGCGTAGAAAGGGTATGACATGCGATAGTGGCTAATTTGAATTGTATTCGATATGCAATTGGAAGCCAATGTAACTTTTTAAGTAGGGTCTGAGATGGTGAGAAACGAGGTGCTTTTAATAATTCTGTACACGTTGGAGTTTAGTTAAGTCTTTTTTAGCATTGTCGTTTAGGAGTGAGTTGCAGTAGTCAAGGCGACTGCTAATTAGAGATACTGATATTGTTTTAGCAGTAGATAAAGACAAATAACGTCGAATTCGGCGGAAATCACGTAGATACCTAAGAAGTCATTGCACAAATTAAAAAAATGAATAGCAACTATATGAAATAAATCTAAATATACCAACTTAAAAAGATATACTGACATTCCTAGATTAATACACCATGTTATTTACTGTTGATAAAATACATTCCTAAAAATGTATGTTCATATTGCAAAAAGTTAAACTTTCATCACAAATGTTACTAGCTTTATACTGTGTATTATATATATATATATATATATATATATGGTATATATATTATATATAATATATATATATATATAATATATATATATATATAATATATATATATATATATGGGTGTGTGTAATTTATTATATGTCTATGACAATATTTGCAGTATCACCTGTGGTCTCTACAAGAATGCATTGGTTAGTTGTTGTCTGGGTCTGCGACTGGCACATGCCGCAGAGCCCGTGCCCTCTCCATCCACCGCCTCCTGCCTCCGTCCCTGTCAGAGGCAGTCCGAAACCATTCTTGCACAACCTGCTTGATATCATGGTCCCTGCAGGTTTTTGTTACTGCGTTGCAACGAACAACATCTGAAATGTTGATATATACGATATATAAAATATATATATTATCACACACAATTAGGGATATTAGGAAAGAGATAGTTGCCTTGTAATGAATGTATTACCAGGATCTTAAAAAGGGGTCCAGCTTTAAAAAGATAGCTGGTGAAAAAGAGGTGTGCCAGGGCATTCAGCCCAGGCTATGTCTATGACGATTCCACAAAAATCTCAAGCTGTTCATTACATCCAAGATTCTCGTAATTATTTATAAACAAAGATTACCAGAAGAAATAAAATCAAAGATATACATGCTAATCAAAGATATTCATGCTAATCAAAGATATACATGCTAATCAAAGATCTTGATACAGAGATGTGTGTAATGTCTATAAGTAAAATGAGCACTCACTGAAAACAACGTCATTTAGCTTCAGTTGCCTGAAGCACCTCTTTCCTGTTGCGTTCCCTGTCCAGCATTAAGGTCAATGACAAATGCTGGCCGAACAATCTCTTAAAGATGAATGAAATGACGTCTTTGATTGTCGAGCCCCCGATTGTAGCCAAATGATGCTTCTATAGAAAGGATATAATATTGAAATAACACAATACAAAATAAGGCATTACTTATATATGTATGTTTAAAATATTGAATGGTTATGAAAATATTGATAGAAACATTTTTTTCTCAGTTAAGAAAAATAGAAGGACCAGAGGACATGAAGCTACATTAGTTAAGGAGCAGTGTAGATTAGATATAAGAAAGTTCTCATTCTCACAAAGGACTGTAAATGAATGGAACAGATTATCTCCTGATTGTGTTGGTGCTAGTAGCGTGAATATGTTTAAAAATAAAATCGACACACACCTTAAAAAGGCGGGATACATGTAGATAAAAAGTATTGGACTCTCGATAAGCCAAAAGGCTTCCTTGTCCACCTGCCATCCAGAGTAATTTTCTGGATGGCAATCTTGTTAAATCTTGTTAAATCTTGTTAAATCTGTTGTGGGTGTGGGTGTATAATGCTTCATTAACCCACAAAAAACGTTAGTGCTGGAGCTTTGCACAATTTTATGTATTTACAGCCAATTACGATGCATTTCTTTGTAAACATTATGCATATTGCAAGTATTATCTGTGAAGCCAACTGTGTTCACATTGATAGATTCTGCATGACTGTCTCCACACAATTATAACAAGGTATTTGTAATAAGTTGCATCATCTTTGGGTGAAATGCCAAAATATCCTCAAAACATAAAATGCGTAACACATAAATATTTTAAATATCAAGTGACAGGTGTATCAAATCAGGTTGGCTAAATAGATAAGATAGAATTAGGATCTTATTTGTATTTGCTACAGTAATCGTTGGAGGACAAAAACAAAGTATGCTATGTATTTTTTATTATCATGGACATTTTAAGCAGTTGACTCCACAAGACCTTGTCTTTCATATTGAACAAATTTGTTATAATAAAACATGTATCACACTCACCAAAGAGTTCTCTGTTTCTCTATCTGCTAAAGCCTCTTCCAGTGCTCGCAGTTCCTCCTAAGACTCCAGAGGAAATTGAATCCCCTCTGGGAGTGAGGGTTGTCATCTTTTTCAATATAGCGGCGAACATCCTCTTCATTTCGGCCATCTCGGAATTTTTTTTTTTAGGATATGGTAAAACATCCTCGCTTGCCAAGCTATAAAACAAAAAACACACAATGTAAAAAAAAAAGCACAATAGTATTTATAAGAAGAGAATAGCATTCAACCCTTACAGTGTAGTTACTTGTGTCAGATCTTAATCTTATTCCTGTTTTGGTGAAGACGACTACATCAATTGACGAATATACCAGTATGAATAAACCACAAATTGTTGCTGCTATAAAGCATACGCATTACTGGTGATGACGGTGATCAACAGGTGTTAATAATTCATTTCAGCAATTGTTTTTGTTCATCATTGCCATCTTGAGATTGAGATATAGAGCCAGCAATACATTTATATATATATATATATATATATATAATATTATATAAATAATATATATATATATATATATATATATGCATAAACTTATCTATTATATAGATACTACTATCAAAAACATGTAAAGTCACTTACAAGTTGCAGCACTTGATGGAACATGTTGCATGTTTTGATGCTTGTTCAAAGAAGCTGGTCTGCCGATGTTATCTGCAATTATAACATACTTTTAAAATACTCCACACACATTTATACAATTCGGCTTGAAATGATATATGACTAGGTCATCTAAGGAAATCATTCTGGTAGTAGCAATAGCATAATTCAGGCAGGTGAGTATTTTCTGCAAAACACATTATTAAACAAAATCTTCCAGCAGAAAAAGTGAACACTGGAAGGACATAGAATCTGCCCCTTTTCTAGACCAATAGAAAACATATAATATTATGATAAATTAGCCATAAAGTGATAACGCAATGGAATATCTACAAGTTGCCGAACTTTTACTATCTTTTATAACACACTGACTGTCCAAATATGTGTTAACAAAGCAGTAACCACATTAGAATTCGGCAGTCCAAAGTTAACCAAGATCTCCATGCTATCAACCTATATTATTCCCCATTTATTGGATTTCTGTAATAAGAGCTTCATTCTTTGCTTCCACCTATCAACAATGTATGCATTTAATGGACCAACCGATTCCTGTAATAAGAGCTTCATTCTGTGCTTCCACCTATCAACAATGTATGCATATAATGGACCAACCGATTCCTGTAATAAGAGCTTCATTCTTTGCTTCCACCTATCAACAATGTATGCATTTAATGGACCAACCGATTCCTGTAATAAGAGCTTCATTCTGTGCTTCCACCTATCAACAATGTATGCATATAATGGACCAACCGATTCCTGTAATAAGAGCTTCATTCTTTGCTTCCACCTATCAACAATGTATGCATATAATGGACCAACCGATTCCTGTAATAAGAGCTTCATTCTTTGCTTCCACCTATCAACAATGTGTGCATTTAATGGACTAACCGATTCCTGTAATAAGAGCTTCATTCTTTGCTTCCACCTATCAACAATGTGTGCATTTAATGGACTAACCGATTCCTGTAATAAGAGCTTCATTCTGTGCTTCCACCTATCAACAATGTATGCATATAATGGACCAACCGATTCCTGTAATAAGAGCTTCATTCTGTGCTCCCACCTATCAACAATGTATGCATATAATGGACCAACCGATTCCTGTAATAAGAGCTTCATTCTGTGCTCCCACCTATCAACAATGTGTGCATATAATGGACCAACCATTAAAATAGAATAACTTACAAGTTATTGGATTTGGAGATGTTTGCCGAAATTGGTACTGTGCTGGAGAAGGTAGTGGACTTCCCATGGCATCTGCAAGCATTACTTAACACAATCGAAATTTTTTTTTTTAACAAAAATAAAAACATTTAAAGGAATTTATAAGACCCTTAAAGATTTGCAAAGGACCTTTAAAGGATATCTGGTTCAAGAAAATCCCACCATAACTAGTTTTACTGAAGTTAAGCCTATTAATATACTGGCTAGTAATTAAGCACACTCAAGTTATCGGCAACATTTAGACAAAACATGTTCACACAGTATAACATGAGTAAATAATATCTGGATCTATCTATCTCTATTCAACCCCAAAACAAGTAGCATGAATCACATGTATTTTCTTGGAGACATTTTAATAAAATGTTGCTATTTGCGGAGTGAGAATAAAGGAATTACACACATTTCAGATTGTCTTCTTGACTTGAAGAACAAATAATCGAATTTGCAGGATATTTATGGGATGGGGCAAAAAGGACGATACTTTAAAACATCAAAAAAAGGATCAAACAGTATGGCCACTGGCATATATTTACATGTTGTTTAAATATACTCCATCTGCAAACATTAATCATTGTGATTTACACATTTTAAAGAGCATTTGTTTATTTATTATCATTATTATAGCTATTTCTCATGTTGGTAATTGCAGTTAGTTTGCTGGTTGATTTCTCATTGCACTATAAATAATTACTTTGTCTAAATCTAATTTAACCCATGAGGCAGGTCAAGTGTGCCATCAATGACATGGGGGAGGAGGGGCACTGCCCTGTACTGGCCTGTGAGTCAGCCTTGAACCATCCAATATAAACATCATGCAGCTGCTGTTCTGGTTAGTTTCAATTTTATACTTTAAGCCATTTAAAAGTCATACTCCAATTTATAAATACATCATTATGTGAGATAGAACACTGTATATAATTTGCTATAAACTTGGTTAGATGTTTTAATATAATGATTTAGTGAGGAATGTTTTTTATTACTTGGAAGATGCAGTGACCTGAATGTGTCCCCTAGAAAGGATAGCAGATGGCCCAGATAAGATGCTTGTAAACATGCAGTTGTAGACTTGATGAGGCTTAGAAAGGCTCTGAAAGCTGGCATTTCAGCTGGTAGTAGGTACATGATATAACACTCCAGAGAATAGTCAGTAGTACTTAGTAATTGCTCTTAATTGTTTCATGGTGTTTAATCTAGTCAGTATCAGGAACTGCCCAGTGGCCAATAATGTCTTCATTATAAATCACCATGGGAGAGTATGTGCTGGGAGATAATGCAGGACTAACCCCTAGAGGTTTGTGCATTAAGACAGAAAGCCACCCTGAACACTATATGATGTCTACACATGTGACACTGCCAAACTAATGTGGACTGAGCTGAATGGGAGAGCAGTCGTATTCTACTTATTTAACAGTGGTTTCAATAACAAGAGTTGGGCTTTTATACAAAACTAACATTATGAGCAAATAAAGACCAAACTTTACTGTCTTCTGTAGTTAACTCACCCCGATCGTCATCAGTACCAGCATCCGAGCTGGTATCAGAATAGAAATGCTTTGGATACCTGAAATAAACCCATATTCTATCTTGTATAAACAAGACACGCACACCCACCGCATACGTCTATGCAGTGGACTGTGGCTAACTCGAACCTCCACGAACCTATTACTCCTAGTTATCAGATCAAAACAACGGTCAGACTTTCGACATTAAATAGTAATGATTGATTTGTAAACTGGAGTTAGACGAATGAAAGAAATATGAGCGTACGGATCAAATAGATTCAACATAATCGAAACTTTGTCTTAAGAGACTTCGGATTATTTTATATCCTATGACATCAAGGCTGGGCTCCGGGACAGTGAAAAGAGAAAACATAGACAAACATCGATTTAAGCGAGCATCACAGACCTCTTGCGTCGTGGACGTTTGGTGGTGGGTACATCCTGATCAGTCACACTTTTCTGATTGCACAAGTCACTGACGAGCTTTTGTGTAGCTTTCTAACAATATAGAGAAAAACAACTTGGGCAAACTGAGTAAATCAATAGCTATTACAAATTATACATACATTGGAACCTTATTAATACATACATTTTGATTGAATAATACGTTTGGATTGATGACTTCTCTGGACAAACAAATCAAGCATATAACGGATCTTCGGGTCCGGATTAACAATGTTCCATATGTACAAAGCAGTTTAAGTTAAAATATTCACTCTGATGTCATAATATTAAAGACAGTGTAATTTTAAATGAGACAAGTTGGCACATAGTTTGGAATAGGGGTAATTTAGAATGTGATGTTTATTGAAAAATATATTAAATGTACATTCTTGAATTTTAGTATATACTACCGGTAGTGGTATTGAAGACCAACTATACTCACCATTGTTATACAGCTCTCGTATCAGAGAGGCTTTCAGTCTATGCCTGGCGAAATGTTGTCTTTTGCTACATTTGTTATCTTTGTTGTATTTTAAATGGTGGCCACTCAGCACAACTGGTGCCCTCTAGCCATGATGACGAAATTACTGCCATCTCCTTATCATCCGTGATTTCCACAGCAAGGCACATCTGTTCGGGAAATCTTTGGTTTATACATTATTTCATTTGTACCACGTTTCAATTTTTTTTGTTCAAGTCAACAAAATAATGGAACATAAAAATGTGGAATGTTGGCATTTCATCACAAGAAGTCCTTACTACTGATGTAGAAGAGGAACAATTACGAACATGTTATTGTGGGGTAACATAACAAATTTGCATGTCACTTCTGCCAGGGATGCCACCTCATAGTACCCAATAGATATGTCCACCAGGTAGATGTCAAACTTTGAGGAGTCCAAGGGATAGGTGAAGAAGTATGTAATCCTTGAAAATCGCTCATAGTCGATCAAAGTGTCATCATGGCTGTTCTCTGAGGACAAACTGTTTCTCACAAGAGCATATTCATTTCTGCCTTTAACACAGTTGTTGTCACATTCTGATGAGAACATGAGATTTTTTATAAAAGACTTGCTGAAACTGTGAATATTATACAAATTGACATGGGACAGGACCAAAATTATGACATTTCTGAGGAACATTGCTATGTAGTTTTCCAAAGTTTGTTGCTTTGGTTTCTTTTTTCTCTGATAATCTGCGAATGACTTGTGGCAGAGAAAGATTTGGTTTGCGGACTAGTTTTCAAAGGGAAAGCAGAGTAACTGTACAAATGGCCAAAGTTTCGAACATCAGCAGCCAAGTGGATGAAACCGTGAACATTATACACCAACACGTCCTTCTCATACAACTGTTCAGCTAACGGAGAAGCTCATGTGCGTATTGACAGTGACTCGCATTGTAAACAGGACTAACAAGGCAGTACATACCAACAAAGAATAATAAAAAGTGCTTGTATAACTGCTCACACAAGACATCTTTCAGAACAATGGGTCCACTACAAAATAAATTGTTTAAACTCTGTAGCCTTCCACCTGTCCATTTCTTCTAGGGACCTGCATTTCCTGGCAAATTCAACAGGGATATACTTATGTAAACTAATTACGCCTTGGGATATGCGACGTATTGACAGTGCACATATTCTGATATTCTTGTGATTGGGACTGTTTGACCACAGCCAAAGCAGGCGCCGCACCGCCTAAGGGAAAAAATGCATAAAATCTAATGGGAACTGGGATACCTTCCCCGGATACAGAAGCTGCGTCTAGACGGACGACGATTTAACCCGGGTTAAAGATAACACGGGCTATTTTAGTGAGTGGTGCTTTGCAATGCCACTAGGAAATAGGGTGCGTTACTTATTCTATTTCCGGAATACAAATTGTCTAACAACACGCCCGCGAATAAATTTATCAAATTTATAAATATCGAACATGTACGTCAATCCCATCGCAATCATTAGGCTGTTCATGCAGATAATGAACTGTAGACAGCAGCTGTGTGAACTGCAGAACAAAGCGCGACTGCGGCGCAAACGTAGAATGGAATCATTCAGACGGCGGCAAAGGCGTAACTTCCATCGAAACAAGCCAGAATATCCGTCCTCCCTCAAATGTCCAAAAGACACTTGCACTCATCAGTGATCCAGTTTAGTCCCATCGCACTCATTTTTTGATTTGGATAGAATTTGTAATAATTGTTAGTGTTTGGCGTGGAAAAGTAGAAGCGGACGTGGATTAACGACCACTGCAACATCTATAGCGGAGCCAAGACATTACGAGATAACCCGGGTTATCCATCTACACGAGCGCTGCTGATCCTGGCCCGCGCCTGGTCCACCTACAACTGTGGGGCTAACTTAGCACGGGCTAACTTTTAGCGCGGCATTTTAGCACGGCATTTTGTCACCGTGTAGACCCTTATCCCTGGTTAAAAACGTCGTGTAGACGGGGCTAGAGCTTGTAGTGGTGAAACACCAATGTGATGTCTTGCATCAGTGTTGATTGAAGTCAGCATCTGTTCTGTCAGGAGCATCAACATCTGGAAATGTCATTTTGTCAAACCAAACACCTTTCTGTGAACACTTATCACAGCCATGGTAACCTGAATGACCTTTCCTTGTTTCACAAATGCCCTCGCTGGTATGTCACAAATGAAGCTTGAGATGCGTAGATGCAGAGGGTTTCTAAAACCATCCACAGTAAATTGATCTGTTTCTATCAACTGCATTCCTGTAATAACCTCATGCAGGGACTCTTCAATATTGACAGGTTTTTTTCACTCCACAGTAAATACCAATGATGAAAGGGTTAATGGGGAAAGTGTCAACAAGATTTGAGTTTGTTAACTTTTAAACAAGGAAAACCGACCAATGTTTAATTGCATGGTGATCGACTGTGGATCTACATATCCTGATGTCTCAACTGTGGAAATGGCCTTTATCACAGATGCAGCAATCCAAAAATGATAGTAAGATTCTCCAGAAATGCGTTGTACCTGGTACTGTCTGGCAGTTCCAAGCAGTGTTCTGGGATCTTTTGGAAGATGGGGATGTAAAGTCCGCAAAATGACCAAACGCATGGCTAAAGCTACATGGGGAATATTGAAATCCAAAGCCCATGCTCCAAGCCCACGAGACAAATGCTCATCTTTGTCACCAATATCAGTATCATCTGTTTCAAAGTCGTCATCACTGGCAGTATCATCATCAGTTTCACTGACACATGGGTTACACAAGTCATCATCAAACACATCCTGTTCAGTAAAACTTTCATCTTCAACTGTGCATTGGCTCTCATTATTCCCATGAAGAATTTCAGATTGAGATAAAACACCTGAACATTGGTTTTCAGTATACACAAATGTTGCAAGATGTTGGTGTGGGTGGGATTCCGTGCATGTTATGCCTTGTTCAAGTGGAACTTGATTTGTGGCCACTGAATATCTTTCAAATTCAAGAATTGAGCCTGAAGAAACATTTACATATCCATCAGTATTAGTACTTGAAGGTAACTGCCTGCAAAATTCCATATCATCAACTCTGGCCTTAATCCTCTTTCTCTTCGTCCTGTCGATATGAGAGTAATCAGTATTTTAAGCAGCATTTTATTGGACATGCAAGTTGCACATTTTCACGAATGTTGGCATAACGTAATGCCCACATACTATGCAAAATAATATGATGCAATCACGAAGTGTGATCAATGCAGTCGCTGCATATTTGGAGAGTCACACACTTCTATGATATTCTCAGTCACATTCTGGGTATACTTATGCAGATTCTCAATTCTTCTTGTTGTCTCAGTTAGTGTATGGATGTTACTGTAAATACCAGGTGCTGGATGCCTGATTGATAGAAGTGTGTGGATAACCTGCTTCCTATGATGGCCAACTTTTCACACAAAAATAGGGCTGCGTTGGAATCAAAATGTTGCCTGCTTGCCCATTATTGTTTATATGCGATCTAAGTATGATATATACAAGGAAATGTTGGAATAGGAGAAACACTCACGTCAGTATTGGTGTTAAGAAACACGCATTTATAGATGTCGCTTACAATAATATAAATTATATAACTAAGGCGAAATTAATCTTACTGGAAATTACTGGAAATATGTCAATATTGTCGCACATGATGCAGATTTAAAAGAACCTCCACGCCCTGACGCATACGCACTTTTTACACAAGCTATCGTCGTACTCAGTATCATAGAACATGATTGGAATGTAGTTTTTAACCTTCACACCACCTAAATTATCACTTTATTTTCCACGCATATCACCTAATAACTGACTTGTTAATTACTTTTAAAACCTCTTTTACACGTAACACTAACAGTATGCAATAGCTGCACGGTATTCTGGTCTACGTCAGTGTACTATCGCGACTATAAAGTGTCGCCACCTATAATACTTAGCTGCTATGATATTTACGAGGACAGTTATTACAGGAGGACAGCCCCCGTATAATGGCGGAGTGGAGCATGTTTCTGTTTGTGTTGCCATCAATAAAGCATACAAACAACCTCTGTCTGACAAACTATTACATTGGCGACGAGTAAAAACACCGAACCGATGGCGGTGGCATTGAACGTACAGGCGGTGCAGCCGTTCGATGCATACGGTAACGCAAATAATATGTGTCAACGTTGGGAAAGATGGCTTCGCTCATTCGAACTGTACGTAGGTGCGTCAGGCGTCACAGTTGATAACCAGAAACGACAATTGTTGCTACATTGCGCTGGTGCAGGAGTGCAGGACATTTTCTTCACACTAGCTGATACTGGCACTACGTACGAATCAGCCAAGGCTAAAATAACAGTTTATTTTACGCCTCGTAAAAACACGTCATACAAGTATTACAACAGACACATGTATAGGAAGGCTGGACAAAACGATGGGGATAGTGTGGCGCAGTTCGTTATATGCCTACGTCAACTAGCCAACCCATGTGAATTCGGAGACCAGATAGA
Source organism: Paraescarpia echinospica (assembly GCA_020002185.1). Taxonomy (NCBI): domain Eukaryota; kingdom Metazoa; phylum Annelida; class Polychaeta; order Sabellida; family Siboglinidae; genus Paraescarpia; species Paraescarpia echinospica. The sequence continues at coordinate 30,905,680 of CM034535.1, read as the reverse complement.
GGACTTCATCAGGGACCAGGTTATCGACAACTGCTGGTCGAAACGTCTACGGATGAAACTGCTGGCTGAGAGGGACCTTAAATTGAAGCGCGTCCTTGACCTCGCTGCTGCAATGGAAGCGTCGGAACGGCAAGCGGCACAGATCACTGAAGGGGGTGAGCGTTCGTGTATGGTAGAGGGAGCAAGGCGAAACAGCAGACCCAAACAAATAACCAAACAGCAAAACACGAAGCGCCAACCGTGCCCAAGGCGCTCGGACAAAGGCTCGGGACAACATAATTGTACAAGATGTGGTCGACGGGGACACATGGCTGAGGCATGTCAGTGCACTCGCAACGCGAAGTGCTTCAAATGTGGCAGGACTGGACATTTCAGTAAAATGTGCGGCTACCACAATACGCATGCTCAGTCACGTGCACAGTCACGTGCGCAGCCCCGGTGAAGTTCTTAGGAATACATATGATAAACATTTAATATGGAAAAACATATCAACATAATCAGTTCTAAAATATCTAGAGCCATTTTTGTAATTAATAGAATGAAACATTTGTTTCCACACAATGCTTTAAAAACTCTATATTATACTTTAATTCAAAATTACTTAACTTACTGTGTACAAGCATGGGGCAATGGAAATACCATAAGAAAGATAAAAAATTACAAAACTGCGCTATACGAATAATTAACAAAAATATATAGAAGTCACACCGATCCTATCTGAAAATATACTTTAAATCACTGATATCACAGGTTGCATGTCTCACTATTTAGGTATGACTATCACCATAATACACTGCCTAAATCCTTCAAACATTATATACCAAAAAAAGAATCAAGCCACTAACACCAGAATTACTAGACAAAGTAACCTCTTATATACAGAGAAGCCCAGAACACATTTTTCATCTAAATTACCTAAACACCATTTTATAAAACTATGGAATAATCTCGATTATAAAATACAAAACGTCAAATCCATACAAAAATTCAAATTGTTATTATCCAATAAATATCTAGACAACTATCTTAGTCACGTGCATTGCCTAAATCCCAGATGTGCGGGTGCAATTAAATAATGGTTACTTTTTATATCTATGTTTGGATCCTCAAAAATTTCTTATCATTGTTTTTTAACAGTAATTTCCTACACTAATTCGTTTCCTTCTCCATCGCATCCCCAGTCCGTTGTCACACAGAATATATCATACACTCGTGATAATCATCGTATACGTATGTGTAAATATAATTCGAAATATATGGTTATGGGGTCACAGGAAGACGGCATATAACATGCCATGTGACCACCATGCAACACAACTTAAATTTGTAAAACGGTTGTTTTGTGTACGTCTACTGTTATGTTGTTGTTGTTGCAAAATAAATTTATTTGATTTGTTTCACCTATAATAATGTTTTCTGTTCATTATTTGCAGGAGATTCTTTCTCGGAACACGCCAACAGGTCTTCGTTCAGCACGAAGGACCGTGACAACGACATTGATTCAAACCCCGACCATGGTCATTGTGCGCAAAAGTACAAAGGACGCTGGTGGTATGGTTACTGTCATGGCGCCAATTTGAATGGTTTATACCTGCGAGGATCTCACACTTCGTATGCAGATGGCATCGAATGGACTGCGTGGCTTGGCCATCATTACTCTCTCCAAAAGGTTGAGATGAAACTAAGACCTGTTCATACATGAACGTGTTGCTGTTATCACAAAATAACACCGGGCGGGATGTTGTACTATTGTATTCTTCATTCATCAGCAACAATGTTCGGAAAGGGGCATATGAACGATAAACATATTTCCTAAAATACGATTATATAAATGTTGCACTTGTCAAATAGCGCAGGCCGGACACTTTATATGTCATAGACAAATACAATGTAGACCTCTGCATGGTCTGATTTAAATTATATTAATTTTAACGTATTGTATTGTCAGATGAAATACCTACATTTAGGTACACTAGACGTGACATTGACGTACATACCGACTAATTCATGTATTCCTTCTCTCCATCTCCATCTCTCTCTCCCTCTCTCTCTCTCTCTCTCTCTCTCTCTCTCACACACACACACACACACACACACACACACACACACACACGGCAGGTGTTTATACCGACAATAGTTAATTAAGATGCCTCCAGGTTAGGATACGTATTGTGGCGGCATGTTAGAGAAGGTTGCTTATTTCAGCCTGTTAATGCTATGCGTGTTTTAAAGGGAAATTTACGATACGAAAAGATGTATACATTTATGACACATGCATGATTATGTGTGCAGTCGTTATATATGGTCGATTCTCAAGAAAGGAAGACACATTTGTCTTATTTCATTAAATGGTTAGCCGTTCAAACATAATTAAAAGGATATGCATAATTAGTATGCATTCGATGTATATCCAATGTTGGCACACTACGTGTTTGTGCAATGTCCAACATTTTTAGGAGTATATTAATTTCCTCTCAATGCTATTTAACCGATAACCAAAAGGCTTCTTTGTCCACCTGCCACCTAGAGTTAATTCTATGGGTGGCAATCTTGTTAAATCTTGTTAAACACCATCAACCTTTTCCGGCAGTGTGTTGACATTCTAGCCAACGACAGAACAACATCCTGGAGGATTATGATATATACGAACTATAATTGTTGTTATTCTAGTGCGCAAGTTGTGTCTGACAACGTTTGTGGCCAAATTATATGCATAGCAAATGATTATCGTTAAATTGTTAATCGTGAGTTAATTACATGATTATCTGAACCATTCATTTGTATAAGAAACGGATCCGCGCGACAGGTCATACATACCTGGTGAAACGCCCCTTTGATATTGCGTCGTGTATCTTCAGTTTTAATGCATCATTGAATGGTTATGCTGAACTGGCAGAACATACAATTGTTAATAAACCTAGTTGGCATGTCATCATTCGGTGTAAACGTTTTAGGTTTGAAAAACACGATACAATAACGCATTGCCACGGAATTGCGCGACGCACGAACTTGGTACATTTCAACGTATGTGTGACTCCATGCCATTTGCCTGCATGACGCGGACAATGAATACTGATAACATGCATTGTTTTTTTTCCACAGCGGTATGCACCAAATGTTCTAATGGGAGACTGGCAGTGGCGTAAGCAGGATTTTGTATTGGAGGGTGCCATCCGGCATCCAAGCAAGCAATGAGTAGCAGGATATGACACACACACACACACACACACACACACACACACACACACACACACACACACACACACACACATGTAGTGTACAATAAACTAGAGTGTCCAATATTCGTCTATCGCTTGATTCCGTGATTTCCGTCGCAATGCTGCATTGTGTCTGTTTCTCAAACGCAACTCGTTTAAAGTAAATTAAACTGAATGACGACATGACAACCAAGTTTACTCACCAGTGTAGCTGCCAGTTCAACAAAAACTTTCATCGAAGCCGTCAAACTAAGACACAATACCAGAGAGACACGTACCCATAAAGCCCCTACATAATATCCACCTAAAGCCTTCATATTTCTCATGCTACATTTCCCAAACCTACAGACAAGCAACATGACAAATACCAACACTTAGTCACTTACTCCGATGAAACAATAAACATTCGTACCTTAACATGGATGATGAGGCGCTGCGTTCAGCCAATAACTTCACAACAAATCCGTACCGCGGCAGCGTCGAGTGAGCTTCACAAAAATGGCATGTGTAACGTTGTCGCTTATAACAACTAATAAATTCACGGTACGAAGTTCCGACTACCCAGTGGAAAATCGACTAGAAAAATTGCTTTGGCCGCAACATGCAACTTCATCTTAGTCCAGTAACTAATCATCTTGCCGGGCAACTAACATTTTGCATCCTTGTGTTGATATATTAATAGGCATTAGCCATCAAGCACATTGTGAATGATGACATTTTCGTTGCCCTGTCACCTCTTGGCCTTAGGCTGCAGCCTGCTGGATGTTTATCGCCTACGGCAGAAGCGGCGGATTCCTCCACTTTGGCCTTTGGGTAACTTAGGAACGTGTCGTCAACGCCATTATTACATCACGGCTTGATTACTGCTATGACCGAGCTGGAGCTGTTACATATACACACTAGATGGCGCACTTGTTTCTTACCTGAAACTCGCATTCACCTTTGCTGTGAATTTGTGATATGTTTGAATCCAGAATAATATACCCAGTTATAGCCCATCAGATGTATTATAAGTAATTTTTTTAATGTATCATACATGATCACTTCTGTCATAAATTATTCATACTAAATTTGGTGAATTTTAAAATTGTTGTCCCTCATCAGTCATCAAATAATTTCAATGTGTTTACAACTACCATTAAGACTTTATCAAATCATATACACGCTGTAGCTGTAGTGATACACTAAACTAAGCATGGCAAATTTGGACAAGTGTCATAAAAATAGCAGTGCACCCCCACGCCGCAGCAGTCAGCGACTTCCTGCTGTGTCCAATATCCTCACAGAAATTTAATTATGCTGCTAATCCCCCGCAAATGTACGCCTACCAAAATTCAATTCAACGCAACAGTAGGAAGATACTAGTATGCCACCTAGTGACTGATTATAACATCCACTGTTCCCTGTAAAAGAAACATTGAACCTGGCGTGACATTTGACACAGTTACACTAGAAGGAAGAATTGGTACAAACCACATTATTTGGGTAGACTTGAAGTTCTGCATAAATCCATAACATTTTGTATAGGTTAACTGGTCATATTTTCATCAAGTTTCACCGTCTCACTGAGTAGGAAATATACCTGCATAAACCAAATCCTCCAGGTCTTGTCGGGAATATGCCTACTAAATGTTATAGGGTTTGTCATTTGATGTTAAATGTGGTGAACAGCAGAAAAAATATGTACTTTTAATGATTTTATAAATTTTTCCATTTCAAACAAATCTGAATTAAAATTGGATAAAACTGCATCCCTCCCACAAATCCATGTTGTATACAAGACATTCAAACAATGTGACATGTCTATGAAATCCTTTGTCAGTAGAGTCAGTGATGAGATTATTTCAATGTCTCGCTTCTGCCACATGTCATCAATGTATTGTCCCTTTACAACATCAGCAACAGCAGCAGCCAGCCAATCACAAACGTACACCCACAGGGCCCCTGATGGCAACCAGGGGGTTATTGTTACTGCCCCTTGACCACTAGTTGATCAACGGATAAGCAACTGAACTTTGTCCCAGTTTCCACATAAACCAATCAGAGGAGTTGTAAGGAATTCTCCCAGTTTAATTTGACATGTCAAATTGTAAATGTATGACATTAACTGATTAAAACCCAACACAAACTAGTCATTCGGCGAGCCACTGTGGCTGTCTGTCATAGATGATTGGTTCTTTACTGACCGTCTCAATGTACACAAATTCGATTTGTTACCACTCTCAGAAAACATTTCCAGGTGATTATTGCAGACCACAATACAGACCAAACTGTTCACCGGTTAATGAACACGTGAACTGGCAAGAACGCAATGACGTTTATCTTCAGGAGGATTATGTGTTGGCAATTACCACAACTTGTGAATAATTAGTTAGCGGGTTACACTGCTGATGTGCTTAATGAAGGCTGAGTTTTTGCCGTATTCAATAAAGTAACAAGTCAGGAAACAGCTTCAAATAAATTTTAAGGTTTTTTCACGTGGTCGTTTGGTCCTCGTATTAACCGAAGGTGACCAAAATAAACAAAACAAGAAATCTAATGTGTAACAGAATATAACACTTAATTTAGAAATAAATAAGAACACTGAAGATGAGAATAGTACCTAAATATTTAAGGTATTCGGGCATTACTCAGACATCATTCACCAACAATGCTTGTCTGTGAACTAAACATACATACTACTACAACATATGCTCTACAGTACGTTTAACTGAACACATCAGAAAAAAAAAATTTGCAAGATACACCGAGGGACGTGATTAAGTAACCTTACCACATCCATCCATAATCATTGCATACTCAGGACGTACCCTAAACACTTACCAAGGTGAATACAATTACCACTACACTGATATGAATACCCGTCACAGTTTATGTCTTTATCCATGTTTTCATGTTTTCCTTCTCTCTATCCCTTTGTGTAGGTGCAACAAAATGTGACCTCATAATGTGTCCACAAGCACTGATCCCTTACGACTCATTTATTGCGTTATTCACCATCTCGCCCCTGTATCTGATGTCACTAATAATGGTATTTGCTCCTCTTTCGTAGGGCCGACTCTATGGAATGACTACTTGCTGTTGGCATAGAAGTTAGCTACTGCCTCTTTAAAGCCAGTTTTAAGGGGTATAGCATTACACAATGTTATTTCATTGTTGATGGCTTTACGTTGTTATATATATATTTGTTGTCGTAATTTTATTTATATGTATATTTGTAAAATTCTACAAAACAATTTGATTTAGTGATCTCGATCTTTTTTGTTGTGGTCTTCATAATATGATTGTCGACAGCAGCAATGCCATTTTGTGCCATGAAGTGGTGTACCTTATATTTATTTATTTATTTAACATATTTTAACTTGAACTGTTTTGATTTATTTTTTTACATTTTCTGCACCTTTGAGGACGTTTTTATTGGAATACACGGTGCATTATAACTGTCTAATTTTATTTTTTATTATCCACATTAGGTACAGCATCTATTGCCATATCCATGTTGGGCATTTGGTATTCAGAAATTACATAATACTAGTGGACACTGTTCAGTTTGTATACAGTGCACATAAACCATCTGAGAGCTGCACCAAATGGCTGTTGTTGAAATAACACAATCCGTCTACTACACAGATTGTCATATTTCAGTTGGTGTAACACTTGCAGGACACATCTGTGTGCCAGCCAACAAACCAAATAATCCTTGATCAGCGAGACAAGTGACAATTCTCAGACTTCCGGTTTGGATCAACAAAGAAAGCTCCCTTCCTTTATTCCTTGATTAGGTCTTCTTGTTCAACCAAATCAAAGACACATTACCCGGTAGTCTAATTATAAAATAAATGCTTTAAATGCAACAACATGCTTTTGGTTTTAATGCACATTATTCTGTTTCGGCAGACATGGCAAACATTTCATCGAAAAAATGTTTTTTGCATCCGTTATTCTATTTTACACAAAATGCCGTAAATTGGTGAAACTGAGTATGTCACAGGGTCATGTATCTGATATTATGGACGTACAGTTTTCCTGTTATGGATGTACATCTCTTAATTGTACGGTTGGTCGTGTACACTTAACATTTGCAAGTTTAAAATGCAAACATGGCATCATATCAACTTCAAAACATTATTTATTGGAATCAAACTTCAAGATGCATTCTATGCAATATTCACAAATAATTTCTTTAAATCATAAAAAACAACCAATGATAGCAAGAAACTCCAACAAGACATGAACTCTCTGGGGCTATGTGAAGAGAAATAGCAAATGCAATTTAACCTAGACAAATGCCAGGTGATGGCAATTACAAAAAAGAAAACCGATTAAGTCCAACTACTCCCTACATGGTCAGACACTCAACCAAGAAACCTGCGTAAAGTACCTCGGTGTCGAGATTAATGAACACCTCCACTGGAGTAAACACATAAAGGCCACCACAGCTAAGGCAAATAAGACAAGCGCCTTCATCTATGGAAACCTCAAAGGATGCCCAGCCACCATTCAGTCACACTGCTTCAAAAGTCTAACCCGACCAGTACTGGAATATGCCTCGGTAGTTTGGGACCCCCACCAGATGAAGCTCAAGTCTGACATCAAGATGGTCCAGAGGAGAGCCGCTAGGCGGATCTTTCTTGACTTTAAACAAATGACAAGCGCCTCTGATCTCGTTGCCAGACTTGAACTTCCAAAGCTGAAACCAGAAGAAAAGTCGACAAGGTCTGTATGATGGACAAAGTCATAAATGGCCTTGTCGACATCACACTTCCCACTGAAGTACATCAGCCACGCCTGTATATAACAAGAGGACATAATTACAAACTCACGATCCCATACTCCAAGACTGACACATACCTCCATTTTCCGCCTCAGCTGCACGTCTATGGAATACCATCCCACCAGCCGCACCAGATACCACCTCACTGGTAGCTTTCAAGCAGCAGCTGAGAGGCTGGGCAGCAAACTAATCCCATAGTCCACGCCACATAATATTTAAGGACAGTGAAATGTTTTTAACCACATTTTTATTCACCATTTACATGGTTTTTAATTATATTTCGAAAAACCGGCATCACGTCACGCGCGCGCACAAAAAAACCTGTGGGACATTACCCGGAAGTCGGGGCTACCATATTATCCAGAAGAAGAAGAAATCCAACAAAATATTCAATCTATACTTCCTTTAGTTACTTTGGTATACTAACTTTAATTCCCCAGTATTAGTTTTTCTGAAAACACCTTCCTAAAGTACTTTAATTAATTAATAAAAAATTTAACTAAATCAAGACAATACCTCATTAAATATTCATACCCTCATAACTCCCATATTTTTTGGCCAATTTTCAAAAAATAAGTACGAAAATTAAACTTGGAATCAGGAGAATAACTCCAATAATTGGAAATATGAAGAAATAAAACAAGCCATTTCGTTGGCTATGAAATGTACAGGGTGTACCAGTGAATGAGAAGCATTGGAAAGTACTGGATACTGAAACTCTCACGAATTACTGTGCATTGTGACGCAGAGTTGAAGGAGTGGTATAAGGGGCATAATGAATGGTGTTCTAAGAACCACGATGGATCGGCCGGCGCCATGGAACCTGCAGGAGTCAAGGTTATTTACAATCGCTCCGAAAAGGATCACATACTCCAATATATGGGCTACGTGTGTGATTGGGACTCAAAAATCTATTCTCAGATTGCTGGGATGGATCCCCCTGTGTGTCACAACAAAGAAATTCGTAAACTGGAACGTATAATGGCATTGGAGGTTTAGTGAAACTAACTAAAGAGCTGCTTCGAGGTTTCAAGGACAGTATGGAGCAGCAATCAGGAATAACACGGGGATTTGGCAGCGATGAAAAAAGCGTATGGGCCATTTGGCATCACCGTAAACAAGACACTTGTGGGATGGTGTCCTACTGTAAGGGGGGACTTTGAAAAGGCAACAACATAATGTTTTGCCAGACTTTGTACTCAAGGAAATGAAACCAGTATTTGAATTTCTGGCCAGTGATGAACTCCTGTCTAAGTGTTTACATGTGGGGACAAAGAACAACAATGAGTCTTTCCATCACATCATTTGGTGCCTACGCCCAAAGGAAGTATTAATTTTGTTGGGAAGCAGAGACTAGAAACTGCTGTGAACTGTGCCACCGTTCTGTTTAATGATGGTGAATGTGCCAGTGCTTCTATTCTTTGAAGACTAGACATTGTGCCAGGCCAACACTGCTTGGAAATGATGCGGAGTCGGGACACTGGGCGTGTCGCTGCAGCCCAAAGGGTAAAAGTCAGGAAGTGAAGGCAAAACGAAGAAAAAAGTAGGGACAAAACAAGAACAATGAGGATGACGACTCATATGTGCCAGGGGGACACTAAAATTGTATATTTTGGACTTAACACATTCAAATTCCATGAGGTGAATGTGCTTTTTGCCTTTTATGTTTTTTAAATGCCGTTTTGCGATACAAATATTAGTACTCCTCAAACGTATTCAAGATATCAAGCTCAAATTTGGAGGGCATTATTCTGAGATATAAACCCTTCATTGGAACTAGAATCAGCATAATAGAAGTGATAAAACGTAGTTTATGAAGTGAGGAGTGTCAAGGGTACCTGGACATTCTATGGACTTGACAGAATATCCCAATTTGTTTCCAAACAAATCATCCTACATGCTTGATTCTACTTCATTTTCAAGAATTCACCCTGTCGATCATTTTACCAAGTTTAATCAGATTCTGTTCAGTTTTTTATGCTATAACAAAAATAAGAAGTTTGTTTTTTCAGTGGTGGCCATCTTGGATTTTGGTGACCTACTTACCGAAATGAGTCTGAAATGTATTTTTTTGTGTTACGATAGATATAAAGTGTTTATACTGAAAATGTGGAGCCATTACCTTTACTAATAAGAATTTCTGGTCTTCCGGGTTTGGTCTAACCTTAATGTTTTATGAATAAAAATCAACTTTCAACACTCTCCACATATGCTCCTGGCTAAGTTCTCCACTCACTCGTAGTCTTGTGCTTGATCTCTGATACAAGGAGCGGATATAACCCACCAACGGTCCTGGTATCCCAGCAGAAGCTGCTGCCAAGAGAATGGAGTCATGCGACACAGAGTCGAACGCCTTCGAGACATCCAGAAAGTTTATATGTTTTTATGTTGGGCTTCTCGGAAGAAAAGTTGACCCGCTGGGCCCCTAGTAAAAAATGATGAAATTGTGTAATAGGTGTAGGTTTGTTGGAGGCCTTTTGAGTGTATATATACATCAGACATGTGTAATAGGGAGTGTCCATGATGAATTTAAGGACACTTTTTGAACTCCCGAAACTGACTGAATACAAACTTTTTAATATTTTGGGATGACTCTATCGCTTGACATTGGCTGCAGCTACACCGTTTCTGAAGGCAGATTCTGAAAGCATTGTTGCCAGTTACAGGCCATATTTCAGCCTGATATCAGTATTCTGTGGAAAGCTATGAGGTTCCAAACATGGCTAACTACATAAAATGTGATTAACGGGTGCAAAAATAGGACAGGATGCCCTGTTTTCAATCGATTACATCTTCAAAACAATATGGAATTTAGGCTTGACATTTTGCACAAAGTCATTATACAACCAAAGGTATTTTAATATAAAGACTTTTTCAATGAAACCTGAATGGGTCACATGGGGGTAGAAAGATATAATTATTTAAAACTGAAAGATTTGAAAGACAAAGTCAAAACTTGGTACATAAATACTGCATATGCAGTTATATACTGTGCGTTAATCATATTAAAGTTTCTGATGCTTGGTAACTGCCCACATAATAAAACCATTCCTGGTATGAGGGCAGGGGAACTTCCGGTGGAACATGCAGGGGAACTTCCGGTGGTGAATAGGTTTGAATTTGGTGCAGCAAACTTGCGAAAATATAAGGATATTTGATCAAGATAAATGATATTATTGAGTGTATAACACACATAACGTAATTATAGATATATAGTAAGCAATATTTGTTGTTAAAAGTTAGCTAGAGGGAGTAATCTAGGGTAGATTAAAAGTAGGCGATTTGCGAGCGATAATTGGGGACGTTAATGTAATCGGAACGTTGTTTACAAAGTAGGTCACTGGCGAAGTTAGCGTAACGTGAACGACAATAGAATAACGTTATTTGAGATAATCGGTGTAGTTAGATGAGTAATTAAAACCTGAAATAACAATATTTTAAACTGTATATTAGTACACAGGAAACAATCTTTGTAAAGACTACCTTGTATCTAACCCTAACTTGAATACATTGTCATCGACATCGTAACTAGGTAAGGCACAGTGTGTCACTGTGTGTTAACAAATATAACTAACTATAACCTAAACAATCTGGTGTAAATTGTACACAGAAAAGTCTTTTCAAAGACTATATCAAACTATTTTGAACATAAATAAATTCTGATATGGCACCTTGCAAGCGGCAACTCAGGGCAAAACGACACTTGGTTTGCAACGACTGCCAGAGCAGGGTGTATTTTGCGTTGTCTGGCTGTCCAAAATCATGGGCAGAGACCAAAGATGACGGATTCACCTTTCGGTGTATGGGGTGTTTGTGGGTGGAATGTCTGATGAAGGAGGTGTGTAAGTTGATGGATATAGTGAAGGAGATGGAGGTGAGACTCAACACAGAAATATATGGAGCAGAGAGGGATGACGCGGAGAGAGTTGAGAATTCTACAACACAGAAGGAGCAGAGTTGTGACACGGAGACTGAAGAAAGGAGACTGAGAGGAGGGAAGGTAACCGGTGTGAAGGAACAAGTCATTGAGAAAACAGAGAGACGGAGGAAAAGTGTTCGGCAGAGGAAAAGAAAACGGGTCAGTGGGGATAGATCAACAGGTAGTCAGACTGTAGAGAACGAGGAGAGACGCGACAGCGATACAGGTGGTGAAGAGGTAGATACCACCGAGGCAGTTGGTAAGACTGTGAGACAGAAGACTGATGGAAGAAGACAGAGTGTTCAGCAAAAAACAGAAAACATGACAGGCGTGAAGGTGACAGAGGAGAGAGTGTCCGTAGTGAAGGAGGTAGCCGGGGAAAAGGGACGGGAGAGGAGAGAAGAAAATGTGATGGGAGGAAAGAAGAAGGGACGAAAGGAAGTGAGAGTAAGTGTGCTAGAAGAGAAGATGACAGGAGGAAAGGGGACAAGAGAAAACGCGACAGGAAAGAAGGGAATGGAAGAGAATGTGACAGGAGAGAAGACGGCAAAAGGAAAAGACAACAACCAGACATATGCAAACCGGAGGAGCTACTCCGAGGCAGTGATTGAAGGGGCAAGGAGAAAAGAGAGAGTGTTTATGGGCGATTCAATTCTGAGAAAAACAGACAAGACTATATGCGAAACTGTAAGAGGATGGCGATCAACGCACTAGTTGTGCAGATGTGTGAGAAAGAGGGCGTGGGATTCATAGATTTATGGGGGTACTTTGTTGGAAGAGAAGATATGTACATGAGAGATGGCCTCCATCTAAGTGGAAAAGGGGCAGCAGTATTCTCAGAGAATCTGCTGCGATCTGTTGACAGTGGGACAGGTTGCATCTATTTAAACTAAATTCGCAGGGGGTACTCGCAGAGAAACCTGAAACTGGAGGCATAGATAAAGGCAGCAAAAATAATTCAGCAAAGAACAGTCTGGAAAACTGTTTTGAAGCTGGGTATAAATGTGTTTGTTTAAATGCAATGAGTATAGTAAACAAAATAAATGAACTAAACATTATGGTAGAAGATATTGACCCTCACATAATAGGTATAACCGAATCATGGGCAACCGCTGATATATCAGATGCCGAATTGGGACTGACAGGATACGTAATGTTTAGGAAAGATAGAATAGGAAGAGGGGGAGGTGGAGTTATTTTATATACTAAAGAATCTATCCAGGCTTATGAAATAAAATTAGACAGAGAAGCAGATTGCGAAGAAGCTGTTTGGTGTAACATAGTTACAGGAAACTCAACGTTAACGGTTGGATTAGTTTATCGAAGTCCAAACATAAGCATAGAAGATAATGAAAAAATACAAAACGCTATAAGGGAAGTGAGCAAACGGGACTGTGTTATTATGGGGGATTTTAACCATGGGCATATAAAATGGAAATCTCTACAGAGTATGAGTAGTGAGGACCACAAGTTTTTAGTTTTAGTACAAGATAGTTTCCTTTCTCAACATGTGCTAGAACCAACCAGGGGAGAGAATGTGTTAGACTTAGTTTTGTGAGCCTCACAGAATGAATTAGTTGACAATGTTAAATTATGTGAGCCTCTGGGAAGTAGTGATCACAACCAGATACATTTTACCACCAAAGTAAAATCAGAAAGAAATAATAAAAAGCAGTTCATGAGAAATTTCCACAAAGGAAGATATAAGGAAATGAGGAAATATTTAGCAAAAATAGACTGGAATAACACACTGAAGAATAAGACAGCAACAGAATGCTGGAATATCTTAAAGAATGAAATAGAGTGCATCGTAGATAAATTTGTTCCCTTCAAAAAACAAGGGAAACGGACCAGAAAGAAATACTTATCGAAAGAAGCCATTCGAAAAATTAAGTATAAACAAATGATGTGGAAGTCATATAGACGTACTGGAAATTATGAAGACTACAATATTTATAAAGAAGCACTAAACCAAGCTAGAGCTGAAATTAGAAATTCAAAGAGAAGCTATGAACATAAATTAGCTTGTAATATAAAACATGACAGCAAGAGTTTTTATGCGTATGTTCGAAGCAAACAGAAAGTTCAGGATAAGGTCGGTCCTCTAGAAGATAGTGCTGGAAATATAATATCAGAAGGATTCTTAATGGCAGAAGACCTGAATGAGTATTTTAGTTCAGTGTTTACCAGAGAAGACACTAGTTCACTGCCAGTACCAGAGGCTAAGGTCAAGGGGGCAGAATCAGACAATTTAAGACAGTTAATTGTAACCCCGGAAATGGTAGCTAAGAAAATTAGGGCTATGAAGGATAATAAATCACCTGGAGTGGATGGAAACGGTTGGATTAGTTTATCGAAGTCCAAACATCAGCATAGAAGATAATGAAAAAATACAAAACGCTATAAGGGAAGTGAGCAAACGGGACTGTGTTATTATGGGGGATTTTAACCATGGGCATATAAAATGGAAATCTCTACAGAGTATGAGTAGTGAGGACCACAAGTTTTTAGTTTTAGTGCAAGATAGTTTCCTTTCTCAACATGTGCTAGAACCAACCAGGGGAGAGAATGTGTTGACAATGTTAAATTATGTGAGCCTCTGGGAAGTAGTGATCACAACCAGATACATTTTACCACCAAAGTAAAATCAGAAAGAAATAATAAAAAGCAGTTCATGAGAAATTTCCACAAAGGAAGATATAAGGAAATGAGGAAATATTTAGCAAAAATAGACTGGAATAACACACTGAAGAATAAGACAGCAACAGAATGCTGGAATATCTTAAAGAATGAAATAGAGTGTATCGTAGATAAATTTGTTCCCTTCAAAAAACAACGGAAACGGACCAGAACGAAATACTTATCGAAAGAAGCCATTCGAAAAATTAAGTATAAACAAATGATGTGGAAGTCATATAGACGTACTGGAAATGATGAAAAATACAACATTTATAAAGAAGCACTAAACCAAGCTAGAGCTGAAATTAGAAATTCAAAGAGAAGCTATGAACATAAATTAGCTTGTAATATAAAACATGACAGCAAGAGTTTTTATGCGTATGTTCGAAGCAAACAGAAAGTTCAGGATAAGGTCGGTCCTCTAGAAGATAGTGCTGGAAATATAATATCAGAAGGATTCTTAATGGCAGAAGACCTGAATGAGTATTTTAGTTCAGTGTTTACCAGAGAAGACACTAGTTCACTGCCAGTACCAGAGGCTAAGGTCAAGGGGGCAGAATCAGACAATTTAAGACAGTTAATTGTAACCCCGGAAATGGTAGCTAAGAAAATTAGGGCTATGAAGGATAATAAATCACCTGGAGTGGATGGAAACGGTTGGATTAGTTTGTCGAAGTCCAAACATCAGCATAGAAGATAATGAAAAAATACAAAACGCTATAAGGGAAGTGAGCAAACGGGACTGTGTTATTATGGGGGATTTTAACCATGGGCATATAAAATGGAAATCTCTACAGAGTATGAGTAGTGAGGACCACAAGTTTTTAGTTTTAGTGCAAGATAGTTTCCTTTCTCAACATGTGCTAGAACCAACCAGGGGAGAGAATGTGTTGACAATGTTAAATTATGTGAGCCTCTGGAAAGTAGTGATCACAACCAGATACATTTTACCACCAAAGTAAAATCAGAAAGAAATAATAAAAAGCAGTTCATGAGAAATTTCCACAAAGGAAGATATAAGGAAATGAGGAAATATTTAGCAAAAATAGACTGGAATAACACACTGAAGAATAAGACAGCAACATAATGCTGGAATATCTTAAAGAATGAAATAGAGTGCATCGTAGATAAATTTGTTCCCTTCAAAAAACAACGGAAACGGACCAGAACGAAATACTTATCGAAAGAAGCCATTCGAAAAATTAAGTATAAACAAATGATGTGGAAGTCATATAGACGTACTGGAAATGATGAAAAATACAACATTTATAAAGAAGCACTAAACCAAGCTAGAGCTGAAATTAGAAATTCAAAGAGAAGCTATGAACATAAATTAGCTTGTAATATAAAACATGACAGCAAGAGTTTTTATGCGTATGTTCGAAGCAAACAGAAAGTTCAGGATAAGGTCGGTCCTCTAGAAGATAGTGCTGGAAATATAATATCAGAAGGATTCTTAATGGCAGAAGACCTGAATGAGTATTTTAGTTCAGTGTTTACCAGAGAAGACACTAGTTCACTGCCAGTACCAGAGGCTAAGGTCAAGGGGGCAGAATCAGACTATTTAAGACTATAGCTACTATTTAATGGTAGCTAAGAAAATTAGGGCTATGAAGGATAATAAATCACCTGGAGTGGATGGAATTCCACACAAACTACTATTGGAAATTGTAGAACAAATTAGCATACCGCTTGCAACAGTTTTCAACTTGTCATTAGAAGAGGGAGTGGTTCCTTTAGAATGGAAAGAAGCAAACATTATACCGTTATTTAAAAAAGGTTCGAGAAACAAGTCAAATAATTATAGACCAGTTAGTTTAACATCGGTGATTTGTAACTTATTAGAAAGACTAATTAAAGATCACATGGTGGATTTTCTTGTTAAACATAACTTGATAAACCCATCTCAACATGGGTCTCTAAAAGCGAGGTCTTGCTTAACAAATATTGTTATGTTTTTTAGAAGATATCGCTAAGTGGGTAGATGATGGATCACCAGTAGATATCATCTACTTAGATTTTCAAAAAGCTTTCGACAAAGTGCCACATCAAAGATTACTGCTTAAACCATGGCATAGGAAATGGTATAATAAACTGGATAGAAAAATGGCTGATTGACAGAAGACAACGGGTAGTAGTTGATGGGGAGACTTCAAACTGGAAATCCGTTTTGAGTGGGGTTCCACAGGGATCAGTACTGGGACCTATATTATTCTTAATATACATAAACGATTTAGACGATGATATAGCTAGCAAGGTGTTGAAATTTGCAGATGATACAAAAGTGTTTAGAAGGATTAAAAGTGATGGAGATAGACAGCATTTACAAGATGATCTTGACAGGTTGATCAAATGGTCTGAAAAGTGGCAAATGTTGTTCAATTTTGGGAAATGTAAATGCCTTTGTGTCAATATCTAACTTTTGTAGAACGGACTGTAGTTAACGCTCTTGCGCAGTTCTGTGTTTCCTCGGCTAGCGGCATGTTTGTCAGACAGCGATTTCGGCAATAAACAACTCACTATGACACGAGGTGTGTACATTGTGAAACATGGTGGCAGCTACTAAGGCGCCCAAACCTCCGGCGATACATTAACGTGATAAATGCAGTAGTTTGCTGATGAACATTGACGAAACGTTGAATATCGTAGTGTTGAAGTGCACTGAATCCTCGCACGAGCATGACGTAGGAGCTACAGTCGATTCACCATAAGTCTGTCACGATGGCCGCTGAGCAAGCGCGTGCAGCACCTCTCGCAAATGTCAATCCGCCGCCGCTACTAATCTTGAAAGATCAACCAATTGAAGAATGGGCGATGTTCAAGAGGCTGTACAAGAACTACGCTATCATCACGAAGTTGCAACAACAGGATAAAGCTAGCCGTGGGTGTACGGCTATACGATGATTTGACATTCAAGGAAGGAGACGACAGTGAAGATACTACCGTCATCATGGCGAAACTTGATGCTACAATTCAAGGCGAACTGAACGAGACGTACGAGCGCTACGTGTTCAACAAGCGGAACCAAGGTGTGGACGAAACCTTTGATGCGTATTCATCGGCACTCAGATTATTGGCAAAATCATGCAATTTATGTGACTGTTTGAACGACTCGCTGATAAGAGACCGCATCCTCATGGGCATTCGAGATCCCGCTAGTCGTAAACACCTGCTGCAGAAAAGGAAGTTGACGCTGAAGATGACCATAGATATATGCCGCTCTGATGAGGCGGCAAGCAAACAGATGAAATCTATGTGTGACACAGATCAGATACACAAAGTCAATTTTCGCGGTGATCTCGCAATAAAACCTAGATACCGTGACGCACACAAACAGAAACAACGCACTACACGCAGCGACAGCGACATGAGGCTGAACTGTAAATTCTGTGGACGCACACACCAGCAGAGGAAAGAAAGTTGTCCTGCGTGGGGAAAAACGTGCCACAAATGTCGAAAACAAAATCATTTCTCGAACTGTTGCCAGGTAGGAAACAAGAAGGTGCACAATATCGCTGCGTCCGAGAGCGCGGACGAGACCATCATGGGTCTGCGTAAGGCTTCGGACAGCAGAGGTCCGATTTACGCACAACTGAAATTGAACGACAAGCTGGTGAAGCTTCAAGTTGACAGTGGGGCGACCGTGAACGTCCTGCCCGAGAAGTACGTCAATAAAGATGATATTGTGACCTCCAATGTAACGCTATACATGTGGAACAAGACGACTCGAGCTGTTGTTGGCAAGACACAATCAGTCGTAGAGAACCCCGCAACAAACAAAAAGTATGCAGTGTGGTTTGAAGTCGTCCAAGGAGACTTCACACCTCTCATCGGCAGGCAGGCCGCAGAAGAAATGGGCCTCATAACCGTAAACTACGGAAGTTTCAAGCTGGTGCACGAGGTAACGTCGACAAACGTATTGGAAGAGTTCAACGACGTTTTCGACGGAGGGTTGGGAAGCCTACCGGGAAAGGTCCACCGCCACGTGGAACAGGACGCGGTACCCGTGCAGTGCCCGCCGAGAAGAGTCCCCATCACACTGAAGAGCAAGTTGAAGACGGAACTGGACCGTCTCGTGAAGATGGGAGTCATCTGTCCAGTCACCGAGCCCACCAACTGGTGTAGCCAAATATCTATACAGACAAAGAAGGACACGTCGTTGCGTATCTGTATAGACCCGAGACCACTAAACAGGGTCTTACACCGTGAACTTTACCCGCTACCGACAATGGACGAGGTGCTACCAGAGATGTCCACGGCACGAGTATTCTCGAAGCTAGATCTGCAATCAGGGTGCTGGCACTGTGCCCTCGACGACGAGAGTAGCCTGCTGACTACCATCATTACACCGTTTGGCCGGTACCGATTGAAGCGTTTACCATTCGGGACGAACGTCAGCGCCGAGATATTCCAGCGGAAGTTGAACCAGGCCCTTGAGGGTCTTGAAGGTGTCATCTGCGTGGCGGATGACATAGTCGTCTTCGGCAGAGACGACGACGACCACGACAAGAAGCTGCGTTTGCTGCTCCTGCGATGTCGTGAAGCTGGCATCAGACTCAACCGGAAGAAGTGCGAGTTCCGGACGAACGAGATAAACTTCATGGGACACCTGGTCACCAGTGAAGGACTGAGAGCAGACGAGAAGAAAATTGAGGCCATCATAAAGATGGAGAACCCAAACGACGTGAAGGGCGTCCAGAGGCTGCAGGGCACGGTTGGGTATTTGTCGAAGTTCCTGCCCGGCCTCTCCGATGTCATGGAACCCATCAGAAGGTTAATGCATCCTGACGTTCCGTGGAAGTGGTCAGAACAACAAGAAAGAGCGATGGAGAAGATAAAGCAGCTGACGACACAGAGTCCGATCCTCGCCTACTATGAGCCTCAAGCCGAACTTGTCATCGAGTGCGACGCTAGCGAAACCGGACTTGGTGCAGCTCTTTTACAGAAGGGGAGACCTATCGCCTATACTAGTCGATCACTCACTGATACGGAGACTAGATATGCGCAACTTGAGAAAGAATGGCTTGCCATCGTCTTCTCGTTGGAACGATTCTACCAATACACATTTGGGCGAAGGACAATCGTACACAGCGACCACAAACCTCTCGAAATGATCGTAAAGAAGCCACTGTATAAAGCTCCGAGGAAATTGCAAGGAATGCTCCTGCGGATGTTGCAGTACGACACGGAGGTCGTCTACCACAAAGGGAAAGAGATGTATATCGCAGATACTCTCTCGAGGTCATACCTGCAACACCAAGGCGGTACCGACAACTTCGGAGCTGTGAATGCTGTGAAGCAGCTGCCAATCAGCACAGAACGCCTGGCAATGCTGAAGGCACACACGGAGAGTGACGAGACTCTACAGACACTGAAGCATGTCATACAGCGAGGGTGGCCCGAGACGCGTGATGAAACCCCAACTAGCATCCATGCGTATTTCAGCATGAGAGACGAACTAGCAGTGCACGACGGTTTAGTCTTCAGAGGAGAAAGAGTAGTCATCCCAGATGGAATGAGGAAACTCACGAAGGAGTGTCTCCACAGCTCGCACCTTGGTGTGGAAAGTGTCCTGCGACGAGCAAGAGAATGTATCTATTGGCCTAACATGGCATCAGACATCAGACAAGTGGTTGAGAACTGTGAGGCGTGCAGAACCTATGAACGAGCACAACAAAAAGAAACGTTAATGCAACAAGAGACACCGACGAGACAATGGGAGAAAGTCGGAGTGGACCTGTTCAGCTGGGAAGGTCGTGACTATCACGTATTGGTCGATTACACAAGCAACTTCTGGGAAGTCGACAGGATGACTTCAACGACCACTGCAAGCGTGATAAAAACTATGAAAGCACACTTCGCTAGAAATGGCATCCCATCAGTCATAGTTAGCGACAACGGGCCGCAGTACGTCTCGGATGAATCCCAGAGATTTGCTGCGAAGTGGGACATCGATCATCAGACCAGCGCAACAGGCCACCAGAGCGCCAACGGAAGAGCGGAAGCAGCCGTGAAAGCCGCAAAGCTGATGTTCACCAAATGCAAGAAGTCACAGGCAGACCCATATCTAGCACTTCTAGAAATCCGAAACACACCGACACAAGGGGTTGGAAGCAGTCCAGCACAGAGACTGTTAAACAGACGAACGCGAACATTACTCCCGACGACAACAACACTTCTGGCGCCAAGGGGCGAAGAATACTTGAGAAAAGACAGGGTCAGAATAAGCGAACAGAAGGAGAAACAAGGAAAAAACTACAACAGAACAGCGAAAGATCTTCCGATCCTCGAGGAGGGTGATATCGTTCGCATGAAGCCGTTCCGTCCTTGTCAAAAGGCATGGGAAAAGGCCGTGGTTCAACGACGTCTCGATGAACGCTCGTACGAAGTTGATACACCTGCTGGTACATACATGCGGAATCGAGTGCACCTTAGACGAACACACGAAGACGCGACAAACCCACAGACGCAGGAGCCAGCAACGGAGACGACACCCGAGCCATCCGAACCGGCAGATCAATCACCGGAGATGAGTGACGCCACGGTGACGACTCCGCGAAGATATGTGCGACTCAAGAAACGATCTACTCGTCTGGCGGACTATATTACCAACGTGTGACTTTGCCATACGCTTATTTCTATTTTATAATCGAACTTTTAACTAGTGTTAATAAGTTGTAGCTGTAGACTATCGAGCCATTTTAGCGCTATATAGATAGTGTTTTATTAGTAAGTTCTTATTTTTCTTTGTTTAGAAAAGAAGGGATGTATCAATATCCAACTTTTGTAGAACGGACTGTAGTTAGCGCTCTTGCGCAGTTCTGTGTTTCCTCGGCTAGCGGCATGTTTGTCAGACAGCGATTTCGGCAATAAACAACTCACTATGATACGAGGTGTGTACATTGTGAAACAGCCTTCACACAGGACATGGGAACGAATATGTAGAATATACAATGGGGGGAACTGTACTAAGTACTACTCTAAAAGAAAAAGACTTAGGGCTGACAATTAGTGCTGACATGAAGGTTTCAGAGCAGTGTGGAATTGCAGCTTCAAAAGGAAATCAAATCCTTGGATTGATTAGGCGAAATATAGCATATAAAGAAAAAGAACTAATAATACCGCTGTACAAAACAATAGTTAGGCCTCATTTAGAATATTGTATACAAGCGTGGAGGCCATACCGCAAGAAGGACATAGATATCCTAGAAAGAGTACAGAGGAGAGCGACTAAGATGATACCAAAACTGAGGGATCTTAGTTATGAAAAACGCCTAAAAGAATGTGGTTTAACAACACTAGAGACCAGGAGATTGAGAGGAGATCAGATAGAAGTGTTTAAAATATTGAATGGTTATGAAAATATTGATACAAATATGTTTTTTTTTCAGTTAAGAAAGATAGAAAGACTAGTGGACATGAAGTTACATTAGTAAAGGAGCAGTGTAGATTAGTTCTCATGTTCACAAAGGACTGTGAATGAATGGAACAGATTATCTGATGATTGTGTGGGTGCTAGAAGTGTGAATATGTTAAAAAATAAAATCGACACATACCTCAGAAGGGCTGGATATATGTAGATAAAAGGGTTGGACTCTCGATAAGCCAAAGGGCTTCCTTGTCCACCTGCCATCTAGAGTTAATTCTCTGGATGGCAATCTTGTTAAATATTTTTCAGATTTTATTTATTAGGACCATAGCCACACTTTAATAGTACTGTAGACTTGATTCATGTATTAAAGGAGGTTTCTTTTGTAGAAACACTTATATGTATACTTTAGTATACTTCAAATCAAATAACATTTAGTGTCTGTGATGAATGATCAGGTAGTAGTTCTGAAAAATGTTATTTGAGAATGATTAAAACCCCAACTTTATGTGTCGCCATCTCTGAAACTATCACATGAAGGCAAAAGATGTGTTTATAATAAGATTCTGTGTATGAATTAGGCATTTTAGCAACTTGTAGCTTAACATCTTCAAAATGAAGCAAGTTATTAGCATAACAAATAGTCCGAAACCACTTACAGCTTAGCAGTCGTGAGAGCGCAAACATTTAAACGAGCCCTTCATTCAATCAACAATAAATAATTCACAATTAAAGTCTAAGCAAAATTAACCTTTTTTATTCCCAATCTCAATGAAATATAATCTAAAATAGTGTCGTGATATTCAACTAATTTTTAACCCCCTCCGTTATCCTTTTCAAGGCCCCTTTTGGTCACGCTTTTCTGAACATTTTCTGCACAGTTTGTTGCGACACCTAGCAGTCGTTGTGACGTCATCACATATAGCACCGCTACGATTTAGCATGGCGCGCATCTATGCAGATTGGTGTTTTAGACCATACCTAAAATTGCAATCGCGGAATTTAATATTTTTTAATATCACCGTAAATATATTATCTCACCTATAAATGTGTCGCTGGATGCACACAGGAATTTTTTTTTTTTTTTCAATTATTGCTATTTGAACATTACAAATTCTCAAATTTCACGTACAGTCTAAAACAACATGCTAAAGGATATGGCGCCCTCAGCGACCCTACCTTTTGTGACGTCAGCAACATATGACGGGCAATGACATGCAAATGGCTTAGTGACATGAGTTCACAATGAACAGGCTTCATATTTGGCATAATTCTTGAAAAGACTATTAAGTTTTGTATGCGAAATTTCAAAGACATTTAACATTTCATTTCACTTAGTCTTTAATTGGAATTTGGCATTGAAATGTTGCATACAGCCATGACTTAGATTTATGCACATATAGGTAAAAACACATATAAGTTGGATATTATCACCCGGGAAGATGCCTAGAGTTTGGTTGATTTGGTACGGAAAGACCCATATAGTACTTAGTTTTCCCTTATGGTGGAACTATGATTGAGTGAAAATAGTGGCTATTGAGCCACATTATGAGTTTTATGATGCGCTATAATGCAAATACAGCATTATAGCGCATCATAAAAGCTGTACGTCCATAAAGCGCATATACCATAAACTGTGTTTATTAAAAAAGTTACGTACTTGTGCACATTCGAGACTGAAAATGTACTTTGCGTTTTGTTTTTTATTAAGCAGTTATTAGAGAATACAAAAAATGCCAATTTTATGTTAATGTTCCCCAAATTTGACACACGTTACCCAAAAAGCATGTTGAACATAGATAAATAAAATTTGTCAGCTAGAAAGTTATAAACCTCTAACTCATTACAACATAAACAAATTTCTTTTAAAAATGTAAACGAAAATATGCTGAAAAATTACTAATATTTTAAAACAGTAAATTTATCTGAAAACGTTGTAGTCGTTGCCATTGTCTTTGACCCATATTAGTTCACAATTCCTGCAATGATATGCTATATTAGGGGGCGCCACTCTGTATCGACCCTAGGCTTGTTCACTTGTGTCGTCGTTTTTGTACTGTTGTGGTGGCTGTGGGTGTTTTTTCGTTGAAGAACTGTGCATGCACGTGTATAACCATGGGAGGAAAGTGTCTGCTGTTTATCATCCTGTCGTACCTCATTTCTGACTTTGTGCCAGCGATTTTCATCGCTGGTGACCACGGCCCGTGATCTTCCACCATTTTGATCAGGTACTCTCGCGAGTTTTTGTTTACATTTCGGCACACCCCTACACCCGACCTGGAACTGCCTCTTATTGATTTTACTGAGACCATTCGGAACGACAGGAAGAAGAATAAAAAGAAGAGAGGTTCTAGAGGTGTGAGAGAAAGACTGATAAGGCGTGGCAGTAGACACCCCCTCCCCACCATCATTCTTTCAAATTCAAGATCGCTACAGAACAAGACTGATGGTGACTTTCGTTGCTGTAACCTGATGTGGTTTACGGAAACCTGGCTAAGTGAAAACGCTGATGAAAATTGTGTTTCTCTTCCTTGCTACACTATGATTCGAGCGGACAGAGACATCAGCAAGGCGCAGAAGAGGTTGGGTGGGGGTGTCAGCATGTATGTCAGCGACAAGTGGGCTATACAGTACCTTGTGCGGGAGCGAGTGTGTACCCGAGATTACGAACTGCTGCACGTGTCATTCCGTCCTCGTCACTGTTAGGTATTTAAAAAAATGCTTAGTTATAGATATGCGGTTACGCAGTATTGTATTATTAAATGACAATAAATGTCTGTGTGTCCTTCCGGGCCAGAAGCACATGGTTGTTTGTGGTATTAATAATGTAGTCGTTATAAAGACACGACAAAGTGGCGACGAGGATTCGGATGCGATCTCCACAATGGCAGCGATAGGTCACATTGAACCTTACGAAGAAAACATAGAGGATTGGACGGGCTACTCAGAATGGGTAAGCCAATATTTTATCGCAAATGCAATCGGAGAAGACAGACAAGTGGCGTGTTTGATTACATTGATGGGCGGCAAGACTTATAGCTTACTGAAAAGTTTGATGACACCACATTTGCCATCAACTAGAACAGTGGCCGAGATAAACAACACTTTATCGAACTACCTGAACCCGAAGCCAGTAGTAGCGGTGGAGTGCGGCCGCTTCAACAGTGCTTATCAGGCCCGTGGAGAAAGCGTTGCCCAGTGGCTTGTGAGACTAAAGAAACTGTCTGTGAATTGTGGTTTTGGTGCCAATTTGGAAGAAGCATTACGGGACAGATTCGTGGTAGGCTTGCAATCTGAGTCAATTCGCAAGAGGCTATATGCAGAGCCTGAAAACCAGTTGACATATGACAGGGCGACTACTCTTGCATTGTCAATGGACATCGCGCAGCGTGATGCTCAAGTCGAATTCGGAATGCACAGAGAAACCATGCCAGTGAATGAAGTGCAATACTGCCATAATGTATTCACTAGACAAACCTGCTACAGATGCAATGGCAACGACAGTAGTAACATGTGTCGTTTTAAGAGCAGCGAATGTTATTTCTGTGGAAAGAAGGGACACATTCAGAAAGCCTGTAGAAATAAGCGTTCTGGCAAAGAGAAACAAATTCCTCAAAAGTGGAAGAACAAAGGTGGTAAAGCCAACACAGCAAATCATGAGGTGAAGGCAAGTGCACAGAGAACGGTGCATAGTGTTGAACAAGTTTGTGACAACTTGGAAAACTTTGATGTGTTTTGTGTCAACAGCCAAAAGGACGTCAAAGAAGACACTAAAGGTCCTATCACTCTAGATGTGAAAATCAACGAGAAGAAGCTGTCCATGGAACTAGACACAGGTTCAGCAGTCTCAATAATATCGAGGAAAGATTTCGACAAACTAGGTCTCAAAACGAAGATGCATAATCCAGGAAAGAAGCTTTTCAAGACATACACACACGAGACATTTGCCCCAATAGGCATTGTACATGTTGCTGTGAAGTATGGGAATCAGTCGGCAAAGCTACCATTGTACGTGGTACAGCTGGATGGACCACCGCTTCTCGGTAGGGACTGGTTGGGAGTGATTCATTTGGATTGGACTGTTATCAAAGCAGCACGTATGGCGAGCGATCCAAGAAAGAAGCCAGAAGATGGACTACAAGAGCTGTTAGACAAACATCGCGATTTGTTTAGACCTACACTAGGCACAATGAAGAACATCACTGCGTCTCTTCATGTGACGCCGAACAGCGTACCAGTGTTCATGAAGGCACGCCCTGTTCCATAAGCAATGCGTGATCGAATAGAAGCTGAACTTGATCGACTTGAAACCTACGGTATAATCACAAGGGTGGATTATAGCGAATGGGCGACACCAATTGTACCGGTAGTGAAGGCTGACCAGAACATCAGAATTTGTGGCGACTTCAAGGTCACAGTCAATCCTGTATTACAGATTGACCAGTACCCACTACCTAGAGCAGAAGACATATTTGCTAGCCTAGCAGGAGGACAAGAATTCAGCAAAATTGATTTAGCCAATGCTTATCAACAAGTGCTAGTCACTCCTGAAAGTTGCAAATTTCTGACAATAAACACAAGTAAGGGACTGTACCAGTACAATCGCTTAACGTACGGTATAGCATCTGCTCCTGCACAGTTCCAGCGAGCAATGGAGCAAATTCTGAAAGGCATTGATAATGTGCTGTGTTTCCTCGATGATATCCTGGTGACAGGTAAAACAAGGCAAGAACATTTGGCAACATTGGATGAAGTGTTCCACAGGTTAAGCGACTGTGGATTGCGTGTTCGTGAGTCCAAGTGCGAATTCTTGAAAGACAATGTAGAGTACTTGGGTCACGTAATTGACAAAGATGGTTTGCACATGTCGTCAAAGAAGGTTGATGCAATAATCAACGCTTCAGTGCCAACCAATGTGAGTCAACAACAAGCGTTCTTGGGACTTGTTAACTACTATGCAAAGTTCATCCAGAATCTGTCACAAATGATCAAGCCTTTGAATGTGCTAACGCAAAAAGATGTCAACTGGAAATGGAGTGCACAGTGCCAGGAAGCATTTCAGCGAGCAAAAGATGCGACTGCGTCAGACAAGGTGTTAACGCACTACGATCCAAAGGTTCCACTGAAGATGGAAGGTGATGCATCCTACTACGGAGTTGGATGTGTTCTGAGTCACGTGATGCCAGATGGTACAGAACGACCTCTAGCGTTTGCATCACGCACTCTGAGCAAAGCGGAACAAAATTATGCACAGTTGGAAAAAGAAGCGTTGAGTTTGATATTTGGTGTGAAAAGATTCCACCAATATCTGTATGAGAGACAGTTCACACTGGTAACTGATCATAAACAACTGACAACAATTCTGCATCCGGCGAAGTCAACTCCAACCATGACTGCAGCACGACTACAAAGATGGGCGATAATTCTGGCAGCATACGATTACATAATTGAGTATCGAAGCACAAGAGAGCATGCAAATGCTGATGGCCTCTCTCGTTTGCCACTGAACGTTGTGCCGGCTGAATGTCATAGCATTACTGATGTAGTAAACGACAGTCAGTTTGAGAATCTTCCAGTGACTAGTGCTCAGATCGAACGTGAAACAAGGACAGATCCAGTGTTGTCCAAAGTGTACCAGTACACCCAGGGTGGTTGGCCAGACGAGACACCTGATGAGAAACTGTTACCATTCTTCAGGAGGAGAAATGAGATATCACTACACCATGGCTGCCTGGTGTGAGGTCTACGAGTAGTGATTCCACTCAAGTTGCAAGCTCGAGTGCTTGAAGAAGTGCACGCAGGACATGTCGGTGTAGTAAAGATGAAAGCCTTGGCTAGAAGCTACATTTGGTGGCCTGGATTTGACAACCAAATTGAACAAACTGCCAAGGAGTGTGCGAGTTGTCAAATAGTGCAAAATAACCCAAAGCTTGCACCACTACATCCATGGATGTATCCGTCGAAGCCGTGGGAAAGAATACACGTCGAATTTGCAGGACCATTTATGAATCACATGTTCCTAGTAGTAGTCGATGCGCATTCCAAATGGCCCGAAATAGTGACAATGCAAAGTACTACAGCAGAGAAGACGATAGATGTACTACGCGAACTGTTTTCACGTTACGGAGTACCTTCAACCTTGGTATCGGATAACGGACCACAATTCACAAGCGGGTACAGTAATTTAACAAGATTTAACAAGATTGCCATCCAGAGAATTAACTCTAGATGGCAGGTGGACAAGGAAGCCCTTTGGCTTATCGAGAGTCCAACCCTTTTATCTACATATATCCAGCCCTTCTGAGGTATGTGTCGATTTTATTTCTAAACATATTCACACTACTAGCACCCACACAATCATCAGATAATCTGTTCCATACATTCACAGTCCTTTGTGAAAATGAAAACTTTCTTACGTCTAATCTACACTGTTCCTTTACTAATGTAACTTCATGTCCTCTAGTCTTTCTATCTTTCTTAACTGAAAAAAACATATTTCTATAAATATTTTCATAACCATTCAATATTTTAAACACTTCTGTCTGATCTCCTCTCAATCTCCTGATCTCTAGTGTTGTTAAACGACATTCTTTTAGGCGTTTTTCATAACTAAGATCCCTCAGTTTTGGTATCATTTTAGTCGCTCTCCTCTGTACTCTTTCTAGCATATCTATGTCCTTCTTGCGGTATGGCCTCCACGCTTGTATACAATATTCTAAATGAGGCCTAACTATTGTTTTGTACAGCGGTATTTTTAGTTATTTTTCTTTATATGCTATATTTCGCCTAATCAATCCAAGGATTTGATTTCCTTTTGAAGCTGCAATTCCACACTGCTCTCAAACCTTCATGTCATCACTAATTGTCAGCCCTAAGTCTTTTTCTTTTACAGTAGTATTTAGTACAGTTCCACCCATTGTATATTCTACATATTCGTTCCCATGTCCTGTGTGAAGACATTTACATTTCCCAAAATTGAACAACATTTGCCATTTTTCAGACCATTTGATCAACCTGTCAAGATTATCCTGTAAATGCTGTCTATCTCCATCACTTTTAATCCTTCTAAAAACTTTTGTATCATCTGCAAATTTCAACACCTTGCTAGCTATATCATCGTTCAAATCGTTTATATATATTAAGAATAATATAGGTCCCAGTACTGACCCTGTGGAACCCCACTCAAAACTGATTTCCAGTTTGAAGCCTCCCCATCAACAACTACCCGCTGTCTTCTGTCAATCAGCCATTTTTCTATCCCGTTAATTGTACCATTTCCTATGCCATGGGCCTTTAGTTTAAGCAGTAATATCTGATGTGGCACTTTGTCGAA
Organism: Paraescarpia echinospica; assembly: GCA_020002185.1. Lineage (NCBI taxonomy): Eukaryota > Metazoa > Annelida > Polychaeta > Sabellida > Siboglinidae > Paraescarpia > Paraescarpia echinospica. Next base: position 30,876,388 of record CM034535.1, on the reverse strand, counting down.
AGCTTTTTGAAAATCTAAGTAGATGATATCTACTGGTGATCCATCATCTACCCACTTAGTGATATCTTCCAAGAAACATAACATATTTGTTAAGCATGACCTCGCTTTTAGAAACCCATGTTGAGATGGGTTTATCAAGTTATGTTTAACAAGAAAATCCACCATGTGATCTTTAATTAGTCTTTCTAATATTTTACAAATCACCAATGTTAAACTAACTGGTCTATAATTATTTGACTTGTTTCTCGAACCTTTTATGAATAACGGTAAAATGTTTGCTTCTTTCCATTCTAAAGGAACCACTCCCTCTTCTAATGACAAGTTAAAAACTGTTGCAAGCGGTATGCTAATTTGTTCTACAATTTCCAATAGTAGTTTGGGTGGAATACCATCCACTCCAGGTGATTTATTATCGTTCATAGCCCTGATTTTCTTAGCTACCTTTTCTGGGGTTACAATTAACTGTCTTAAATAGTCTGATTCTGCCCCCTTGAACTTAGCCTCTGGTACTGGCAGTGAACTAGTGTCTTCTCTGGTAAACAATGAACTAAAATACTCATCCAGGTCTTCTGCCATTAAGAATCCTTGTGATATTACGTTTCCAGCATTATATTCTAGAGGACCGAACTTATCCTGAACTTTCTGTTTGCTTCGAATATATGCATAAAAACTCTTGCTGTCATGTTTTATATTACAAGCTAATTTATGTTCATAGCTTCTCTTTGAATTCAGCTGTAGCTTGGTTTAGTGCTTCTTTATAAATGTTGTAGTCTTCGTCATTTCCAGTACGTCTATATGACTTCCACATCATTTCTTTATACTTAATTTTATAATGGCTTCTTTCGATAAGTGTTTCTTTTTGGACCGTTTCCCGTGTTTTTTTAAGGGAACAAATTTGACGATGATGCATTCAATTTCACTCTTTAAGATATTCCAGCATTCTGTTGCTGTCTTATTCTTCAGTGTGTTATTCCAGTCTATCTTTGCTAAATATTTCCTGATGTCCTTATATTTTCCTTTGTGGACATTTCTCCTGTACTGCTTTTTACTATTCCTTTCTGATTTTACTTTGATGGTAAAATGTATCTGGTTGTGATCATTATTCCCCAGTGGCTCACATACCATGACATTGTCAACTAATTCATTCTGTGAGGACAAAACTATGTCTAACACATTCTCTCCCCTGGTTGGTTCTAGCACATGTTGAGAAAGGAAACTATCTTGTACTAAAACTAAAAACTTGTGGTCCTCACTACCCATACTCTGTAGAGATTTCCATTTTATATGCCCATGGTTGAAATCCCCCATAATAACACAGTCCCGTTTGCTCACTTCCCTTATAGCGTTTTGTATTTTTTCATTCTCTTCTATGCTTATGTTTGGTCTTCAATAAACTAATCCAACCGTTAACGTTGACTTTTCTGAAACTATGTTACACCAAACAGCTTCTTCGCAATCTGCTTCTCTGTCTAATTTTATTTCATAAGCCTGGATAGATTCTTTAATATATAAAATAATTCCACCTCCCTTTCTTCCTATTCTATCTTTCCTAAACATTACATATCCTCTCAGTCCCAATTCGGCATCTGATACATCGGTGGTTGCCCATGATTCGGTTATACCTGTTATGTGAGGGTCAATATCTTCTACCATAATGTTTAGTTCATTTCTTTTGTTTACTATACTCCTTGCATTTAAACAAACACATTTATATCCAGCTTCAGAACAGTTTTCCAGACTGTTCTTTGCTGAATTATTTTTGCTGTCTTTATATATGCCTCCAGTTTCAGGCTTCTCTGCGAGTCCCCCCTGCGAATTTAGTTTAAATAGATGCAACCTGTTCCACTGTCAACAAATCTCAGCAGATTTTCTGATAATACTGCTGCCCCTTTTCCACTTAGATGGAGGCCATCTCTCATGTACATATCTTCTCTTCCAACAAAGTATCCGCATAAATCTATGAATCCCATGCCCTCTTCTTCACACATCTGCTCAACTAGTGCGTTGATCGCCATCCTCTTACAGTTTCTGTATGATGGCCCCCTTCCTCCCATTACTGGCAAAATTCCTGAGAGAACAACCTGTTCCACTCTTGTCTTCTTTAGCTTCCTTACTAGATGTCTGTACTTCTGAACTATCCCAGTTGTTCCCTCCTTGTCTGCATTGTTTGTCCCAACGTGTACTAGTATAGACCCTCCCTTGCCATGTCCCAATATCTTCTCTACCCTTTCAGTCACATGCTCTATTCTAGCCCCCGGTATACATACAACAACGTCCTTCCCCTCGCATATAGTCTTGTCTGTTTTTCTCAGAATTGAATCGCCCATAAACACTCTCTCTTTTCTCCAAGCCCCATCAATCACTGCCTCGGAGTAGCTCCTCCTGTTTGCATATGTCTGGTTGTTGTCTTTTCCTCTTGCCATCTTCTCTCCTGTCACATTCTCTTCCATTCCCTTCTTTCCTGTCGCGTTTTCTCTTGTCCCCTTTCCTCCTGTCATCTTCTCTTCTAGCACATTTACTCTCACTTCCTTTCGTCCCTTCATCTTTCCTCCCATCACATTTTCTTCTCTCCTCTCCCGTCCCTTTTCCCCGGCTACCTTCTTCACTACGGTCACTTTTTCCCCTGTCACCTTCTCGCCTGTCATGTTTTCTGTTTTTTGTTGAACACTCTGTCTTCTTCCATCAGTCTTCTGTCTCAATGTCTTACTAACTGCCTCTGTGGTATCTACCTCTTCACCACCTGTATCGCTGTCGCGTCTCCCCTCGTTCTCTACAGTCTGACTACCTGTTGATCTATCCCCACTGACCCGTTTTCTTTTCCTCTGCCGAACACTTTTCCTCCGTCCCTCTGTCTTCTCAATTTCTTGTTCCTTCACACCGGTCACCTTCCCTCCTCTCAGTCTCCTTTCTTCAGTCTCTGTGTCACAACTCGGCTCCTTCTGTGTTGTAGAATTCTCAACTCTCTCTGCGTCATCCCTCTCTGCTCCATCTATTTCTATGTTGAATCTCACCTCCATCTCCTTCACTATATCCGTCAACTTACACACCTCCTTCATCAGACATTCCACCCTCAAACACCCCATACACCGAAAGGTGAATCCATCATCTTTGGTCTCTGCCCATGACTTTGGACAGCCAGACAACGCAAAATCCACCCAGCTCTGGCAGTCGTTGCAAACTAAGTGTCGTTTTGCCCTGAGCTGCCGCTTGCAAGGTGCCATATCAGAATTTATTTATGTTCAAAATAGTTTTATATAGTCTTTGAAAAGACTTTTCTGTGTACAGTTTACACCAGATTGTTTAGGTTATAGTTAGTTATATTTGTTAACACACAATGACACACCGTGCCTTACCTAGTTACGATGTCGATGACAATGTATTCAAGTTAGGCTTAGATACAAGGTAGTCTTTACAAAGACTGTTTACTGTGTACCAATATACACTTTAAAAGGTTGTTATTTCAGGTCTTAATTACTCATCTAACTACATTGATTATCTCAAATAACGCTATTCTATTGTCGTTCACGTTACGTTAACTTCGCCAGTGACCTACTTTGTAAACAACGTTCCGATTACATTAACGTCCCCAATTATCGCTCGCAAATCGCCTACTTTTAATCTACCCTAGATTACTCCCTCTAGCTAACTTTTAACAAAAAATATTGCTTAATATATATATATAATTACGTTATGTATGCTATACACTCAATAATATCACTTATCTTGATCAAATATCCTTATATTTTCGCAAGTATGCTGCACCAAATTCAAATCAATTCACCACCGGAAGTTACCCTAGCGAGATAATGGCGACGTTGAAGTGTTAAAATTTTTCGTTCCGCACTATATCCTATTTACTGAAGCGAAAGTTGAACTGCTGCATACGCTCTATACAATACGTGAATGGTACGTGAGTGCGTCTACAACATTACGACTTATACAGATTTTAAGTGGTCTTAAAGAGTGATATATTTATGTTATTGTAAAAGATGCTAATATCGTCCACCGAGGACTCGATCGCTATTGTCCTGCACAAACTGAACTGCTGTGTCGAGATCACGCGTGGGTGCATTCTTGTGCCCTGACGAGGCGTCGCTGGGTGCCGATGCCGATTGACCCAATACAAGATAGAATCAGCACGGGTCGTTTCTTGTTGTGTCCCCGAAGAATGCACAAGTCGTCGGGTCTCCATCACGGCGGTGACATGCGTCGACGCAGTCACACACGCATGACGGCCGGTTTCATCGTGATGGCTCGTCTGCCGATTCTGCATATGCTGAGTGGGGATGTAAATCCCAATCCCGGACCTAGCCCCACCCATAAACTCTTTTACCAGAACACTAGTAGCATCGTCGGCAAATTACAAGACTTTAACATTTACTTTAGCGATCATGACTACGATTTCATAGCGGTAACCGAAACATGGCTGCGGGGGGGATATTTTCTACAACGAGGTACTGCCAAATACATACAACATATACAGAAAAGACAGAGACAGCACAGTAGGCTGGATCTGGAAACTGATATGGAAATAGTATGGACTCAAACGCGTTTGACGGGACAAAGCCTATACCTTTGTGTGTGTTTACGTCCCGACCTGGTCGGAAGTGCACACCTGGTCAGAGTTCGACAAATCGCTGGAACTGGTCACTAGAGCAATGAACTCTGACTGCGATTGTGTGTTACTATTGGGCGATTTAAATCGTCCAGACATTCAATGGACACCGTCAAACATCACAATAGGCCTCATGCCCCATTCATGGACCAATCCACCGTCTGAACTGTTTGTTGAAATGTTATCTGAATACGGCCTTGTGCAGTGTAACGCTGACCACACGTGCAGCGAGCACACACTCTTGTCTTTGTGCACGGTGCCGAGTGTAATGTTAAGATAATAGACAAGGCGGTGAAATCCTCACACAACGCACTAAATTGTGAACTGTTATGTGCCAACCTACCAAAGCAGGAATCCGCTAAATATTTTGTTTATAACTATCGCAAAGCGGACTTTAGTCACCTAAGACACCTATTGTCTTGTATCCTGTGGTCATTTCCACGGACAGTACATATATTTGACACAGTTTTGATATATTTTATGACATTTTGTATGCTGCCATAAACGAATGCGTTCCTCGTATCTGCATTCGTGGACGTAAATACCCAATATGGTATGATAACGATATGATCGCAACCTTGAACGAGAAAGACACCGCACACAAAGCATGGAAACGCTCACATTCGTTACCAAGTATTTTCTGAACTACGAACCACTTTTAAGAAACTTAAGAGAGAAAGGCATAGTGACTACATAACGGAAATTGAAAAGTCCGTCAAACAAAGCACCAAACGTCTATTCGGTTTTCCCAAAAGCAAACAAGCTAATGTAAATCTTCCTAACTCAATGGTGTATAAAGGCACTGAGGCAGACAGTCCAGCTGACGTAGCAGAACTATTTTCTGACCACTTCGAATATGTCTTTACATTAGTAGATAACCTTGTTTATCCACGTATTCCCTTCTATCAATCCGACTCAATGACTAATATAAATGTGTCTTATGGTGATGTCATCGGAGTACTAAGAACCACCGATGTAAACAAAGCATGCGGTCTTGACAATATATCAGGTGTAATTCTCAGGGAATGTGCTGCCGAATTAGCAGGTCCAATAATTATGCCTTTTAATATGTCCTTAAACTGTGGAACTTTTCGAACTTGTTTTAAAAGAGCAAATATTTGTTCCTGTGTACAAGAAGGGAGACAAACAAAATATGTGCAACTACTGACCTATCTCTCTCTTACTGCTATTTAGCAATTTTTTTTAGAAAGTCGTATACGACTCATTGTATGAGCATGTGCGTAACACAATTTCGGTCAGCAAACACGGATTTGTGAGGTGTAGAAGTATAGTATCTAATCTAGCTTGTTACTTGAACGCCATTTCTGAATCTATTGACAACAAGAAACAGGTTGATTCTGTTTATTTGGATTTTAGTAAACCCTTTGATTCAGTATGCCACCCATTGTTAATTCACAAGCTTAGATCATATGGCTATTCCGGGCAATGCATTGAGTGGTTGCAATCTTACCTTGTCAACCGAAAACAACGCGTGGTCCTCGAAGGCAAAACATCTGACTGGAAGCCAGTGTTGTCTTGTGTACCACAAGGTTCACAAATTTGACCACTTCTGTTTATCTTGTATATTAACGATCTCACTAATCATGTTGAATCATGTGAAATTACATTGTATGCTGATGATTCCAAATTGTTTAAAGAAATTACGTCGGTGACCGAATGTCAGTTGGTGCAGAAGGATCTGAACAGTGTATGTCTTTGGAGTGAGACATGGCACCTTAAACTTAACGTTGAAAAATGCTGCATAATATCATTCACTAACAAAAAGAAACGTATATCCTATGACTACACGATTTTAAGCCATTCTCTGCCCAAGATCACCGCTGTCAAAGATCCCGGTATCATTTTGACCGACAATTTGACGTTTAAAGATCATATTAATCGTTGTGTTTGTAAAGCTTTTGAGATGAGTGGTTTTATTAAGCGCGTTTGTACAACATTTACCGATGTAACAGTTGGAGTATTGCAGTGTTACCTGGAATCCCTGGCAACGTACGTTTATTGACAAAATCGAACTAGTTCAAAAGAAATTCATTAAATATATATGTTACAAATCCAAAATTCAGTACTCCTCTGACAGTAATCCTGAACTTTGCCATCATTTTAGACTACCTTCCCTTCAACATCGGAGCAAATTGCAGATCTTATGTTTTTATACAAGTGACTGCACTCCCAACTAGAATAGTCGTATCTGATAGGCGCTATCCAATTTCACTGTCCTTCACGATCTCCACGAAACTACATCCCTTTTAGAGTTTCTAATAGCAGAAGCAACATTAGAAAACACTGTGTTTTGAATAGATGTATGACTACTTTCAAAACATTGTATTTAAATGATCCAACTTGTGGTATATATTCAGGAGCTGAACCATTTAGATCCTCAATTCAAAAACATTTATATGTATAACAGATGTTTGCCTGGTATATTTGATATTGTGTGTTTTTATGTCCTTATTATTCTTATTATTTTTAATATTATATTATTGTTTTATTATTTATATGTATTTTTTCAGTTATCAGTCCTGTTACTAGGTCCACTGGACCTGTTGGAATCTGAATAAATAAAATACAAATACTTTGGAACTTGAATCTTACAATGGCGGTGGCCTTTCAGGCATGACAGCTAGGGTACAATTAATCTCTTCTAGAAAGCGACGCACGGGATATTTAAAGCAAATATTTGCACACACATTATACGTATAGTAGTACAACTATTATAATATTAAACAACCAAATTTGAACTATTCAAGAGTAATTCCCTTTGTTTTTAAACTGGTGAGCTAATGGCACATGCCAACATTACATCGTCTTTATCAATATACAGATACATATAAGACACACCACTTTAGTGACTAATTTAAGCCCTGAATTGAATACATGGATTCGTATTTGGCTTTGTAATGCATATGAATCAAGAAACTGTTTACTTGTGCACTAGGGCGTTCTTTATTTTAGTGGCGCGATGTCAGTGTTCTTTGCAGTTTATTTAATGGCCTTTATTTACGTTGCTACACCGATTCGGCGTCGCAATAAAACGGTACTTGCCACGAGATCGCGTGTGGTGAAAGTTGTCTGTTGTTGTGGTGAATTATTGCATAACGGATGTGGATCGGGGTGTTTACCAAAACGACGATGTTACAACTGCTGTTGTGCAGCTACTGGTCATATATTGACATTATATTCGACCTAAATGTTCGTTCATTTAAGTAGTTACACCGCGTTCCTTATTACCGCTCGTGCCACATAACGAATATGCCAAATATTCCTTAGGTATATGGTTATGACAGTAATGTAGCTATCTGAGTTTGTTTAATTTGTCAACGCCAATTAGTAATTGTAATCTAACACTCTGACTGTGTATGATGTAAGTAATAATGATGCGGTTTTGCGTTGTTGTTATTAAGATGGGTGATTTGATTGCACTATGGATGTTGTGTTTATCATAAACAAATGTTTGTGTGTAGAAACATAGTTGGGATTGTGACAAGTTGCATTAATTCCATTTCCACACCTATACATTATTTTATATGTAAATTGTTAGATCACACTGGCAGGCTGTTTATCGGTTGTAATCATTGTTGATACTGTTTGTAGTATGTACGACTGATAGCACGACAGCTTAATATAAGCTGCTCCGTTGCCAATTATCAATGATTTGCAATGACAATATGTTTATGTTTAGGTACTGACATATTGCTCACTTGAGATATCTGGAAACGTCTACGGTTGTGATCACTGTGTCCTTCATTGTAAGACTGGCACTTGTCTTCTATCTTTGGAGACATGGTGTTGGTTCTGCTCCCTTACTGAAAGCTAGGACTAGTCTTTGTTAAAAGTCATAACAAGTACCTCAACATAGTTTGTCTATGGCAGTGAAGTGAAAGCTGAAAGACAGATGAGTATCTTCGTTTCAGTATTGGCCTTCTGGATGCTTACAGAAGCTCCCAGAAGAACAGCCAGTCTCAGTTGCAATAAAGCCAATTTACTTTGTGCCTGGATGCGATACAGTTCACTGCAACAACAATTGTGTTTTATTTGCTTTTAAAACAATTGTGCTGACATTATAATTATTGTTCGTGTTGACAAAAGACTCGCCTCTGCCGTATCTTTGTTCTTTCGAATTCGAAATGTAACACCAAATTTGGTGAACGGACCTAAATAAAGAGAAGACGTTTGATTCCACATCAGATCATTTGGCGTTGAGATGTATGGTGCACTAGAACATTTGGTATGAAAAGTGGGATCCTCGATACTATGAACGAGAGACGGCAAACGCATGACGACCGGACCGGAAACGATGACCTTCCCGCATAAGTCAAGGGAGAGGAGTTTGAAGACTAACCGAACTATACGATCTTCCTGCATCGTGATCCGTGCACGACAGAGCTACCACTATGGAGTATGGGGACTCTTCAAACGTTGTTCCACCTGCTGATGGTCTCCAAGAGAAGACCACTTCTTTTCTGTACCATCTTGCGCTACTGCAACTCGCAACGAATTCACGACCTGCAACTCAGGTTTTGTTTGGACCGAGGGAAATGAAGATCCGTTCTTTTAGTGAGAAATATGATGAGTTGACAGTAAAGGAGTTTGTGTAGGACATTGTGTGTCTCTTCCGAGCTCGTGATATGTCCGATGATGAGAAGTGTGATCTAATCGTGTTGCTCATCGAGGGCGATGCAATACACGAGATACGCTATTGGCCCAAGGAAGACGCAATAATTTTCCGACGAGTGATCGAGATCCACTTGCAAGTTTCTGGGGAGAAACGGTCTGTGTCGCTGCTACATGAACTGTTCTACCTGAGCAAACTTTTGGAAGGCGAATCCATTCGCAGCTTTGCAGCTGCATTGCAGGAGCTACTTAATACGCTGACAGGTAAAGATTCGCGTACCGTCAAAGATACAGACCGCATCTTGGCTGAACATTTTGTAGAAGGTTTGAAGGATCGCATCTTGAGCAGAGAGGTAAACCATTAGCTTAAGCTTCGTCCAGATATGGCTTTTGTTGAACGGTGTGAGGAAGCGATCAGGTGGTCTGAAGAGGAAGAGCGTCCACCCGCTGTGAGACGTCATGTTGCAGGTAACTAACCGCAACGTCAACTAATGCCACCGAGTCCGCTAGTCACTCAGCACTGTCAACGGATTAAATCAATACGGAAACCACCAACAGTATCATGCAAAAGGTACTTTCGGCACCGGAGGACCAAGAGTGTGTCTCGGGCGCTTTGACTGAACGTGTTCGAAAGATGGAAGAAGCCGAAAGGACGGCAGTCCGCCGCAGCATAGCGATGCAGGCAGGCTCAGTGATTATTGAAGTTCATAGAAGATTGTCGTCCCATTTGCTATAAATGAGGGAAAGTTGGAAATTTGGGAAAGCAAACTCCGGACAACCCTGGCGACAGCCCCAAACGCTTCCACCGAGAGGTAGACCGAACATGGACACGAGTTCCAGAAATTTTCGTTCTGATGATCCACAGAACCAAGACTCTTTAAAGAGTTCGCATAGTGAAGTTATTGCGGTTAGGCTCACAAATTGTTGCACCAACTGATGCTACAGTAGGGACATGCCCCACAGTAACCGTGAAAATAAATGGGATATGTTAAAGTTACTTGTCTACATGACAGATGTTCCAAAGTAAGTACTGAGACAGAGTCTTTCTTCCACGAGTATATCGCTCGAAACTATCGAGAGTTGGTGTCATGTGATTGGCTAAAATGTACCGCAGCCAACGGATTCGATATACAATACGTTTCGATGTAGAGTTAGATGTGACGGCTTTGGGACAAACTATTCCCGCGAGAGGTGTTCTGGTTGTCTGTGATTCTCCAGACGCAGAACAACGTGCATACAAGAAAAATTGCCCTGGTGCACTGGGAATAGATGTCCAAGTGCATTTGGCATTTATCTTAGTCACCCAAAAGGATCTTTGAGGCCCGGTAATTACCGAGTAGACGAAGTAGAAGCATCCATTGAACACGCTGACAGGCATAACCATAAAGGCTTCGCACGAGTTGTAGGTTCACAAAGTCTGAGATTTCCAGCAGGATCATGCGCTACTATTGTAGTATGGTGTTTGCAGAACCAAGCCGATGGGACAATTGTCGTCGTTGAGCCTATTGTAGGATCCCTCCCTGTTGGAATATCCACGGGCAGCATTGTAACGAAATAGCACCGTGGTGCTGTACCCATGCAGGTAGTCAAGAAGAAGTATGGCTGAAAACACAGGTGATAATTGGAGTCTACCAGACAGTTGACAATGTCAACGATAACAATGGGGTGTGTTTCCAGAGAGTCTCACGAAATTCGTATCGTTGAAAACGAGCATATAGTCGCGCTCAGTCGGAACATACGAGGAACTCGTGAGTGTACTCGATGTTGGATCTCAGTGTACTCGTGAACAAGTAGACCGCTCACAAGAGTTGAAAGGTCGAAATGCTTTTGCACGGAGCGATGACGGTCTTGGCTACACGGACATGGCCAGACACTCCATCAAGACTGTCAGTGATGATCCCGTGAGGCGTCCGTTCAGGAGAATACCTCCTACCCAGTATCAAGAGATAAAGACCATATCAATTACTTGTTGAGTCGAGGCATTATCCCGGAGAGTCACACCGCTTGGGCTTCTCCGATTGTTCTTTTTCGCTAGAAAATGGCAGTTTGCGCATGTGCGTTTATTATCGTCAGTACTGTGTTATTTAGACGACGTGATTGTATTTTCGGAGACACTCGAAGGTCACATAGAACGCTTAGACATGGTGTTGCAACGATTGCGGAATATGGGACTCAAAATAAAACCCAGCAAAAGTCACCTTTTACAAAATGAAGTTATATACCTCAGACATCGTGTGTCAGCGGAAGGGATTTCAACTGACCCTGCAAAGATTGTTGCTGTCCAGAGATGGCCATTACCAAACACTGTCAAACAGTTACGCTCATTTCTTGGATTTGTTTCCTACTGCCGGAAATATAGTCAGGGCTATAGCAAGATTGCATGACTTAGTCACTGGTGTGAAAGAATATATTAAAAAACACGGAAGGATGAAGGGATCCTTCAAAGATCGAAGGATTCGTGAATATGATGAAGCTTTCAAGTCACCGAAGTGTGTTTGACAGTGATGATGATGACGATGTCCAGCAGATATGTGCTATGCGTGCCTCATGCACCTTGCTACAGAGAGGGCTTCGCGGGTTGCTAGCTACTGAAATCAAAGTTTAACAAATAGAAGCAAGTGCCAGAGGTGTTGAGACACACGAGTTTAACGAGTTGCCCTTGCCACCGACGATGCAGGCGTCATCCGCGTTTTCATCACTATCGCATGCCGATATTACAGAGATGCAGAACAAACATCCTGACATGGGCAGGTTTCTGTTGTACTGGAGAGTCGGTGAACGACCAATAAATTGCGATTCGGGTACCGTGATCAAGTTGAAACGACAATGGCCAAAATTATCTGAACCGAACGGAGTTCTGTATCTTACCGTGATGAATCCACAGAGAGAACTAGTTTGACAATTAGTCTTACCCAGCGTGTTAAAAGCACAACTGTTGGAAGCTGTTCATGATCTAATGGGACACCAAAGTGGAAATCGAACCATTCAACTTGCAAGGAGTAGGTGTTATAGGCCAGGAATGTAGGACACCTACGTCAAAAACGGTTCCAGGTGCTCATTGGCAAATATGCCTCGTCGCCAGATTCAAACACCAATGTGAAATCTGGAGCCGAGACCCTTGGAAGTCGTGGCTATCGATTTCATTCAACTGGAGAAAGCTGCCCATGCTCGAGCGTGTTAGTGATTAAGGACGTCTTTACTAAGTACATATCGGCTGTACAGACGCGTGATCAAACAGCGCGTACGACTGCCAGTGTCTTAGTTCGAGAGTGGTTTCAACGCTTTGGCGTCCCGCAACGAATCCATTCCGATATATGTCGAAACTTCGAAAGTGCTACCATTCGAGAGCTCTGCAAACTGAATGGAATGTAGTCATCGCCTATTAGCGTATTACTGCATATAATCCAGAGGGGAACGGCCAGTGCGAAAGATTCAACCGCACAGTGCACGACCTACAGCGAATTCTTTCTCCATCGCAGACTGAAGTGGACAGAATACCTTCCAGAATTATGCACATCATATAACGCGACGCCCCATGCGTCCACCGGATACTCGCCGTTTTACTTTCTCTTCGGTCGAGATCCGCGACTTCCGATTGATGCTCTGCTGGGCAATAACACAAATGATGACAAAAATGGAAGCATTGATGGCTGGTTAGCTATCCACCAGAGTAGACTGAGAGACGCGTATCGCAATGTGAGGGAGCGCGGCGAAATGACTGCTGTGATTCAAAATCATAGACATGAGCGGATGAAGCTAAGCGAGCCTGTAACGATTGGCTGCAGGGTATTCGTTACCGATCAACCGGACTCAACAAGATTCAAGACGCCTGGTGTCCCGATATTTACAAAATTACCGGAGTGTCAGAGCAGCCTGGAAATCCGTATCGCATTCAACGAGCTGACGGCTCAGGGCATACACATACGGTTTGCCGAGCGAACTTACAGCATGTAGGTCTTCACGTGATCGTCCCAGACCGCACATTGATGGACGTCCCAGAAGAACTCGTGACAAGCCGCGGTGGCAGCTAAGATGATGAAGAAGAGGAAGGCATTTTCTTTCTTCTCATTCCAGCGGATCGATCGAAAAGAATAAGAGATCGGAGGGCTGCAAAGGAAGGCATTAGTGGTTCATATGGTATCGATGCTGGAACACCGCTAACCGCTTCTAGACTACTTCGTAATGCACCTGCTGGGCTGGAGATGAACACTGACTAGGCGACAGTACTACAGTTTCTGTCTTTTATGATGAGTATGTTTGTTGCAATTCGACAAAGTGGAGTCATCCCACATTAACCGAGACGGTTACCTTTAACCATTTCAGTGCTAAGTTTCTGAATAAGTCAGTTAACACTGAATAATGAGTTTCTTGTGAGGATTTAGTGAAATTAAATGAAAGACTTCATCTTCATTTTTAGTGTACAAGGATGCATTATTTTAAGAGGAAACCCGACAGGTTCTGAAACTTGAGCCATCAAGGAATATTGTGAGAAAGAAATGTATGAGATTGGTTGCCATGGGAACGAATAAATCCAAAATGGTCGCCCACGCTGACTTGTTTTGCTATTTTACCCTAGAAGGATGCATTTTTGAATAGGAACACCTGCTACATTACGAAATCTGAGCCATCAAGGAATGCTGTGACTATGGCAATTCAGTGACTGGTTGTCATAGAAACCACGAAAATCCAAAATGGCCAGCAAAATAGAAATGTCTTCAACTTCAGATGTGTTTTCTTCAGAAATTTCTGAAAAACTTTCATATAACTGATTGAGAACATAATCTGGAATATTGTCACTTGCTTCCGCCATATTTGACTTTTACTCCAAAAAATTGTAAATTATATTGAAGATGTGAAAATACAGACAGTGTCAACAAAACAGTAATATAACAACTTCGTTCGAATTCGAAATGTAACACCACACTTGGTGATAGGACCTAAATAAAGGGAAGAAGTTTGACTGTTTGATTCCACATTAGTGCATTTTGCGTTGAGACATTTGGTGCACTACAACACATGCATCGCATCTTTTAATACATACATGATCAATTATCTGCTTATTTGATTGATTCTAAGTTATTTTGTGATAATCAATATGGATTTAGACCTAATCATTCAACTGAATTTGCATCACTTGAGGTGGTGGATAGAATAATTGTTCAAACGGATAGGGATGGCCAGCCATTTAATGTCTTTCTAGACCTGTCCAAGGCATTTGACATTATTGACCATTCTATATTATTAAATAACTTAATATATAGTAACAGATTGTGACTCGACTACGGAATGGCAATGTGGTAACTCAATATGTTTATTAACGGCTTGCCGCTAGTCGTGTACGTGTGATATTTCTATATAAGTATAGAATATGCAGTTGTACAATTTACCATGTGTTTAAATCAATGTTTCCTTGACTGTCTCCGTTTTCTTGCCATTATTCACACTTCTAATTAAAACTCAGATTACTGAAATTACTAAACAGTCAGTTTCTGTGGCATTCCGAGTTCCAACGGAACTAAAATAAAGTTCAGCTTCTTCTTGCGAACATTTCTTACTACGCGAACTACTCCTGAAACACATCTAAAGTTATATGGACTTTAGGGTGACTATGTACAGTCTTGAACTAAACAAGACTGTGTCAATCACGGATTATTGTTCTCTGCTGGGATTGCAATGTATCATACATAACGTTTGCCCTTCTGATGACCTGGCAATAGTTCAGAGGTCCAAACGTCGCAGGGGCCTGCTCAAAAGACCACTGCTGATCGCCAATCTCGTGGGGGCGCTCGGCAATTAATGGGCGCCCTTAGAACAAGCGCCGCGGCTTGTGAACTTCCTGGGCCAGGACGTGCGGTCACCCTCTCCGGTGTTTGTTGAGACACAAGGCTAGCTGCCACTGGTCAGTTAGTGTGACATGGGTTGTCCTCGCGACTGGTACTGGATGCTGCCCAGGCGTTGTCTTAGCTGCTGGTTGAGTGACTCTGAGATTAGTTGTCGATCGAGTGCGCTTGCTGCTGATTTCTGGCCCAACTCATGAGTACATCTGTTCGGCTCCGATCGTTGACAGTCTAAGGTACCTTCTGTTACATCGGTACTTTTTCCCTTAGTGCTCGTCCACATGTGATCTTGGCGATTGGTGTCGGCTTACACCTGCCATTTCTTTGAACCCGTAAATGGAGCCTTCCTGACTTTATCTCCTGGCAGAAGTACAGGGAGATCCTCATCGACTTTCTTGACGCTGTCTCTCCTTCTCCCGGTCCAAGTTGCTTCTCACTTTGGTCACACCATGGGCAGTTGGCTTTAGAAGCTCTCTCAACATTGGTAGTGTATTTATAGGCCTGCGACTCATGCATATCAAGGCTGGAGACAGATTGCAGCCTTCCAGCTGCGTTGTGCGATAGTCTAGCAAGGCCAATTGTCTGTCTATACGCTTTCGCCAAAGCCGTTTTACAATTTCTACTTCTCTTTCTGCCTCACCTTTCGACTGCGGAAAGGCATGCGATGATACGCATTGTTTGATCTGGTGGTCTTTCCAAAACAACGCAAAGTAGCGAGACAAGAATTGAGTCGCTGGCGTCCACGTGTAAGTCTTGTACATTTCGCGTGCTTTATCGCCGATATCCTCATGAAGTAGTATTCTTTCTCATATTCAGGTTTCATCGTTAGAATTTGAAAGTAAACTCACAGTGCTGTTTGATGTGCCGCCACTGCTTTTCTAGATTGGCTTCTTGCTAATTCAAGTAGGGATTTTTGCAGGCGTTCGCCATGCTGACAGCCCGTTCTAGCAGTTCACCGGTCTCCGATAACCAAACACTCACTGCGTATTGCTTTCGCTGAGGCTATGTAATTATAGTTACCCTGGTCACCCCCCTGTCAACTACGGTCAAGAATGCTGGAGACGCACGACTTAGAACTGGTCGATCACCGAGTGATGCCTTGTTGCAAACGTCCAAAGACATAGTTAGGCAAATTGTCCGTTCGTTTCTGCCGTCCTTCACACCAGACGGTACCTAACACACAATAGTCCATAGTTTAGGGTTTCGATAACAACACTTTACATTATTTTAGTGCTACTTCTAGACACCGTGTAACATGTCGTGATTCGACTACGGAATGACAGTGTAGTGACTCGATAATGTTTATTGACGGCTTGCCATTAGTTGTCAACATGCGTGGCCACTGTAAATTATGATATATATTCACGCTTAATATCACCGATATTATGGCTTAGATGACAAAACTTTACATTTATTCAAAAGTTATTTAAACAAACGTACGCGGTACACTGAATTTGATGGTACTGCATCTGAAACTTTACTTATAAAAAACTGATGTACCACAAGGGTCCTTTCTTGGAGCACTACTATTTACTATATATATATATATATATATATATATTTAGTACACAACATTGTTACATATGCCAACTAAACTAAAAAAACTGAATTAGTTTATCGCATTTTATAACACTACAATACAATATTTTATTTCATATATTTACTCTCATGCCTACACTGCAACACAACACACAAATCCCATCAACACAACCCACGCACATTACTTAATAGACATAGAAACATACTAATAAAAACATATTTCGACAAAATGATTTGTTTTGTTATATAAAAGGAAGGAGAATACGTGTGTAAAGAATATGTAATTTTTTACTTTAGGTAGCTCCCACGATAGCGACCAATTTATGTGTGTAGTCTCCCATCCCACGGTGATTTGTCTTGTATTTTGTTGATATTATGTAAACTGTTATCAATGTGTGTAAGTGCCTAAGAAACAAACAATGTTACTGCAACCAATATGTCAGTCGTACTTGTAAGCTCACTAATATAAGGAAAGTATAATAACCAAATATAGATTGAAAATAAATAGGATGTGGGCAGGTGACTTGCAAGAATCAAAGACAACTGGTGGTCCATCAAAACAACTCCACGGTAATGAGAAGAGAGAGGCAACAAAGAGGAAGACCATCAAACACATGGTGCAGTGATTTGCATAATTCAGCTTCTTGAACAAGATAAATGTCGAAAAGTCTAACAAAAGTAGAGGTGAAAAGAGAACCAGTCTGATATTTGTGTTTCAGGTGCCTCTGTGAGGTGTGTCACCCAGGAGAATGGCGAGTATTCCCGTTGTCGTCCACACCATCTTTCTCTTCCTGTGTGGTGTATGCAATGGAGTTGAAAACAAACAGGGTAAGTAGTGCTTTTTTCTTTTTGTGAACACTCACTGGTGATTTTAATGCAAAGAAGTTTTCCCAGGGAAATTCCTGGGATATTCTTTAAAAAAATGAAGTGGTTTTTAAACATAAAATCGCTGTCAACATTTGCGATCACAATGCTTATAAGTAGCACAGTCACCGACCTACAACACACAAACACTAACCTCAGCCACTTTCTTGCTCACTCACTCACACTTTCACGCAATCCCCCTCTCACTCACTCACTCACTTCCTCTACTACTCATTCCCTCCCTCTCTCTCTCTCTCGCTTTCTCTCTCTCTCTCTCTCTCTCTCGCTCTCTCTCTCACTTACTCACTCACTCACTCACTCACTCACTCACTCACTCCCTCACTCACTCATTCACTCACTAACGCATTCCCTTATTCCCTCACTCACTCACTCACTTACTCACTCCCTATCTCATTCACTCACCCCTTCTCTCATAACCTAGATAAAGAGGTAAATTCAGGAAATTAATTTTACCATGTATTTATTGAATTGAGTGTATCTACTTGAAATTGATTAATTTACCTTTGTATCTAGGTGTTGAGAGAGGGAGTGAGTGAGTGAGTGAGTGAGTGATTGAGTGAGTGAATGAGTGAAACACGAAAGGATTGATTGAATGAGCGAGGGATTGAATGAGAGAGTGAGTGAGTGGGTGAGAGAAGGAGTGAGTGAGTGAGTGAGTGAGTGAGTGAGAAAGTGAATGAGTGAGTGAGTGAGTGTGTGAGTGAGTGAGAGAGTGATTGAGTGACTGAGATAATGAGTGAGTGAGTGAGTGAGTGAGTGAGTGAGTGAGTGAGTGAGTGAGTGAGTGAGTGAGTGAGTGAGTGAGTGAGTGAGTGAGTGAGTGAGTGAGTGAGTGAGTGAGTGAGTGAGTGAGTGAGTGAGTGAGTGAGTGAGTGAGTGAGTGAGTGAGTGAGTGAGTGAGTGAGTGAGTGAGTGAGTGAGTGAGTGAAACCTAGGCATGTGCTCTATTTGAATGGCTATTGGCTGTGCATGCATGATTTATACTGGCTATAGTATCATGTATGAATTTATGTGATATAGAGAGTAGATATATTACGTTTAGACATAGTCATTACTTTGGGCACAGGACTATTGGCATTATAAATCCCTAGCCTGTCTTAGTCCATAGATTGGATATCCCATCCAGAGCTCCCTGCATTAACATTAACGGGCCTACCTAAAACAGTGATGGTAGTTATGCGGTGTTACACAGGCTGCTTTATCCAATGTTCCGACATATTGTAAAGTGAGTTAGCTTGCACTATTATTAATATCACCTGCAGGAATGTGTAACTAGTATGAATGTGTTTATCCTAAGATATTGTTAGATAAGCTCTTGTAGCATAACAAATGTACTTTCTCAAAAGTATCATTGAGTTATACAATTATTATTTGTGTACACACATAAAAAACAATGTATTCAGGTGGGAGGTCATTATATTTATGTAGGAACGAGCCTACATATGAAACTGTATTTTATATGAAATTTGACTTAAAATCAAAACTATCTTTTTCAATTCTCAATAAATGTTGCAACTATTCAATAAAAATATAAGATATATGAGCAACTACATTATTGACATTCACGTTTTATTGCAGTTGAAGGAAAGTCCTGCTAAAAGAAAACAAGATTATCAGGTAAATTACAATTTATTCTACATATTCAGTGCCCATGACCAGTATCTGGACAGATGATATATTAACTGTACATTAATACAGACAATGGCAAGACAAATCGATTACATTTTGTAAATAGTTCCCACCTCAAACTATCAACTTACATGAATTCAAGAAAATAATGTTCACTAATTTCATGTTGTTGCAGGATTTGTGCATTGTGGTGTTTCGTCTATAAGAATTTATGCTAAATTGGATTTTGTTCCAGAGTCACCATGGCCACATAGCTTAAATTGATCCCAAGAAAATTTGACAGAGGTTATTCGTATAGATAGGAGCCACTGTAGATTGAAAAAGTATACAATTTATTCATATTGTTATATTTTATGTCAATAAATCAATTTGAATACACAGGTATTGTTTAACAATGTGTTAATACAATTTTCTAAATTTGCATTGTGTCTTTTCCCGGGCATCTGTAATTAACGTACATTTTTCTGTTTGCTGAATCTAAAAAATTACAAACTTAAATTTGTAGCACAAGGCTATTCAGTAGTTATTGTACGTCATATGGATAGAGCAACCTATAAGAACATGCATTTCACACAAAAAACAATGTTGTCTGCTTAACATAATATCGTATAAACACCATTATGACTGGTGTTCTCTGTTTGATATAATACCGTATGAACTACATTATGATTGTTGCTCCTGACAGAAGAATTATCCCACTCAACTTGAAGAAATGCTTTGGTGGTGTAAGTTGGGGGCCGATAACGACAACTTTAAGATCATCTCTACAAAACATGGTTGGTATGTAATCTAAATCATTCAGTAGAACATATACAAAATAAGGATTAGATTCAAGTAGTGCTTGTTTGGATGCAATGTTGCATAGTCTCCTATGCTTTTTCAGTAATATGAAGCCACTTTTTTGTGTTCAGTTACAGCTAGCATGTGCATTTTTGCGTGTATGATGGTAGAATTGTCTCGCGTCTTCGTAGGACAGGTAAAACGGTGGATTACTAGGTTCCATCGTGTATCACGTAAACACTAATAATATGTAACATGACTCGATGACAGTTCATGTAATCCTCAGAGTGTTTCACTCTTCCAAAGCGTACACTTAATATGTGTGGATTAGTATATTAAGTGTACACGTATAGCCCAGAAAGTCATCCAACGATCTCATTGATATAATATTCAGCTCTGCTCCCTTGATATTATAAAATAATGTATTTCACAATTGCTATGCGATTCAAATAAATGTTTTTCTTGCATTGAATTTTTGTATAGCGGCACCATGACTTCAATGAAGCATGATATGTTAATTTGGATGACAGTGACTCCACAAATGTCTACTCAATATCTGATGCAAAGCCTCCTCTCCTGCTAAGAAGTCTTTATCGGCTGATGTTTCATAACAGTTGTTACTCTTAGATGATGAACCATTTGAAATTGTAAATAACTTTTGAAATTATAGGATCTACATACAATCACAATACCTATATATATATATTATATATACGAGTCTATCCGATGTCCGTCGCTAACCGTCCCAGGTATTTTCTTACTACTAATTTATTAACTAACGAACTTACTTACTTTCTGATTGATTGACTGACTGACTTACTTACTTACTTACATGCTTGCTTACTCATCACTCATTATCTATTCCAGCTGGTTATTCATACTAACATACTGAAATTAAATGTTTATTGAAGTCTTTAACAACATTGGTAGGCATACACCTGTTAAAGCAGATACAACACAGTAGTTTACAACTACATTCAACAGAATTGCACCAGTGGTTTACTCAGGGAACTATTGCAACAATACATGCTATAATCATGTATTTAATTTAGTTAAGCAGTGTTATGTAGGCGCTTTTCTTGTGTTATGCCTTATTTTCTTGTGTTACTTTTAAAATATATATTGGAAGATACACTGAGTGATGGTCTGACTAATTAAACAATACTATATATTAAAATGTTTGCACTGCTACAATATGCAATTAGGTAAACCATACAATATGACAATGTGTGCTACTGATTTACTCTAAGAAATGTTATTTTTGCTCAATTGATGCACCAACATTTCTTTCAACAGGAAAACATAGACAGAAGCTTTCAAATAAGACATATTTAGAATATAATAAAGACAACAATAAACAACACATAAACATATGAAATATCATAATTAAACAAGAAACTTGATTGTTTAACAAGATATTTGTAGTCAAACCATGATGATATTGATGGGATGCAAGCCATAGTGGTATGCAGACCATGATGATATTGACATCGCCATCCGTCCCTGGTATTTACTTATTAATTTACTAGCTAACCAAATTACTTACGTACTGACTGAATGACTGACTTACTTACTTACATGCTTGCATACTCATTTAGCTAATTAATTAATTACTGACTTTACGCCTATTTGCGACTAGAGCAGCATTGAAGTACCTAAAGATTCGTTCGCTTCGAAATGTCTTCCTGCCGGATTGTAGCTGATATATTCGTCTTTGTTTATGCAACATTTTTAGGACAGGGTTGTTAGCCTTGCCAAAAACCCAGCCTAAAGGACCACGGGATAAATTCGGTGTGGCCTATTTCGCGACCTCTCCGTCTAGGCTAAACCTGCCAGGAGCACAAGGTTCTCGCACAGCAACTCTGTGTTTCGTAAGGGCACACAAGCCACTCTGCCACGGCATGGCAATAGCAAAGTAAAGTTTCGTTTCGATCGGCCAAGTATTACGATCGTGTATAGCTATCAAGAGACATACATGCGGAAGAGGCAAACATGCGGTCCGACATACAGACAGACATAGACACATATACACAAACACAAGAACTAAAGATGCAGACACACTTAGTTTGTGTACGTAATATGTGCGCGCGCGGGCGTGCGTGTATATATATATATATATATATATATATGTATAAATATATATATATATATATGTATATATATATATATATATATATATATATTTATATGTGTGTGTGTGTGTGTGTATGTTTGTATGTGACAGTCTTTCTACTAGTGCATGGAGTAGTCTTAGTACTTCATGGCGGGAATCATATCACTGATTTTTTGTTTTACACATTCTCAAAGCAGTTTCATGATATGCCCATCATAATGTTTCGATTGCGTGTAGATTGTAGTGATTATGTTTTGTTTTCAAGTATTTGTTGCACCAATGCTGTTTAGTTAAATAAAGTGACGACATTCGATGTTATTCAGGTTTGCTATTTTCTTGACTCATTTGTTTGGTTGTGTACAATGTTACGTTGAAATAAACATTGCTTTGAACTGAAACATTAAGTATACTGTTTGCTCAATCCACCAACAATAACGTACAAAGTTCCGGATAGTTGCTATCCAGATCCTATTAGCTCGGAAAACCCGAGAAATTTGCCAATTTCGAATCAATAGATAATGATCGACAAAAATTTTCAATTAATTAATTGTTTGTACAAAGGCTGCTATTCCGACTCATATGCATAGTCTATGATCACGATGTCTTTGCTAATTGTATCTGTTTTCAGACGAGTACGTGTGCGTGGAACGAATATGTACACAGTTGTCAGTTGTCAATCATGTAGGAAGTGGGATGTGGTATTCGTGACTGACTCAACATCTCTTAAAAATCGACGTATTTCGCCCCAAGTCGACCCACTGTGTAATGTTATTGGAAGTAGCGTTGTCACATGTGTACGACGTTCTGTTCACGATAGAAAAGTTGAACACATGGTTTGTAGATTGGAGTTGGTGTTGAACACAACATCGTCTAGCACCCACACAATCAGCAGATCACCTGTTCCATTTTAAACAGTCCTTTGTGAAAATGAGAACTTTCTTATATCGAATCTTCACTGCTCCTTTACTCATGTACCTTTATGTTATATAGACCGAATATTTGCATTAATTGATAAAACAATAATGTTATCAATATTTTTATAACCATTCAATATTTGAAACACTTCTATCTGATCTCCTCTCAATCTCCTGGTCTGTCTCTTGTGGTGTTAAACCACGTTCTTAAAGGCGTATCTCGTAACTAAGTTCCTTCAGTTTTGTTATCATTTTAGTCGCTCTCCTCTGTACTCTTTCTAGCATAACTATGTCCAACTCTCTTATGTGGATGTGTAACATGGCAACTAAAATCAAGCCAAGAAAACAAAACTGACGCATTCGACACAAAATGCCAACTTCTGAAGAAATGTCGCGTATGCAAAGTGGACAAGTTAGCACTTCTGGCGCATCGCAATCACCGAATATGACAAAACCAAATACAGCAGTTGTGACGAAAACAAATATCAGTAAAACAAAACTTTACTACACATCAACACCGTAGTCTTTATTGGCTTTTGGCTTCCCCAGTGGTTGACTAACCCAAATCGCGGAAAAATACGCCTGCGTCAAAAATCGTAAAATGCAGTCGACTATGAAAAGGGATCAAATGTAAGAAAGTACAGTTTCACAAAACACTACATAAAACACCGGCGCCATTTATTTGCATGAAAAATTGTGTCGTAGGTCATAAAAGGTCAGCCAGTGGCCGCTCATTGGTTGTAAGTTTATATACATGAAATCATCACATTGCCCGTACATATTCGGGGTTGCAGTGTTTGGCAACAAAGAGAAGTAAGTCGCGCATGCGGATGTTCGCGTAGGGCAGAAATACATAAACAAACAGACGCGCTAAGCCGGCGTTTGTTGTGTTGTGCCGGTTAGTTGTTAGTCTGGTAGTTGTCGTTAGATGTAATTTATCAATATTTTTGTGGATGGGCACATGTGAATAATGGAGCAGATGCCTGACCAAGTAAGCCACCTTGACGGCGTGTCGTTTTATCGTTATCGTCAAAAACGTTCATTGTTGGGATACAACGTCCCAGACACATACAGCCTCGACAGGACTGAATGGGTAGATGATGTATCTAAGTGGCCCTCTGTAGATTTTGGTTGCATATACACCTACTTTATCAACACCCAGGGGATGTATACTGCATAAGCCCTGAAAGCATTCACAATTCTCGATTCGTATGTGCTTTACCACGCTTGACACGTACATAAGGTGCTGTACCATTGCGTAGCTTCGCAGTGCCATGTATTTATAGGGCGAATGTCACGAAGTCCCAAAGTATTCGGGAGCAGCCATATGACGCTTGGGCTACGGTCTGGAAGAAAGATTGGCAAATCAATGCAGTGCATTGTGCTTGCATGGCCAGGTGAATAGGAATATATTAATTAATGGCAGCATCCAAAAGATAATTTAACTATAGTGACATGGCATTATAATTTACAAAAAGGTCCATATTGGGTACCCAGATGGCTAAATGTAGATGGCCAAGGAATACTTAATTATTTAATGAAACAGTCACATTAAATGATGCCTTACATCTGGAGTCGGCAAAGTCAAATTTATAATGTATGTGCTTACTTACCCAAGTTACATAACATTTTATTATTATTATAACTGTATTATTATGTACACATGGATTAATAACCATTTATCTTTGACTGGCAGGGTGAATAGGAATATATCGTAAAAAGGTCTCCCTAACTATATACGACCAAGCATGAAAAGTTCTTACAGAAACAACATCAGTCTGACATTCATGTATGTCAGCAATTTATATTTTTGGAGTATAATTTTCATTACAGACTATGTGCGAGTTGTGGACATGTTGCTACGATGCTGTTCAAGGTGGAGTCTGTTACCCGGATGCATGCAAGGACATCCTGTACACATCAGCTTTCTGCTTAGAACAACGCATACAAAAGAGGGGTATGTGTCATTTTATTAAATCTTATTTTGCATTTAAAAATATGGTTTTATTACATTTTATTCCAGGGAGTGTGCATGAGCATGTCCGTGTGTGCATATTGTTACCATTGTCCATGTGATTATTTGGAATCAAAAATGTGTAAATGCATTCCACACATTGTCTGCTCCAGGTGAATCATAAGCGTACGAGGGATATCGACGTCTCCAGTGGTGCCCTTGAAGAAATGTGGAAGACAATCCTCATCCGTCCAGCTCCTCAAAGGAAAATACATTTCATAAACAATGAGGACAGCCCAGCAGTGGCAGAACCAAATGTTCCAGATGCCCTGAGGAAATTATGGGATGTAACTCGGCTGTCTGGTGTTTTCTCATTTTATGACAAAGAGGTGTATGTGCATGAAAGTGACACTGACTCAGCTTCAGAGACTGAAGATGAAGCACCCCTTTCTGTGGTTTTGACCACGATTCATCGGCCAAAGTATGAGCAACGCACCATGATTGAGCTGAGAAACTTAGGTCGTGAAGTGCACGAACATGTTATAATGCCAAATGTTGACTGGTATTTCAGCAAATTAGAACAGTTAATTTTTGAACAAGTGCACACTCCCACATGGGAAATATGCAAGCAAAGTTCATGATGCACTAACTTGCCGTGATCGCACAGATCCAACAAATCTGATTTGTAAAATTGTGGATTATGGTGGCCATTTCACTACCCCTTCTACACAATTGGGGACTGGACAACGAGGCAGAGGCCCTCACTATTTATGAGACAACTGTCAGACAATACCACACTGAGGCCAGGCTGAAGAGGACTGGTCTATTAGTGTATGAGAGATTCCCCTATCATGGTGCCTCTCCAGACAGTGTGAGTTCTTGTGGTTGTCACGACGATGTTCTGGTTGAAGTAAAGTGCCCATTTTCTTTGACGGGACAGGCGCCCATGAGAGTAACTTCTGCATTGACAGACAGGGGAATTTGAAGAAAGATCACAGGTAGTACTCCCTGTTTCAATTGCAAATGGACGTCGCTGGTATGTCTGAGTGTGATTTGGTCATTTATACAGGTGTTGCCAACAAGATTTACATATCTTCAGTAACAAAGGATGATGACTTTTGCAGATACATGGTTAATAATTGTACCTTGTTTTTTTTAAATCATGTGATGCATGAGTTGCAATCAAGAACAATTGAACAGAGATTACTGGAATTTGCTTCTATGGAAAGCAACCCAAAGGGAGGATGGTGACATGCTCAGTGGCAGCTTGTTGTACCAAACAAATCCATTATGCAAGTGTTGCTTTATCCAGGAAGCCTAAAGATGCCGTGTTGTTTTGTGATGTATGTTTGAGGAAGTCATTATCGATATATCACACTAAAGTTGCATAGTAACTTGATAAGAGTCATTTGAAATAAGTTAAAGAAGCACGTATCCAAATAACATTGTCCACATGTCTTACTAGGCTGATGGGGGTAAATATCTCGGAGAATTGCAAATTCCTTAAGTCTACATATTAGCCGTTCAACTTGTATCCGCACGCGAGAAATTTGTCTGGATATTTCAATATATCTTTTTGATAACTATTTGCAACCTTTAGTGAAAGCAGGCATTAACAATTATGCACAGCAGTTAGCAACATCTCCCTCGATCAAGAAACCTCGATCCCCAAAACATTATCTCTAGGTTCCAAAAGATTCAGGATGCAAGACAGCTGATTACATTTTTGACACCCTCCCTCACTCAACATTCTGAAATGAATGAAATTGACCCAACCGGTGAAACCCACAAGAATCTTCATCGTACTGTGGTGTTTATAATTTCTCCAGGTTACACTCCTGGCTGATAAGCTAGGTGTTTGTTTCGATGAAAATTTATGTGCAATAAATTATGACTGTACATCTGGGATTTGTTTTTTTGTGGAAAACACTGGGCAGTGTTCTTAGGCATGTTTCTCTAGAGGGTCATTTCAATACAAGAGAGAGTCTTACAGCTAATATTTGCAGAACAGCTTTAAGAATCGCACTAACTCTCCTCATATGTATTCCGAACCTACATGCCAAGTCTTTCAATCTAAGATGTAATCTTATCTTCAGTAGTACCGCAAACACTTGGTTGGTAATTGATATGCCTTGCACACTAACAATGCATTCTGACACTAGATTAACAAGCCAAACAAATATTGTTTCATTTGGTACTCCAGTATAAAAATGAATCATTTCATCACATGTCTCCCTGTTAGTGTTACTCAAATTTGATTGAGTTTAATTTTTCCTTCAATATGTGGTTGTCCACGTGGAGTATGCTAATCTCTTGTATAAGTAGTACTTTTTCGTCATCGTCTTTGACTGCTGACGACACACTCACATTTTCTGGTTCTGTGTTCGTACCAGGGAAATTATTACTACATTATACTTATGCAGTATTATGGATTTGTTCTCAAAATTAATAAAATGTCTCTTGTATAATTGTGCCTGAGGAATTTTTTTCAATCCACTTGGGAACTTCTGTAAGACATAAAACCAAGCATATAAGCTGTCTCGGCTTAATCATATATTAATCATTAATGTATGTTATTTAATTAAATTAACTTTCCTGACATTTGTTATATTTAAATCAATAGGTTGTTAAACTAACCAATACCTGGTAATGCTGTCAGTTATTTTTTTAATGTAACTAATATTAGTTGTAAACACCAATTAATGTATTGCTAAATGCTAGGTTAAAAGAGGGAACTACTACAAATCAAAACACATAAATTCCATAATGATAAAGGGGCCTACCACTATTCCTGAACATGCTAGATTGTGTGGACAGTTCTATGAGGGATTCTGCTGCTTCATAACACATAACAACTTCAGTTTCCTGTATTTGGTCTTACTCAGTTTTCTGGATCTTACTTCCTTTTGCTCTCTGGAATCTTTCCTAATCCACGAGACGCATGCAGCCAACTGCAGCTCTCTTGAAGGCAAACAATAGCAGGACATAATCGGGATGGGTAGAGTTAGTAGACGGAATACCTGAAACATATTTTTTTATTACAATTACTCATTTTTGTAGTTGAATGCCTACATACACGTAATAAGCAATTAAATACTTTATATTTGTAGTTTGTTAATGTGCAAATCAGAGATTGAGTGCCAACATTTTGATCTGAATCATAAAAGTACGAATTTACACTATTAAAACAGTGTAATGATTATATTATCATATGAAAACATAATAAACTAAAATAAATATAAATATATATATATATATAAATATATATATGTATATATATATATATATACATACATACATTCATATACATACAGTTAAATAAATACGTTCACATGCATACATATCCATACAAACACATTTCAGTTTACAAGCCTGTTCAGGTGTGTTCTTTCGGCTTCAAATGCATACGATGGATAGCTGTGATCCATTTCGCTCTTTTGTCACAATCAAATGGTATTCTATAAAAGCTAACAGTAGACAATTTTGATAACAGATTTGTGCAGAATTGTGATGTCTATTGCATAGGAGCGCCAAAACAAAAACACGAATTTTTCGTGTACAGCGCCTTCAGAGAAAGCGTTCTACCCTACAAACAAACCGCCACGTGCATTTAATTTATTCATGACGTCAAAATGCAACCCCGAATACAGCTGTACATCTAATATGGTTTCATTTAAAACAACATTACCTGTACATCAAAATTAGTATGCTTATAAATATGCAATTTAAACCAAAAACAAGCACCTAGATTTATATAAATAGTTAACTGAAATCATACTGGGCATAATTTATGCATATTCGATAGTAAAAATAGGTGTAATAGTAGCCATTACAAATATAGGTAATGAAGTATTATGAGGCAATGTACAGGAAATGCGGTAGATAATGTTATATATATATATATATATATATATATATTAGAGTGGCCACATTTTTTATGGTGATAATAAAAAATAAAATAAACGATGCATATGGTGAGGTTGGCTTAGAAAACAACTGTGGTAAATTTTCAGAAAAATACATTTAGAGGAAGACACCTCTCAAAGCACCCGACATTTTGGTAAAAGCACGATATAGGAATAAATAAAAAAACGCGATATATCAATATCTACTTAATAAATTTAACAAAATTTTTACTGTGTTCTAATTTCAATGCAAAATAATGATGTGAAGACAATAGAACAATAGATCAGGTTATACGTATAAATCACCAATAAATTGGAAATTTGACAAATGTAAGATTTTGTTCATTTTACAAAACACAATAATCCATCATAATTGACTACATTATTATTGACTAGATTATATAGATAATTTACATTTATTGTAAATCACGTAATATTTTGTTTTACTGCACTTTGGTCATTTGGTATTATGTAGCATGTTATACACGACAAATTAAGCAGGCAGAATTTTTGTAAGTAAGCTCTGTTTAACGTCGCGTAAGCAGTATCTGTTGTCGTTCATTAACTGGTGCTGCTGTAGCCATATCGGATGCGCTGCTTCGTACTAGATCTGCTACACATGTGTGGTTAGTTGGGCAACGGCTTCCTTGTATCGAAAACCTGAAAAAACTACCTACAATTGGTGAAGTTCTGCGGCGAGTTTTCTACGACTTGAAAGTGAAGAAGCTGACGCTGCCTGCAAGCTGCGACAATGCGGTAAATGAAGTGCTGCGGGTTTTAGCATCTGTTTAACATTCCGACGACGCAGAAGCCGAATGCTGTCGAGAAGCTGAAGAAACTCTATCAGCAGCATGTAAACACTTGCAAGAACAATCACAGGCGCAGTAAGATGCAAGCTGAGCTGGAAACTGGCAAGTTGAGCTGGAAACTGAGTTTGGCAGACGATTGCTGGTACTGTTTGATATGGCACATGCAGAGTGTGATCAGTTGATCCGCATTGCTCGTGATGTGGAGTTTCTGCAAAATCAACGAAGTGAGAGGACGATGGTGATGGCTGGGGAGGACATGTGAAAGAGCAGAAACAAAAAAAGCGAAAATACGACGAGATGCAGAGACGAGAGTCTGCCTCCAAGGCAACTGATGAGCCGACAACCGAGCCATAAAGTCATCGCAGGATCAACAGTCGGATACTCATGGCACACTGGACTTTGATAGGGCTATCTGTATCAGCAAATGTCACCACAAACATATAGATGTATCTCGATCATCGCAGTTTTCTGAGCGGGCCGAACCAGTTTCTAAAACAAAGAAGGTACCACGGCGCTGTCTTGTTGATGACACGTTGTTTGTCGCTAGCTTGGACAGAACACAAACAACATCACGTTAAGCGATCCACACTGTGACACCTGCATTGATGGCTGCTGGCGTTGATGTGTCAAAAATCACTTTGTGAAGAACATCACTCGACATAGCATGTAAAGATAGCTGCGTCGCCATCGCACAGGCCATTAGAGATAATTTTCACCCGAATGTACCTATCGTCGCACATTTCGATCGAAAACTATTACCTAACAGTCAATATTAAAAATAAGATCGCATGCCAATCGTAGTGTCAAGGAAAGGGGTCGAAAAGTTGCATGGCAATCTACGAATTTTATGTGGCGCCGGAGAGAAGATGGGCAACGCTGTATTGAGTTTCTACGGGATTGGGAGGGCGTTGGCGAGCACGTGACAGGACTACGCTTTGACACAACATCAAGCAACACTGTTATCCACACACGTGCCATCACTGTAATTCAAGAGGCATTTAAAAAAACATATCCTTTTTCTCGCATGCCGACACATATATTGGAGATCATTGCTGCTGCAGTTTTCGATATATTATTTGTGTCGAAGGGTCCAACTATCCCGCTCTTCAGTCGGTGCAAGGAGAACTGGCCATTCATTGATCAAAGAAAGTACAAATCTCTGGACAGTGAGACAACTAGGTCATATGGGTGTGCCTTGACTACACAAGAGAAGCAATGGCTGGAGTGGCATAAATTTACCGCAAGCGAGTTCCTATCAGAACAACTTCGCAATAAGAACCCACGACAGGACTACCTCGAGTTCATCCAGCCGCCCATCATCTTGCTGGGTGGTGCACGTGACTCGAGACAACAGTTATGCCCACCAGGCGTCTACCACCATGCTCGCTGGATGGCGAAAGAGATCAACTGCTTGAAGATATTCGCCTTACGTGAGCAGTCCGAGCTTACTAGAAACGAACTACAGGCTATACAGCGCATCTGCCTGTTCACGATCACCATCTACATCAGAGCATGGGTAGATGCAGCCATCAGCAGACGTGCGCCTATCAACGAACTCTGCCTCCTTCGTCACCTGGATAACTTCAATGAAGTGGATGGTGTGATTCCACAGACAGCAGCAATGAAGATGAGGGGCCACCTCTGGTATCTCAGTGAAAACCTAGTCTCTCTGGCGCTCTACTCTGACCGTGTTTCTGCCTATGAGAAGACGGCAATTGTAGCAAAGAAGAATGGCATGCGTATATATATATATATATATATATATTTATATATATAAATATATATATCTATATATATATATATATCGTCAATGCAGCCAAAAGTATCATCTATCATTATTTACGAATGTAAATCATTAGTGTAACAGGCAAAGCGTAGCCTCGAGAAACGATGATGTTGTCCCCTGTTGTCAGCTCCTGAAACTTCGGCAGCGTGCACTCCGGCTGTGCGTCCGTTTTTGAGTGACAGTCTGTGCAGTAACCAAAGCAAACGGAGCAGGATGACAGTGGTATTGCAG
Organism: Paraescarpia echinospica; assembly: GCA_020002185.1. Classification (NCBI taxonomy): domain Eukaryota; kingdom Metazoa; phylum Annelida; class Polychaeta; order Sabellida; family Siboglinidae; genus Paraescarpia; species Paraescarpia echinospica. Next base: position 30,844,759 of record CM034535.1, on the reverse strand, counting down.
CTTGTTGATTGCAACTTAAAATATTGTTGTAACTAAGATTGATGAGAATTATGTACGGGATAATATATGCATATGCTTAAATAAAGTTGAAAAATTATACAACAATGTGGTACTCGATAAATACATTAGAACATCAATCAATCAACCAATCAATAAATCAATCAACCAAACAATCAATAAATCAGTCAAGCAATCAATGAACCAACCAATAAATTAATCGACCAATCAATCAATATAACAACCAACTAATCAATCAATATATCGATCGATCTATCAATCAATTCTTTAATCAATTCATCAACTAATCCACCAATCATTCAATCAATCAAACAGTCAGTCATTCAGTCAGTCAATCAATCGATCAATCAATAAAAAATCCATTAAATCAGACAATCAACATATCACATAGTTTCATTGATTGTAACTCATTACAAAACATACAAATACTTATCAAATTACGAGGAATCTATAAATTATCGTAACGAGAACAAGAACGGAAAAACATAATATATTGCTATTCTCTCTATACCAATCAATGAATTAACCAACCAATCACTCAATATTTAATATAATATTCTACGTAGTGTCCAGAGACGAACAGTTTACTACATAGTAGTATACAACTTTTGAGCGATTCACAACATGTACAATATATATATATATATATATATATATATATATATATATATATATATATATATATATAATTATTTCTAACCTCACCTTTACTTCCAAAATACTACAAAAGTTTGTAGCAAGTCGTGTAAGGTATCACATTAACACAAATGCCTTAACTAATGTGTCACAATCAGCATGTAGACAGTTTTATTTAACAGAGACTGCCCACTTAAATGTTCATAATGACATTAACTTGAACATTATTAATGGTAAAGTGACTGCACTTACTTTACTAGATCTATCAGCTGCTTTTGATACTCAACATTCTCATTGATCGCTCGTTGAAGTGGTACGGCATATCTGGCACAGCTCTAAGCTGGGTTTCTTCATATCTAACTGATAGATACCAAACTATAAAGATTGGGAACTGCTTTTCAGCTGCACTGCCGATTTTAGTTAGTTATCCCCAGGGTTCTTTTCTTGGGCCGTTTGCTTTTTTACTCTTTACATCACGCCACTAAGCTCTGTTATACTACAACATAACTTCGATCATAATATTTATGCTGATGATACTCAGGTCTATATTTCGATGGCTACCCTGGATACAAATCGTTCCCTTAACCAACTAAGTGATTGCCTTCCAGATATATTCTACTGGTTGATTGACACCAAGTTGAAATTAAATGCAAATAAAACTGATTTGATCATTATTGGTAATACTTGTTGTATTTTCCCTAAGCTTATTTTGAATCAGTATATCACGCCAGCATCCTCGGTGCGGAATCTAGGAGTGATCTTTGATAGTAATTTCAATTTCCGACAACACATATTTCAAACGTGTCGCTGCTGTTATTGTCATATTTGTGATCTTCGCTGTATTCGCCGGTATGTGTCATTTTCTGTTGCTAAAACTATTGCAAAAGCACTTGTTTGCAGCAGATTTAATTATTGCAATTCCATCCTTTGTAGTATCGCTAGCAAGGATATCACATAACATCAGCGTGTCCAGAATTGTCTAACAACAGTAGTTACAAGATCTCCTCGTTTTTCTCGCTCTGTACCACTTTCGAATTCTTTTCATTGGCTTCCTGTACGATATCGTATACTATTTCAGATCTGTAACATTACATACCAGGTACTGTCCAGTAAGCAGCCATATTATTTGTATTCATATCTTACCCCTGTAAGGAAACCTATCCAACTTCGATCATATAGTACATTTTGTTCCTAGAGTCAACACTAACATTGGAACTAGGTTTGTTTCTGTTGCTGCGTCAACTCTTTGGAATATGCTCCCTCTTAGTGTTA
>CM034535.1:30789316-30841833 GCA_020002185.1 Paraescarpia echinospica | reverse complement strand
CCCAAACGCTTCCACCGAGAGGTAGACCGAACATGGACACGAGTTCCAGAAATTTTCGTTCTGATGATCCACAGAACCAAGACTCTTTAAAGAGTTCGCATAGTGAAGTTATTGCGGTTAGGCTCACAAATTGTTGCACCAACTGATGCTACAGTAGGGACATGCCCCACAGTAACCGTGAAAATAAATGGGATATGTTAAAGTTACTTGTCTACATGACAGATGTTCCAAAGTAAGTACTGAGACAGAGTCTTTCTTCCACGAGTATATCGCTCGAAACTATCGAGAGTTGGTGTCATGTGATTGGCTAAAATGTACCGCAGCCAACGGATTCGATATACAATACGTTTCGATGTAGAGTTAGATGTGACGGCTTTGGGACAAACTATTCCCGCGAGAGGTGTTCTGGTTGTCTGTGATTCTCCAGACGCAGAACAACGTGCATACAAGAAAAATTGCCCTGGTGCACTGGGAATGGATGTCCAAGTGCATTTGGCATTTCTCTTAGTCACCCAAAAGGATCTTTGAGGCCCGGTAATTACCGAGTAGACGAAGTAGAAGCATCCATTGAACACGCTGACAGGCATAACCATAAAGGCTTCGCACGAGTTGTAGGTTCACAAAGTCTGAGATTTCCAGCAGGATCATGCGCTACTATTGTAGTATGGTGTTTGCAGAACCAAGCCGATGGGACAATTGTCGTCGTTGAGCCTATTGTAGGATCCCTCCCTGTTGGAATATCCACGGGCAGCATTGTAACGAAATAGCACCGTGGTGCTGTACCCATGCAGGTAGTCAAGAAGAAGTATGGCTGAAAACACAGGTGATAATTGGAGTCTACCAGACAGTTGACAATGTCAACGATAACAATGGGGTGTGTTTCCAGAGAGTCTCACGAAATTCGTATCGTTGAAAACGAGCATATGGTCGCGCTCAGTCGGAACATACGAGGAACTCGTGAGTGTACTCGATGTTGGATCTCAGTGTACTCGTGAACAAGTAGACCGCTCACAAGAGTTGAAAGGTCGAAATGCACATGCTTTTGCACGGAGCGATGACGGTCTTGGCTACACGGACATGGCCAGACACTCCATCAAGACTGTCAGTGATGATCCCGTGAGGCGTCCGTTCAGGAGAATACCTCCTACCCAGTATCAAGAGATAAAGACCATATCAATTACTTGTTGAGTCGAGGCATTATCCCGGAGAGTCACACCGCTTGGGCTTCTCCGATTGTTCTTTTTCGCTAGAAAATGGCAGTTTGCGCATGTGCGTTTATTATCGTCAGTACTGTGTTATTTAGACGACGTGATTGTATTTTCGGAGACACTCGAAGGTCACATAGAACGCTTAGACATGGTGTTGCAACGATTGCGGAATATGGGACTCAAAATAAAACCCAGCAAAAGTCACCTTTTACAAAATGAAGTTATATACCTCAGACATCGTGTGTCAGCGGAAGGGATTTCAACTGACCCTGCAAAGATTGTTGCTGTCCAGAGATGGCCATTACCAAACACTGTCAAACAGTTACGCTCATTTCTTGGATTTGTTTCCTACTGCCGGAAATATAGTCAGGGCTATAGCAAGATTGCATGACTTAGTCACTGGTGTGAAAGAATATATCAAAAAACACGGAAGGATGAAGGGATCCTTCAAAGATCGAAGGATTCGTGAATATGATGAAGCTTTCAAGTCACCGAAGTGTGTTTGACAGTGATGATGATGACGATGTCCAGCAGATATGTGCTATGCGTGCCTCAAGCACCTTGCTACAGAGAGGGCTTCGCGGGTTGCTAGCTACTGAAATCAAAGTTTAACAAATAGAAGCAAGTGCCAGAGGTGTTGAGACACACGAGTTTAACGAGTTGCCCTTGCCACCGACGATGCAGGCGTCATCCGCGTTTTCATCACTATCGCATGCCGATATTACAGAGATGCAGAACAAACATCCTGACATGGGCAGGTTTCTGTTGTACTGGAGAGTCGGTGAACGACCAATAAATTGCGATTCGGGTACCGTGATCAAGTTGAAACGACAATGGCCAAAATTATCTGAACCGAACGGAGTTCTGTATCTTACCGTGATGAATCCACAGAGAGAACTAGTTTGACAATTAGTCTTACCCAGCGTGTTAAAAGCACAACTGTTGGAAGCTGTTCATGATCTAATGGGACACCAAAGTGGAAATCGAACCATTCAACTTGCAAGGAGTAGGTGTTATAGGCCAGGAATGTAGGACACCTACGTCAAAAACGGTTCCAGGTGCTCATTGGCAAATATGCCTCGTCGCCAGATTCAAACACCAATGTGAAATCTGGAGCCGAGACCCTTGGAAGTCGTGGCTATCGATTTCATTCAACTGGAGAAAGCTGCCCATGCTCGAGCGTGTTAGTGATTAAGGACGTCTTTACTAAGTACATATCGGCTGTACAGACGCGTGATCAAACAGCGCGTACGACTGCCAGTGTCTTAGTTCGAGAGTGGTTTCAACGCTTTGGCGTCCCGCAACGAATCCATTCCGATATATGTCGAAACTTCGAAAGTGCTACCATTCGAGAGCTCTGCAAACTGAATGGAATGTAGTCATCGCCTATTAGCGTATTACTGCATATAATCCAGAGGGGAACGGCCAGTGCGAAAGATTCAACCGCACAGTGCACGACCTACAGCGAATTCTTTCTCCATCGCAGACTGAAGTGGACAGAATACCTTCCAGAATTATGCACATCATATAATGCGACGCCCCATGCGTCCACCGGATACTCGCCGTTTTACTTTCTCTTCGGTCGAGATCCGCGACTTCCGATTGATGCTCTGCTGGGCAATAACACAAATGATGACAAAAATGGAAGCATTGATGGCTGGTTAGCTATCCACCAGAGTAGACTGAGAGACGCGTATCGCAATGTGAGGGAGCGCGGCGAAATGACTGCTGTGATTCAAAATCATAGACATGAGCGGATGAAGCTAAGCGAGCCTGTAACGATTGGCTGCAGGGTATTCGTTACCAATCAACCGGACTCAACAAGATTCAAGACGCCTGGTGTCCCGATATTTACAAAATTACCGGAGTGTCAGAGCAGCCTGGAAATCCGTATCGCATTCAACGAGCTGACGGCTCAGGGCATACACATACGGTTTGCCGAGCGAACTTACAGCATGTAGGTCTTCACGTGATCGTCCCAGACCGCACATTGATGGACGTCCCAGAAGAACTCGTGACAAGCCGCGGTGGCAGCTAAGATGATGAAGAAGAGGAAGGCATTTTCTTTCTTCTCATTCCAGCGGATCGATCGAAAAGAATAAGAGATCGGAGGGCTGCAAAGGAAGGCATTAGTGGTTCATATGGTATCGATGCTGGAACACCGCTAACCGCTTCTAGACTACTTCGTAATGCACCTGCTGGGCTGGAGATGAACACTGACTAGGCGACAGTACTACAGTTTCTGTCTTTTATGATGAGTATGTTTGTTGCAATTCGACAAAGTGGAGTCATCCCACATTAACCGAGACGGTTACCTTTAACCATTTCAGTGCTAAGTTTCTGAATAAGTCAGTTAACACTGAATAATGAGTTTCTTGTGAGGATTTAGTGAAATTGAATGAATTTTTAGTGTACAAGGATGCATTATTTTAAGAGGAAACCCGACAGGTTCTGAAACTTGAGCCATCAAGGAATATTGTGAGAAAGAAATGTATGAGATTGGTTGCCATGGGAACGAATAAATCCAAAATGGTCGCCCACGCTGACTTGTTTTGCTATTTTACCCTAGAAGGATGCATTTTTGAATAGGAACACCTGATACATTACGAAACCTGAGCCATCAAGGAATGCTGTGACTATGGCAATTCAGTGACGGGTTGTCATAGAAACCACGAAAAATCCAAAATGGCCAGCAAAATAGAAATGTCTTCAACTTCAGATGTGTTTTCTTCAGAAATTTCTGAAAAACTTTCATATAACTGATTGAGAACATAATCTGGAATATTTTCACTTGCTTCCGCCATATTTGACTTTTACTCCAAAAAATGGTAAATTATATTGAAGATGTTGTGAAAATACAGACAGTGTCAACAAAACAGTAATATAACAACTTCGTTCGAATTCGAAATGTAACACCACACTTGGTGATAGGACCTAAATAAAGGGAAGAAGTTTGACTGTTTGATTCCACATTAGTGCATTTTGCGTTGAGACATTTGGTGCACTACAACACATGCATCGCATCTTTTAATACATACATGATCAATTATCTGCTTATTTGATTGATTCTAAGTTATTTTGTGATAATCAATATGGATTTAGACCTAATCATTCAACTGAATTTGCATCACTTGAGGTGGTGGATAGAATAATTGTTCAAACGGATAGGGATGGCCAGCCATTTAATGTCTTTCTAGACCTGTCCAAGGCATTTGACATTATTGACCATTCTATATTATTAAATAACTTAATATATAGTAACAGATTGTGACTCGACTACGGAATGGCAATGTGGTAACTCAATATGTTTATTAACGGCTTGCCGCTAGTCGTGTACGTGTGATATTTCTATATAAGTATAGAATATGCAGTTGTACAATTTACCATGTGTTTAAATCAATGTTTCCTTGACTGTCTCCGTTTTCTTGCCATTATTCACACTTCTAATTAAAACTCAGATTACTGAAATTACTAAACAGTCAGTTTCTGTGGCATTCCGAGTTCCAACGGAACTAAAATAAAGTTCAGCTTCTTCTTGCGAACATTTCTTACTACGCGAACTACTCCTGAAACACATCTAAAGTTATATGGACTTTAGGGTGACTATGTACAGTCTTGAACTAAACAAGACTGTGTCAATCACGGATTATTGTTCTCTGCTGGGATTGCAATGTATCATACATAACGTTTGCCCTTCTGATGACCTGGCAAACGTCGCAGGGGCCTGCTCAAAAGACCACTGCTGATCGCCAATCTCGTGGGGGCGCTCGGCAATTAATGGGCGCCCTTAGAACAAGCGCCGCGGCTTGTGAACTTCCTGGGCCAGGACGTGCGGTCACCCTCTCCGGTGTTTGTTGAGACACAAGGCTAGCTGCCACTGGTCAGTTAGTGTGACATGGGTTGTCCTCGCGACTGGTACTGGATGCTGCCCAGGCGTTGTCTTAGCTGCTGGTTGAGTGACTCTGAGATTAGTTGTCGATCGAGTGCGCTTGCTGCTGATTTCTGGCCCAACTCATGAGTACATCTGTTCGGCTCCGATCGTTGACAGTCTAAGGTACCTTCTGTTACATCGGTACTTTTTCCCTTAGTGCTCGTCCACATGTGATCTTGGCGATTGGTGTCGGCTTACACCTGCCATTTCTTTGAACCCGTAAATGGAGCCTTCCTGACTTTATCTCCTGGCAGAAGTACAGGGAGATCCTCATCGACTTTCTTGACGCTGTCTCTCCTTCTCCCGGTCCAAGTTGCTTCTCACTTTGGTCACATCATGGGCAGTTGGCTTTAGAAGCTCTCTCAACATTGGTAGTGTATTTATAGGCCTGCGACTCATGCATATCAAGGCTGGAGACAGATTGCAGCCTTCCAGCTGCGTTGTGCGATAGTCTAGCAAGGCCAATTGTCTGTCTATACGCTTTCGCCAAAGCCGTTTTACAATTTCTACTTCTCTTTCTGCCTCACCTTTCGACTGCGGAAAGGCATGCGATGATACGCATTGTTTGATCTGGTGGTCTTTCCAAAACAACGCAAAGTAGCGAGACAAGAATTGAGTCGCTGGCGTCCACGTGTAAGTCTTGTACATTTCGCGTGCTTTATCGCCGATATCCTCATGAAGTAGTATTCTTTCTCATATTCAGGTTTCATCGTTAGAATTTGAAAGTAAACTCACAGTGCTGTTTGATGTGCCGCCACTGCTTTTCTAGATTGGCTTCTTGCTAATTCAAGTAGGGATTTTTGCAGGCGTTCGCCATGCTGACAGCCCGTTCTAGCAGTTCACCGGTCTCCGATAACCAAACACTCACTGCGTATTGCTTTCGCTGAGGCTATGTAATTATAGTTACCCTGGTCACCCCCCTGTCAACTACGGTCAAGAATGCTGGAGACACACGACTTAGAACTGGTCGATCACCGAGTGATGCCTTGTTGCAAACGTCCAAAGACATAGTTAGGCAAATTGTCCGTTCGTTTCTGCCGTCCTTCACACCAGACGGTACCTAACACACAATAGTCCATAGTTTAGGGTTTCGATAACAACACTTTACATTATTTTAGTGCTACTTCTGGACACCGTGTAACATGTCGTGATTCGATTACGGAATGACAGTGTAGTGACTCGATAATGTTTATTGACGGCTTGCCATTAGTTGTCAACATGCGTGGCCACTGTAAATTATGATATCTATTCACGCTTAATATCACCGATATTATGGCTTAGATGACAAAACTTTACATTTATTTAAACAAACGTACGCGGTACACTGAATTTGATGGTACTGCATCTGAAACTTTACTTATAAAAAACTGATGTACCACAAGGGTCCTTTCTTGGAGCACTACTATTTACTATATATATATATATATATATATATATTTAGTACACAACATTGTTACATATGCCAACTAAACTAAAAAAACTGAATTAGTTTATCGCATTTTATAACACTACAATACAACATTTTATTTCATATATTTACTCTCATGCCTACACTGCAACACAACACACAAATCCCATCAACACAACCCACGCACATTACTTAATAGACATAGAAACATACTAATAAAAACATATTTCGACAAAATGATTTGTTTTGTTATATAAAAGGAAGGAGAATACGTGTGTAAAGAATATGTAATTTTTTTACTTTAGGTAGCTCCCACGATAGCGACCAATTTATGTGTGTAGTCTCCCATCCCACGGTGATTTGTCTTGTATTTTGTTGATATTATGTAAACTGTTATCAATGTGTGTAAGTGCCTAAGAAACAAACAATGTTACTGCAACCAATATGTCAGTCGTACTTGTAAGCTCACTAATATAAGGAAAGTATAATAACCAAATATAGATTGAAAATAAATAGGATGTGGGCAGGTGACTTGCAAGAATCAAAGACAACTGGTGGTCCATCAAAACAACTCCACGGTAATGAGAAGAGAGAGGCAACAAAGAGGAAGACCATCAAACACATGGTGCAGTGATTTGCATAATTCAGCTTCTTGAACAAGATAAATGTCGAAAAGTCTAACAAAAGTAGAGGTGAAAAGAGAACCAGTCTGATATTTGTGTTTCAGGTGCCTCTGTGAGGTGTGTCACCCAGGAGAATGGCGAGTATTCCCGTTGTCGTCCACACCATCTTTCTCTTCCTGTGTGGTGTATGCAATGGAGTTGAAAACAAACAGGGTAAGTAGTGCTTTTTTCTTTTTGTGAACACTCACTGGTGATTTTAATGCAAAGAAGTTTTCCCAGGGAAATTCCTGGGATATTCTTGAAAAAAATGAAGTGGTTTTTAAACATAAAATCGCTGTCAACATTTGCGATCACAATGCTTATAAGTAGCACAGTCACCGACCTACAACACACAAACACTAACCTCAGCCACTTTCTTGCTCACTCACTCACACATTCACGCAATCCCCCTCTCACTCACTCACTCACTTCCTCTACTACTCATTCCCTCCCTCTCTCTCTCTCTCTCTCTCTCTCTCTCTCTCTCTCTCTCTCGCTCTCTCTCTCACTTACTCACTCACTCACTCACTCACTCACTCACTCACTCCCTCACTCACTCATTCACTCACTAACGTATTCCCTTATTCCCTCACTCACTCACTCACTTATTCACTCCCTATCTCATTCACTCACCCCTTCTCTCATAACCTAGATAAAGAGGTAAATTCAGGAAATTAATTTTACCATGTATTTATTGAATTGAGTGTATCTACTTGAAATTGATTAATTTACCTTTGTATCTAGGTGTTGAGAGAGGGAGTGAGTGAGTGAGTGAGTGATTGAGTGAGTGAATGAGTGAAACACGAAAGGATTGATTGAATGAGCGAGGGATTGAATGAGAGAGTGAGTGAGTGGGTGAGAGAAGGAGTGAGTGAGTGAGTGAGTGAGTGAGTGAGAAAGTGAATGAGTGAGTGAGTGAGTGAGTGAGTGAGTGTGTGAGTGAGTGAGAGAGTGATTGAGTGACTGAGATGAGTGAGTGAGTGAGTGAGTGAGTGAGTGAGTGAGTGAGTGAGTGAGTGAGTGAGTGAGTGAGTGAGTGAGTGAGTGAGTGAGTGAGTGAGTGAGTGAGTGAGTGAGTGAGTGAGTGAGTGAGTGAGTGAAACCTAGGCATGTGCTCTATTTGAATGGCTATTGGCTGTGCATGCATGATTTATACTGGCTATAGTATCATGTATGAATTTATGTGATATAGAGAGTAGATATATTACGTTTAGACATAGTCATTACTTTGGGCACAGGACTATTGGCATTATAAATCCCTAGCCTGTCTTAGTCCATAGATTGGATATCCCATCCAGAGCTCCCTGCATTAACATTAACGGGCCTACCTAAAACAGTGATGGTAGTTATGCGGTGTTACACAGGCTGCTTTATCCAATGTTCCGACATATTGTAAAGTGAGTTAGCTTGCACTATTATTAATATCACCTGCAGGAATGTGTAACTAGTATGAGTGTTTATCCTAAGATATTGTTAGATAAGCTCTTGTAGCATAACCAATGTACTTTCTCAAAAGTATCATTGAGTTATACAATTATTATTTGTGTACACACATAAAAAACAATGTATTCAGGTGGGAGGTCATTATATTTATGTAGGAACGAGCCTACATATGAAACTGTATTTTATATGAAATTTGACTTAAAATCAAAACTATCTTTTTCAATTCTCAATAAATGTTGCAACTATTCAATAAAAATATAAGATATATGAGCAACTACATTATTGACATTCACGTTTTATTGCAGTTGAAGGAAAGTCCTGCTAAAAGAAAACAAGATTATCAGGTAAATTACAATTTATTCTACATATTCAGTGCCCATGACCAGTATCTGGACAGATGATATGTTAACTGTACATTAATACAGACAATGGCAAGACAAATCGATTACATTTTGTAAATAGTTCCCACCTCAAACTATCAACTTACATGAATTCAAGAAAATAATGTTCACTAATTTCATGTTGTTGCAGGATTTGTGCATTGTGGTGTTTCGTCTATAAGAATTTATGCTAAATTGGATTTTGTTCCAGAGTCACCATGGCCACATAGCTTAAATTGATCCCAAGAAAATTTGACAGAGGTTTTCGTATAGATAGGAGCCACTGTAGATTGAAAAAGTATACAATTTATTCATATTGTTATATTTTATGTCAATAAATCAATTTGAATACACAGGTATTGTTTAACAATGTGTTAATACAATTTTCTAAATTTGCATTGTGTCTTTTCCCGGGCATCTGTAATTAACGTACATTTTTCTGTTTGCTGAATCTAAAAAATTACAAACTTAAATTTGTAGCACAAGGCTATTCAGTAGTTATTGTACGTCATATGGATATAGCAACCTATAAGAACATGCATTTCACACAAAAAACAATGTTGTCTGCTTAACATAATATCGTATAAACACCATTATGACTGGTGTTCTCTGTTTGATATAATACCGTATGAACTACATTATGATTGTTGCTCCTGACAGAAGAATTATCCCACTCAACTTGAAGAAATGCTTTGGTGGTGTAAGTTGGGGGCCGATAACGACAACTTTAAGATCATCTCTACAAAACATGGTTGGTATGTAATCTAAATCATTCAGTAGAACATATACAAAATAAGGATTAGATTCAAGTAGTGCTTGTTTGGATGCAATGTTGCATAGTCTCCTATGCTTTTTCAGTAATATGAAGCCACTTTTTTGTGTTCAGTTACAGCTCGCATGTGCATTTTTGCGTGTATGATGGTAGAATTGTCTCGCGTCTTCGTAGGACAGGTAAAACGGTGGATTACTAGGTTCCATCGTGTATCACGTAAACACTAATAATATGTAACATGACTCGATGACAGTTCATGTAATCCTCAGAGTGTTTCACTCTTCCAAAGCGTACACTTAATATGTGTGGATTAGTATATTAAGTGTACACGTATAGCCCAGAAAGTCATCCAACGATCTCATTGATATAATATTCAGCTCTGCTCCCTTGATATTATAAAATAATGTATTTCACAATTGCTATGCGATTCAAATAAATGTTTTTCTTGCATTGAATTTTTGTATAGCGGCACCATGACTTCAATGAAGCATGATATGTTAATTTGGATGACAGTGACTCCACAAATGTCTACTCAATATCTGATGCAAAGCCTCCTCTCTTGCTAAGAAACCTTTATCGGCTGATGTTTCATAACAGTTGTTACTCTTAGATGATGAACCATTTGAAATTGTAAATAACTTTTGAAATTATAGGATCTACATACAATCACAATACCTATATATATATTATATATACGAGTCTATCCGATGTCCGTCGCTAACCGTCCCAGGTATTTTCTTACTACTAATTTATTAACTAACGAACTTACTTACTTTCTGATTGATTGACTGACTGACTTACTTACTTACTTACATGCTTGCTTACTCATCACTCATTATCTATTCCAGCTGGTTATTCATACTAACATACTGAAATTAAATGTTTATTGAAGTCTTTAACAACATTGGTAGGCATACACCTGTTAAAGCAGATACAACACAGTGATTTACAACTACATTCAACAGAATTGCACCAGTGGTTTACTCAGGGAACTATTGCAACAATACATGCTATAATCATGTATTTAATTTAGTTAAGCAGTGTTATGTAGGCGCTTTTCTTGTGTTATGCCTTATTTTCTTGTGTTACTTTTAAAATATATATTGGAAGATACACTGAGTGGTGGTCTGACTAATTAAACAATACTATATATTAAAATGTTTGCACTGTTACAATATGCAATTAGGTAAACCATACAATATGACAATGTGTGCTACTGATTTACTCTAAGAAATGTTATTTTTGCTCAATTGATGCACCAACATTTCTTTCAACAGGAAAACATAGACAGAAGCTTTCAAATAAGACATATTTAGAATATAATAAAGACAACAATAAACAACACATAAACATATGAAATATCATAATTAAACAAGAAACTTGATTGTTTAACAAGATATTTGTAGTCAAACCATGATGATATTGATGGGATGCAAGCCATAGTGGTATGCAGACCATGATGATATTGACATCGCCATTCGTCCCTGGTATTTACTTATTAATTTACTAGCTAACCAAATTACTTACGTACTGACTGAATGACTGACTTACTTACTTACATGCTTGCATACTCATTTAGCTAATTAATTAATTACTGACTTTACGCCTATTTGCGACTAGAGCAGCATTGAAGTACCTAAAGATTCGTTCGCTTCGAAATGTCTTCCTGCCGGATTGTAGCTGATATATTCGTCTTTGTTTATGCAACATTTTTAGGACAGGGTTGTTAGCCTTGCCAAAAACCCAGCCTAAAGGACCACGGGATAAATTCGGTGTGGCCTATTTCGCGACCTCTCCGTCTAGGCTAAACCTGCCAGGAGCACAAGGTTCTCGCACAGCAACTCTGTGTTTCGTAAGGGCACACAAGCCACTCTGCCACGGCATGGCAATAGCAAAGTAAAGTTTCGTTTCGATCGGCCAAGTATTACGATCGTGTATAGCTATCAAGAGACATACATGCGGAAGAGGCAAACATGCGGTCCGACATACAGACAGACATAGACACATATACACAAACACAAGAACTAAAGATGCAGACACACTTAGTTTGTGTACGTAATATGTGCGCGCGCGGGCGTGCGTGTATATATATATATATATATATATATATGTATAAATATATATATATATATATGTATATATATATATATATATATATATATATTTATATGTGTGTGTGTGTGTGTATGTTTGTATGTGACAGTCTTTCTACTAGTGCATGGAGTAGTCTTAGTACTTCATGGCGGGAATCATATCACTGATTTTTTGTTTTACACATTCTCAAAGCAGTTTCATGATATGCCCATCATAATGTTTCGATTGCGTGTATATTGTAGTGATTATGTTTTGTTTTCAAGTATTTGTTGCACCAATGCTGTTTAGTTAAATAAAGTGACGACATTCGATGTTATTCAGGTTTGCTATTTTCTTGACTCATTTGTTTGGTTGTGTACAATGTTACGTTGAAATAAACATTGCTTTGAACTGAAACATTAAGTATACTGTTTGCGCAATCCACCAACAATAACGTACACAGTTCCGGATAGTTGCTATCCAGATCCTATTAGCTCGGAAAACCCGAGAAATTAGCCAATTTCGAATCAATAGATAATGATCGACAAAAATTTTCAATTAATTAATTGTTTGTACAAAGGCTGCTATTCCGACTCATATGCATAGTCTATGCTCACGATGTCTTTGCTAATTGTATCTGTTTTCAGACGAGTACGTGTGCGTGGAACGAATATGTACACAGTTGTCAGTTGTCAATCATGTAGGAAGTGGGATGTAGTATTCGTGACTGACTCAACATCTCTTAAAAATCGACGTATTTCGCCCCAAGTCGACCCACTGTGTAATGTTATCGGAAGTAGCGTTGTCACATGTGTACGACGTTCTGTTCACGATAGAAAAGTTGAACACATGGTTTGTAGATTGGAGTTGGTGTTGAACACAAAATCGTCTAGCACCCACACAATCAGCAGATCACCTGTTCCATTTTAAACAGTCCTTTGTGAAAATGAGAACTTTCTTATATCGAATCTTCACTGCTCCTTTACTCATGTACCTTTATGTTATATAGACCGAATATTTGCATTAATTCATAAAACAATAATGTTATCAATATTTTTATAACCATTCAATATTTGAAACACTTCTATCTGATCTCCTCTCAATCTCCTGGTCTGTCTCTTGTGTTGTTAAACCACGTTCTTAAAGGCGTATCTCGTAACTAAGTTCCTTCAGTTTTGTTATCATTTTAGTCGCTCTCCTCTGTACTCTTTCTAGCATAACTATGTCCAACTCTCTTATGTGGATGTGTAACATGGCAACTAAAATCAAGCCAAGAAAACAAAACTGACGCATTCGACACAAAATGCCAACTTCTGAAGAAATGTCGCGTATGCAAAGTGGACAAGTTAGCACTTCTGGCGCATCGCAATCACCGAATATGACAAAACCAAATACAGCAGTTGTGACGAAAACAAATATCAGTAAAACAAAACTTTACTACACATCAACACCGTAGTCTTTATTGGCTTTTGGCTTCCCCAGTGGTTGACTAACCCAAATCGCGGAAAAATACGCCTGCGTCAAAAATCGTAAAATGCAGTCGACTATGAAAAGGGATCAAATGTAAGAAAGTACAGTTTCACAAAACACTACATAAAACACCGGCGCCATTTATTTGCATGAAAAATTGTGTCGTAGGTCATAAAAGGTCAGCCAGTGGCCGCTCATTGGTTGTAAGTTTATATACATGAAATCATCACATTGCCCGTACATATTCGGGGTTGCAGTGTTTGGCAACAAAGAGAAGTAGGTCGCGCATGCGGATGTTCGCGTAGGGCAGAAATACATAAACAAACAGACGCGCTAAGCCGGCGTTTGTTGTGTTGTGCCGGTTAGTTGTTAGTCTGGTAGTTGTCGTTAGATGTAATTTATCAATATTTTTGTGGATGGGCACATGTGAATAATGGAACAGATGCCTGACAAAGTTAGCCACCTTGACGGCGTGTCGTTTTATCGTTATCGTCAAAAACGTTCATTGTTGGGATACAACGTCCCAGACACATACAGCCTCGACAGGACTGAATGGGCAGATGATGTATCTAAGTGGCCCTCTGTAGATTATGGTTGCATTTACACCTACGGTCTGGAAGAAAGATTGGCAAATCAATGCAGTGCATTGTGCTTGCATGGCCAGGTGAATAGGAATATATTAATGAATGGCAGCATCCAAAAGATAATTTAACTATAGTGACATGGCATTATAATTTACCAAAAGGTCCATATTGGGTACCCAGATGGCTAAATGTAGATGGCCAAGGAATACTTAATTATTTAATGAAACAGTCACATTAAATGATGCCTTACATCTGGAGTCGGCAAAGTCAAATTTATAATGTATTTGCTTACTTACCCAAGTTACATAACATTTTATTATTATTATAACTGTATTATTATGTACACATGGATTAATAACCATTTATCTTTGACTGGCAGGGTGAATAGGAATATATCGTAAAAAGGTCTCCCTAACTATATACGACCAAGCATGAAAAGTTCTTACAGAAACAACATCAGTCTGACATTCATGTATGTCAGCAATTTATATTTTTGGAGTATAATTTTCATTACAGACTATGTGCGAGTTGTGGACATGTTGCTACGATGCTGTTCAAGGTGGAGTCTGTTACCCGGATGCATGCAAGGACATCCTGTACACATCAGCTTTCTGCTTAGAACAACGCATACAAAAGAGGGGTATGTGTCATTTTATTAAATCTTATTTTGCATTTAAAAATATGGTTTTATTACATTTTATTCCAGGGAGTGTGCATGAGCATGTCCGTGTGTGCATATTGTTACCATTGTCCATGTGATTATTTGGAATCAAAAATGTGTAAATGCATTCCACACATTGTCTGCTCCAGGTGAATCATAAGCGTACGAGGGATATCGACGTCTCCAGTGGTGCCCTTGAAGAAATGTGGAAGACAATCCTCATCCGTCCAGCTCCTCAAAGGAAAATACATTTCATAAACAATGAGGACAGCCCAGCAGTGGCAGAACCAAATGTTCCAGATGCCCTGAGGAAATTATGGGATGTAACTCGGCTGTCTGGTGTTTTCTCATTTTATGACAAAGAGGTGTATGTGCATGAAAGTGACACTGACTCAGCTTCAGAGACTGAAGATGAAGCACCCCTTTCTGTGGTTTTGACCACGATTCATCGGCCAAAGTATGAGCAACGCACCATGATTGAGCTGAGAAACTTAGGTCGTGAAGTGCACGAACATGTTATAATGCCAAATGTTGACTGGTATTTCAGCAAATTAGAACAGTTAATTTTTGAACAAGTGCACACTCCCACATGGGAAATATGCAAGCAAAGTTCATGATGCACTAACTTGCCGTGATCGCACAGATCCAACACATCTGATTTGTAAAATTGTGGATTATGGTGGCCATTTCACTACCCCTTCTACACAATGGGGACTGGACAACGAGGCAGAGGCCCTCACTATTTATGAGACAACTGTCAGACAATACCACACTGAGGCCAGGCTGAAGAGGACTGGTCTATTAGTGTATGAGAGATTCCCCTATCATGGTGCCTCTCCAGACAGTGTGAGTTCTTGTGGTTGTCACGACGATGTTCTGGTTGAAGTAAAGTACCCATTTTCTTTGACGGGACAGGCGCCCATGAGAGTAACTTCTGCATTGACAGACAGGGGAATTTGAAGAAAGATCACAGGTAGTACTCCCTGTTTCAATTGCAAATGGACGTCGCTGGTATGTCTGAGTGTGATTTGGTCATTTATACAGGTGTTGCCAACAAGATTTACATATCTTCAGTAACAAAGGATGATGACTTTTGCAGATACATGGTTAATAATTGTACCTTGTTTTTTTTAAATCATGTGATGCATGAGTTGCAATCAAGAACAATTGAACAGAGATTACTGGAATTTGCTTGTATGGAAAGCAACCCAAAGGGAGGATGGTGACATGCTCAGTGGCAGCTTGTTGTACCAAACAAATCCATTATGCAAGTGTTGCTTTATCCAGGAAGCCTAAAGATGCCGTGTTGTTTTGTGATGTATGTTTGAGGAAGTCATTATCGATATATCATACTAAAGTTGCATAGTAACTTGATAAGAGTCATTTGAAATAAGTTAAAGAAGCACGTATCCAAATAACATTGTCCACATGTCTTACTAGGCTGATGGGGGTAAATATCTCGGAGAATTGCAAATTCCTTAAGTCTACATATTAGCCGTTCAACTTGTATCCGCACGCGAGAAATTTGTCTGGATATTTCAATATATCTTTTTGATAACTATTTGCAACCTTCAGTGAAAGGAGGCATTAACAATTATGCACAGCAGTTAGCAACATCTCCCTCGATCAAGAAACCTCGATCCCCAAAACATTATCTCTAGGTTCCAAAAGATTCAGGATGCAAGACAGCTGATTACATTTTTGACACCCTCCCTCACTCAACATTCTGAAATGAATGAAATTGACCCAACCGGTGAAACCCACAAGAATCTTCATCGTACTGTGGTGTTTATAATTTCTCCAGGTTACACTCCTGGCTGATAAGCTAGGTGTTTTTTTCGATGAAAATTTATGTGCAATAAATTATGACTGTACATCTGGGATTTGTTTTTTTTGGGGAAAACACTGGGCAGTGTTCTTAAGCATGTTTCTCTAGAGGGTCATTTCAATACAAGAGAGAGTCTTACAGCTAATATTTGCAGAACAGCTTTAAGAATCGCACTAACTCTCCTCATATGTATTCCGAACCTACATGCCAAGTCTTTCAATCTAAGATGTAATCTTATCTTCAGTAGTACCGCAAACACTTGGTTGGTAATTGATATGCCTTGCACACTAACAATGCATTCTGACACTAGATTAACAAGCCAAACAAATATTGTTTCATTTGGTACTCCAGTATAAAAATGAATCATTTCATCACATGTCTCCCTGTTAGTGTTACTCAAATTTGATTGAGTTTAATTTTTCCTTCAATATGTGGTTGTCCACGTGGAGTATGCTAATCTCTTGTATAAGTAGTACTTTTTCGTCATCGTCTTTGACTGCTGACGACACACTCACATTTTCTGGTTCTGTGTTCGTACCAGGGAAATTATTACTACATTATACTTATGCAGTATTATGGATTTGTTCTCAAAATTAATAAAATGTCTCTTGTATAATTGTGCCTGAGGAATTTTTTTCAATCCACTTGGGAACTTCTGTAAGACATAAAACCAAGCATATAAGCTGTCTCGGCTTAATCATATATTAATCATTAATGTATGTTATTTAATTAAATTAACTTTCCTGACATTTGTTATATTTAAATCAATAGGTTGTTAACTAACCAATACCTGGTAATGCTGTCAGTTATTTTTTTAATGTAACTAATATTAGTTGTAAACACCAATTAATGTATTGCTAAATGCTAGGTTAAAAGAGGGAACTACTACAAATCAAAACACATAAATTCCATAATGATAAAGGGGCCTACCACTATTCATGAACATGCTAGATTGTGTGGACAGTTCTATGAGGGATTCTGCTGCTTCATAACCCATAACAACTTCAGTTTCCTGTATTTGGTCTCACTCAGTTTTCTGGATTTTACTTCCTTTTGCTCTTTGGAATCTTTCCTAGTCCACGAGACGCTTGCATCCTACTGCAGCTCTCATGAAGGCAAACAATAGCGGGACATAATCGGGATGGGTAGAGTTAGTAGACGGAACACCTGAAACATATTTTTTAATTACAATTACTCATTTGTGTAGTTGAATGCCTACATACATGTAAGAAGCATTTAATTACTTTATATTTGTAGTTTGTTACAGTGCAAATCAGAGATTGAGTGCCAACATTTTGATCTGAATCATGAAAGTCTACGAATTTACACTATTAAAACAATGTAATGACTATATTATCATATGAAAACATAATAAACTAAAATAAATATAAATATATATATATATATGTATATATATATATATGTATATATATATATATATATATATATATATATACACAAACATACATTCACATACATACAGTTAAATAAATACATTCACATGCATACATATCCATACAAACATATTTCAGTTTACAAGCCTGTTCAGGTGTGTTCTTTCGGCTTCAAATGCATACGATGGATAGCTGTGATCCATTTCGCTCTTTTGTCACAATCAAGTGGTATTCTATAAAAGCTAACAGTAGACAATTTTGATAACAGATTTGTGCATCTAACGGCACAGCAATTTGATGAAATTGTGATGTCTATTGCATAGGAGCGCCAAAACAAAAACACGATTTGTTCGTGTTCAGCGCCTACATAGAAAGCGTTCTACCCTACAAACAAACCGCCACGTGCATTTAATTTATTCATGACGTCAAAATGCAACCCCGAATACAGCTGTACATCTAATATGGTTTCATTTAAAACAACATTACCTGTACATCAAAATTAGTATGCTTATAAATATGCAATTTAAACCAAAAACAAGCACCTAGATTTATATAAATAGTTAACTGAAATCATACTGGGCATAATTTATGCATATTCGATAGTAAAAATA
Source organism: Paraescarpia echinospica (assembly GCA_020002185.1). NCBI lineage: Eukaryota > Metazoa > Annelida > Polychaeta > Sabellida > Siboglinidae > Paraescarpia > Paraescarpia echinospica. The sequence goes on along the minus strand of CM034535.1, from coordinate 30,823,408 downwards.
GGTGTAATAGTAGCCATTACAAATATACAGGTAATGCCGTATTATGAGGCAATGTACAGGCAATGCGGTAGATAATGTTATATATATATATATATATATTAGAGTGGCCACATTTTTTATGGTGATAATAAAAAAATAAATAAACGATGCATATGGTGAGGTTGGCTTAGAAAACAACTGTGGTAAATTTTCAGAAAAATACATTTAGAGGAAGACACGTCTCAAAGCACCAGACATTTTTTGTAAAAGCACGATATAGGAATAAATAAAAAAACGCGATATATCAATATCTACTTAATAAATTTAACAAAATTTTTACTGTGTTCTAATTTCAATGCAAAATAATGATGTGAAGACAATAGAACAATAGATCAGGTTATACGTATAAATCACCAATAAATTGGAAATTTGACAAATGTAAGATTTTGTTCATTTTAGAAAACACAATAATCCATCATAATTGACTACATTATTATTGACTAGATTATATAGATAATTTACATTTATTGTAAATCACGTAATATTTTGTTTTACTGCACTTTGGTCATTTGGTATTATGTAGCATGTTATACACGACAAATTAAGCAGGCAGAATTTTTGTAAGTAAGCTCTGTTTAACGTCGCGTAAGCAGTATCTGTTGTTGTTCATTAACTGGTGCTGCTGTAGCCATATCGGATGCGCTGCTTCGTACTAGATCTGCTACACATGTGTGGTTAGTTGGGCAACGGCTTCCTTGTATCGAAAACCTGAAAAAACTACCTACAATTGGTGAAGTTCTGCGGCGAGTTTTCTACGACTTGAAAGTGAAGAAGCTGACGCTGCCTGCAAGCTGCGACAATGCGGTAAATGAAGTGCTGCGGGTTTTGCATCTGTTTAACATTCCGACGACGCAGAAGCCGAATGCTGTCGAGAAGCTGAAGAAACTCTATCAGCAGCATGTAAACACTTGCAAGAACAATCACAGGCGCAGTAAGATGCAAGCTGAGCTGGAAACTGGCAAGTTGAGCTGGAAACTGAGTTTGGCAGACGATTGCTGGTACTGTTTGATATGGCACATGCAGAGTGTGATCTGTTGATCCGCATTGCTCGTGATGTGGAGTTTCTGCAAAATCAACGAAGTGAGAGGACGATGGTGATGGCTGGGGAGGACATGTGAAAGAGCAGAAACAAAAAAAGCGAAAATACGACGAGATGCAGAGACGAGAGTCTGCCTCCAAGGCAACTGATGAGCCGACAACCGAGCCATAAAGTCATCGCAGGATGAACAGTCGGATACTGATGGCACACTGGACTTTGATAGGGCTATCTGTATCAGCAAATGTCACCACAAACATATAGATGTATCTCGATCATCGCAGTCTTCTGAGCGGGCCGAACCAGTTTCTAAAACAAAGAAGGTACCACGGCGCTGTCTCGTTGATGACCCGTTGTTTGTCGCTAGCTTGGACAGAACACAAACAACATCACGTTAAGCGATCCACACTGTGACACCTGCATTGATGGCTGCTGGCGTTGATGTGTCAAAAATCATTTTGTGAAGAACATCACTCGACGTAGCATGTAAAGATAGCTGCGTCGCCATCGCATAGGCCATTAGAGATAATGTTCACCCGAATGTACCTATCGTCGCACATTTCGATCGAAAACTATTACCTAACAGTCAATATTAAAAATAAGATCGCATGCCAATCGTAGTGTCAAGGAAAGGGGTCGAAAAGTTGCATGGCAATCTACGAATTTTATGTGGCGCCGGAGAGAAGATGGGCAACGCTGTATTGAGTTTCTACGGGATTGGGAGGGCGTTGGCGAGCACGTGACAGGACTACGCTTTGACACAACATCAAGCAACACTGTTATCCACACACGTGCCATCACTGTAATTCAAGAGGCATTTAAAAAAACATATCCTTTTTCTCGCATGCCGACAACATATACTGGAGATCATTGCTGCTGCAGTTTTCGATATATTATTTGTGTCGAAGGGTCCAACTATCCCGCTCTTCAGTCGGTGCAAGGAGAACTGGCCATTCATTGATCAAAGAAAGTACAAATCTCTGGACAGTGAGACAACTAGGTCATATTGGGTGTGCCTTGACTACACAAGAGAAGCAATGGCTGGAGTGGCATAAATTTACCGCAAGCGAGTTCCTATCAGAACAACTTCGCAATAAGAACCCACGACAGGACTACCTCGAGTTCATCCAGCCGCCCATCATCTTGCTGGGTGGTGCACGTGAATCGAGACAACAGTTATGCCCACCAGGCGTCTACCACCATGCTCGCTGGATGGCGAAAGAGATCAACTGCTTGAAGATATTCGCCTTACGTGAGCAGTCCGAGCTTACTAGAAACGAACTACAGGCTATACAGCGCATCTGCCTGTTCACGATCACCATCTACATCAGAGCATGGGTAGATGCAGCCATCAGCAGACGTGCGCCTATCAACGAACTCTGCCTCCTTCGTCACCTGGATAACTTCAATGAAGTGGATGGTGTGATTCCACAGACAGCAGCAATGAAGATGAGGGGCCATCTCTGGTATCTCAGTGAAAACCTAGTCTCTCTGGCGCTCTACTCTGACCGTGTTTCTGCCTATGAGAAGACGGCAATTGTAGCAAAGAAGAATGGCGTGCATATATATATATATACGCATATATATATATATCGTCAATGCAGCCAAAAGTATCATCTATCATTATTTACGAATGTAAATCATTAGTGTAACAGGCAAAGCGTAGCCTCGAGAAACGATGATGTTGTCCCCTGTTGTCAGCTCCTGAAACTTCGGCAGCGTGCACTCCGGCTGTGCGTCCGTTTTTGAGTGACAGTCTGTGCAGTAACCTAAGCAAACGGAGCAGGATGACAGTGGTATTGCAGCTTGTTGACTGCAACTTAAAATATTGTTGTAACTAAGATTGATGAGAATTATGTACGGGATAATATATGCATATGCTTAAATAAAGTTGAAAAATTATACAACAATGTGGTACTCGATCAATACATTAGAACATCAATCAATCAACCAATCAATAAATCAATCAACCAACCAATCAATAAATCAGTCAAGCAATCAATGAACCAACCAGTAAATTAATCGACCAATCAATCAATATAACAACCAACTAATCAATCAATATATCGATCGATCTATCAATCAATTCTTTAATCAATTCATCAACTAATCCACCAATCATTCAATCAATCAAACAGTCAGTCATTCAGTCAGTCAATCAATCGATCAATCAATAAAAAATCCATTAAATCAGACAATCAACATATCACATAGTTTCATTGATTGTAACTCATTACAAAACATACAAATACTTATCAAATTACGAGGAATCTATAAATTATCGTAACGAAAACAAGAACGGAAAAACATAATATATTGCTATTCTCTCTATACCAATCAATGAATTAACCAACCAATCACTCAATATTTAATATAATATTCTACGTAGTGTCCAGAGACGAACAGTTTACTACATAGTAGTATACAACTTTTGAGCGATTCACAACATGTACAATACATATATATATATATATATATATATATATATATATATATATATATATATATATAATTATTTCTAACCTCACCTTTACTTCCAAAATACTACAAAAGTTTGTAGCAAGTCGTGTAAGGTATCACATTAACACAAATGCCTTAACTAATGTGTCACAATCAGCATGTAGACAGTTTTATTTAACAGAGACTGCCCACTTAAAGGTTCATAATGACATTAACTTGAACATTATTAATGGTAAAGTGACTGCACTTACTTTACTAGATCAATCAGCTGCTTTTCATACTCAACATTCTCATTGATCGCTCGTTGAAGTGGTACGGCATATATGGCACAGCTCTAAGCTGGGTTTCTTCATATCTAACTGACAGATACCAAACAATAAAGATTGCGAACTGCTTTTCAGCTGCACTGCCGACTTTAGTTAGTGTTCCCCAGGGTTCTTTTCTTGGGCCGTTTGCTTTTTTACTCTTTACATCACGCCACTAAGCTCTGTTATACTACAACATAACTTCGATCATAATATTTATGCTGATGATACTCAGGTCTATATTTCGTTGGCTACCCTGGATACAAATCGTTCCCTTAACCAACTAAGTGATTGCCTTCCAGATATATTCTACTGGTTGATTGACACCAAGTTGAAATTAAATGCAAATAAAACTGATTTGATCATTATTGGTAATCCTTGTTGTATTTTCCCTAAGCTTATTTTGAATCAGTATATCACGCCAGCATCCTCGGTGCGGAATCTAGGAGTGATCTTTGATAGTAACTTCAATTTCCGACAACACATATTTCAAACGTGTCGCTGCTGTTATTGTCATATTTGTGATCTTCGCTGTATTCGCCGGTATGTGTCATTTTCTGTTGCTAAAACTATTGCAAAAGCACTTGTTTGCAGCAGATTTAATTATTGCAATTCCATCCTTTGTAGTATCGCTAGCAAGGATATCACATAACATCAGCGTGTCCAGAATTGTCTAACAACAGTAGTTACAAGATCTCCTCGTTTTTCTCGCTCTGTACCACTTTCGAATTCTTTTCATTGGCTTCCAGTACGGTATCGTATACTATTTCAGATCTGTACCATTACATACCAGGTACTGTCCAGTAAGCAGCCATATTATTTGTATTCATATCTTACCCCTGTAAGGAAACCTATCCAACTTCGATCATATAGTACATTTTGTTCCTAGAGTCAACACTAACATTGGAACTAGGTTTGTTTCTGTTGCTGCGTCAACTCTTTGGAATATGCTCCCTCTTAGTGTTAGATCAATTGAAAATATTACAAAATTCCGTCATTATTTAAATACTTAGTTTTACAAGCTTGCTTATCCACCATAGCTCGATAGCTCCTTGACCGATATGCTGACAACTGGAATTTACCATTCCTTTTGTTTTGAGATTCAGCTCTGAACTTGGTGTCCAAGGATTTACGCGCAATAGAAGTTATCTTGTTATTATATATATATATATATATATATTATATATGGGTGTGTGTGTGAGTGGGTGTATGTGTGTGTAGAGGAGTGCACTACGTACACATGAAAAACAATTCACACATCTAAATGACCAATAGGTTGGTACTGTTGTGGAAACCTTACCCAAACAAGGGGAAGAAGTAATGCTGCTAAACAAGTGACACACCAAGTCATAGTTCAGCTTATATTATTCACGAGAAAAGTGACATTAATATTGACAACAATTTTATTAAACGTACAATATGTATGTTCTATGTCTATGCCCAAATACTATTTAAAATTTCGTACCATACATCGCCACTAGATTAAAAATATGCAAACATTAATAACATACATAGCATGTGGTGAGAACGTGACATGTGCAGAATAGCACGTATATATCCCATTTAATTTCATAATTATATGACATGTGTACAATTCACCATATCTGTGGTTATGTTAAGGTAAACTTAATATATGTATGCTAAATATAACGCACTGCACAAAACAAATGTCTCAATACATTCATGAATGACTAATCAAATTGTGACAATGAGTTTACTTTTAAGACCCTCGACATTACAATAACAACGTTCATTCATACGATTTACATTATATGTATCCACAACACGAACACAAATATATCAACATAATAGCATTGTATCGTATATAATAACAATGTCGGTATTAGTCGCATACGTCGTATAACATTGACTAGTATAATTAAAACATTATAAGATTGTTTCGTTGTCAATTATCCAGAATTTGGTACTATGATAATTGTTACTAAAGAACGTGTTTTTTAAGAGAGACTATGAGAGGAATACCGTATTATTGTATGATATAGTAACTGATTGCGATAAATGGCTTTCGTTTAATATGCATTTGCTAAATATATCGCACTGCACAAAAACAAATGTCTCAATACATTAGTGAACGACTAATCACATTGTCACATTGAGTTTACTTATAAGACACTAAACATTACAATAACAACCTTCATTTATACGATTTATATATATTGTTTATCTACACGAACACAAATATATCAACATAATAGCATTGTATCGTATATAATAACAATGTCGGTATTAGTCGCATACGTCGTATAACATTGACTAGTATAATTAAAACATTCTAAGATTGTTTCGTTGTCAATTATCCAGAATTTGGTACTATGATAATTGTTACTAAAGAACGTGTTTTCTAAGAGAGACTATGAGAGGAATACCGTATTATTGTATGATATAGTAACTTATTGCGATAAATGGCTTTCGTTTAATATGCATTTGCTAAATATATCGCACTGCACAAAAACAAATGTCTCAATACATTAGTGAACGACTAATCACATTGTCACATTGAGTTTACTTATAAGACACTAAACATTACAATAACAACCTTCATTTATACGATTTACATATATTGTTTATCTACACGAACACAAGTATATCAACATAATAGCGCATTGTAGCGTAGATAATAATAATGTCTATATTAGTCACATACGTCGTCTCACATTGACTAGCATAATTAAAACATACTCAGGTTGTATCGTTTTCAATTATCCAGAATTGGGTAGTATGATAATTGTTACTAATGAACGTGTTCTCTGAGAGAGATTATGAGAGGAATAACGTATTATTGTATAAAATAGTAACTGATTGCGATAAATGGCTATCGTTTAATATGCATTCGTTCGCCAAAACAAATATGTACTAAACTTTCCTTCACAATTTTGAATAAATAGTCCTATTGATGACGTAGTATGGCATCTTGTTAAGTTATTTTTCCTCAACCAAGAAACAAATAATACTCTATGATTCGCTAGCATAAACGTGTTAGCATGGGGTCATTCTTCACCATTATAAACGGCTTATTTTTGGTACATATCTGCACCACAGGATTATTTTTGTGTACATAATTTACCCTTTTACCCTGCTGGCCGATAGAGAGAGAGACAGGAGAGAGAGAGAGAGAGAGAGAGAGAGAGAGAGAGAGAGAGAGAGAGAGAGAGAGAGAGAGAGAGAGAGAGAAAGCGTATTTAATCAATAAAACACTTAATCCAACACAATTTCCTATAACATCATTCCAATTACATACTGATATTTTCTTTGAATAATTTACAGTTACAGAATTTAATGTTGCGAGTTAATATTTGTAATAGAACAAATGGATACGGTCACTGATAACACGCCGATAGTTTGACGCGTGTCTGGCGGTAGAACTGTCGCACGTCTTCCCGGAACATGGCGCTGGCAACGCCGTAGATATACGGATTGACAACTGAGTTTACAACAAATAACCGTACGACGTTTAGTGAGATAGAAACGCCCGCAGTAGACAACCAGCCTGGTATCCAAGAAGCTACGAAAACAACAGTGATGATGAACATCAGAAACACTCCTTTGACGTTTTTGGATTGCGATGCAGTTATTTTGTTGGCAGGTGTCACAGGCACAATGTTCGTTGAGATAAACTGAATATTTGGTTTACCGTCAGATGTATGTGCTTGTCCCGGCTTATTGCACAGTGTAGAAGCATCATCTGTTTGTGTTGTTAACTTTGATGTACCCGGTTGAGGGGAACGTAATGTGTTTAGAACTCCGGTTTTCATACGAGAGGCTTTCAATTTTCGCAAAAGCGATGCCGCAATTAACGTGTAGCACGTGGTCATAACGGCGGTGGATAAACATACACAGCCTAGTGTTAAGATACGTTCATATAGTTTATGCCCCGTCATCAATATGACAACGTCGATTGTTTGATACATTAAGGTAGCTAGAGCCAAAACAACTACAGCCTTCTTCGCGCGTATTGGATCCACACTAAATGAGTGCGGTTTTTTAACTGCAATAAGGCGCTCAGTTGACAAAAACACCAGAAGAAACAAGGAAAATCCCACTGATACATTTATGATTTGAAGAAATACAAATCTGGTAACAAAACTAGCACCGGCCACTGTCAGCACAATTCCAAAAACACATACAGATGAATCAGCGACGGCCAGGGCAAACATATACACTCGCGTAGACGTTGTCATCTTTTTTACGTAGACCGCACATACAAGAACATTTCCAGGTAAACCTAGCGCTAACAGGATTATCAAGGTGAAATACGCATACCCATGTTGTTGTGTTCCAGTGTTTTTCGTTAAATCCCAGCTGGTATTTAAAGAAGTCTGCAATGGGTTCGAATCGCTTGTCCCGTTTGAAGTAGTGTTTAATGAATCCATATTGTCTGCATGCGACTGATCAACCACACGTATTGGATTATACACCCGCAATGTGTATACAGCTAACAAGTGGTATAAATGTTTGAATGATCCTATATATTAAGGATCCGCTCAAAACGTAATGCATATGTTGTCCGGTAAATTAATCTTTCCGTGATGATTGACGGACAATAACCTCAGATGATGTCTCGTCAACTTCAAGTGTTTTACATATTTGTCGCTCCAGATATTTCCTTCAAATGCTTCACTATTTTACACACCATGATTGTGTGTTACATAGATTGTACGTGTTGTCTACAAGTTGACGCATCATGTAACCTCCACTTTGGCATTAGCAATATTCAGGCGAAATCTCACATAAGCAGTCATCTACAAACAACATACGTAAAGAAGTGATTCGACATCACATCAGGTATGTATTCCAACGTTCAGCTCCGCAGTTCTTCTATTAACCGCTGCTTCAAAGCTTATTCAGCTGAGCGTTTCTTCGATACTACCTTTATCCAGGTTCACCGTTTTGTAAGTTCACACTTCGGCCACACTCTGAAAGTAGATATTATCCCCCGAATAGATCTAGCGTAGCACGAAACTCTAACGCGTTCACCCTAAATACAAGGCTGGTTACTGACACAACGGAATAATGGGCACCTGCGCGGAGGTGATTGCTGTAAATAGCGGTAGTTGTAACCGCCCAGATAGTCAGGTGGTGACCGTGTTTTCTTGTCATTCGACAACTCTTGATAATTCGTGAATGATCTGCCAGTCAATATACCAGCAGTTGCTCCAATCACAATTGGCCTCTTCGGTGACTGACGTAGCACACTACTGCCCATATGTCTACGTAGGTAGATAGTCAGACTGTAGCGAACGAGGGGAGACGCGACAGCGTTTATGGGCGATTCAATTCTAAGAAAAACAGACAAGACTATATACGAGGGGAAGGACGTTGTTGTATGTCTACCGGGGGCTAGAATAGAGCATGTGACCGAAAGGGTATAGAAGGTATTGGGGCATGACAAGGGAGGGTCTATACTAGTACACGTTGGAACAAACAATGCAGAGAAGGAGGGAACAACTGGGATAGTTCAGAAGTACAGATATCTAGTAAGGAAGCTAAAGAAGACAATAGTTGAACAGGTTGTTATATCAGGTATTTTGCCAGTAATGGGAGGAAGGGGGGCATCATACAGAAACTGTAAGAGAATGGCGATCAATGCACTAGTTGAGCAGATGTGTGGAGAAGAGGGTGTAGGATTCATAGATTTATGGGGGTACTTTGTTGGGAGAGAAGTTATGTACATGAGAGATGGCCTCCATATAAGTGGAAAGGGGGCAGCAGTATTCTCAGAGAATCTGCTGAGATCTGTTGACAGTGGGACAGGTTGCATCTATTTAAACTAAATTCGCAGGGGGGGACTCGCAGAGAAGCCTGAAACTAGAGGCATAGATAAAGACAGCAAAAATAATTCAGCAAAGAACAGTCTGGAAAACTGTTGTGAAGCTGGATATAAATGTGTTTGTTTAAATACAAGGAGTATAGTAAACAAAAGAAATGAACTAAACATTATGGTAGAAGATATTGACCCTCACACAATATATATAATCGAATCATGGGCAACCACCGATGTATCAGATGCCGAATAGGATATGTAATGTTTAGGAAAGATAGAATAGGAAGAAGGGGAAGTGGAGTTGTGTTACATATTAAAGAATCTATCCAGGCTTATGAAATAAAATAAGACAGAGAAGCAGAGAAGAAGCTGTTTGGTGTAACATAGTTACAGGAAATCAACGTTAACGGTTGGATTAGTTTATCGAAGTCCAAACATAAGCATTGAAGATAATGAAAAATACAAAACGCTATAAGGGAAATGAGCAAACGGGACTGTGTTATTATGAGGGATTTCAACCATGGGCATATAAAATGGAAATCTATAAAGAGTATGGGTAATGAGGACCAACAGTTTTTAGTTTTAGTACAAGATAGTTTCCTTTCTCAACATGTGCTAGAGCCAACCAGGGGAGAGAATGTGTTTGTCCTCACAGAATGAATTAATTGACAATGTCAGGGTATGTGAGCCACTGGGGAATAGTGATCACAACCAGATACATTTTAACATCAAAGTAAAATCAGAAAGGAATAGTAAAAAGCAGTACAAGAGAAATTTCCACAAAGGAAAATATAAGGACATCAGGAAATATTTAGCAAAGATAAACTGGAATAACACACTGAAGAATAAGTCAGCAACAGAATGCTGGAATATCTTAAAGAGTGAAATTGAATGCATCATCGTCAAATTTGTTCCCTTAAAAAAACACGAGAAACGGTCCAAAAAAAACACTTATCGAAAGAAGCCGTTAGAAAAATTAAGTATAAACAAATGATGTGGAAGTCATATAGACGTACTCGAAATGACGAAGACAACAACATTTAAAAAGAAGCACTAAACCACGCTACAGCTGAAATTAGAAATTCAAAGAGAAGCTATGAACATAAATTAGCTAGTAATATAAAACATGACAGCAAGAGTTTTTATGCATATGTTCGAAGCAAACAGAAAGTTCAGGATAAGATCGGTCCTCTAGAAGATAGTGCTGGAATTATAATATCAGAAGGATTCTTAATGGCAGCAGACCTGAATGAGTATATTAGTTCAGTGTTTACAAGAGAAGACACTAGTTCACTGCCAGTACCAAAGGCTAAGTTGAAGGGGGCAGAATCAGACAATTTAAGACAGTTAATTGTAACCCCAGAAATGGTAGCTAAGAAAATCAGGGCTATGAAGGATAATAAATCACCTGGAGTGGATGGTATTCCACCAAAATTACTATTCGAAATTGTAGAAGAAATTAGCATACCGCTTGCAACAGTTTTCAACTTGTCATTAGAAGAGGGAGTGGTTCCTTTAGAATGGAAAGACGCAAACATTATACCGTTGTTCAAAAAAGGTTCGAGAAACAAGTCAAATAATTATAGACAAATTAGTTTAACATCGGTGATTTGTAAATTATTAGAAAGACTAATTAAAGATCACATGGTGGATTTTCTTGTTAAACATAACTTGATCAACCCATCTCAACATGGGTTTCTAAAAACGAGGTCATGCTTAACAAATATGTTATGTTTTTTTGGAAGATATCACTATGTGGGTAGATGATGGATCACCAGTAGATATCATCTACTTAGATTTTTAAAAAGCTTTCGACAAAGTGCCACATCAGAGATTACTGCTTAAACTAAAAGCCCATGGCATAGGAAATGGTATAATTAACTGGATAAAAAATGGCTGATTGACAGAAGACAGCTGATAGTTGTTGATGGGGATACATAAAACTGGAAATCAGTTTTGAGTGGGGTTCCACAGGGATCAGTACTGGGACCTATATTATTCTTAATATACTTAAACGATTTGAACTATGGTATAGTTAGCAAGGTGTTAAAATTTGCAGATGATACAAAAGTGTTTAGAAGGTTTAAAAGTGATGGAGATAGACAGCATTTACAAGATGATCTTGACAGGTTGATCAAATGGTCTGAAAAGTGGCAAATGTTGTTCAATTTTGGGAAATGTAAATGTCTTCACACAGGACATGGGAACGAATATGTAGAATATACAATGGAGCAACTGTACTAAATACTACTGTAAAAGAAAGAGACTTAGTGCTGACAATTAGTGCTGACATGAAGTTTTCAGAGCAGTGTGGAATTGCAGCTTCAAAAGGAAATCAAATCCTTGGATTGATTAGGCGAAATATAGCATACAAAACAAAAACAAAACTAATAATACCGCTGTACAAAACAATAGTTAGGCCTCATTTATAATATTGTATACAAGCGTGGAGGCCATACCGCAAGCAGGACATAGATATGCTAGAAAGTGTACAGAGGAGAGCGACTAAAATGATACCAAAACTGAGGGATCTTAGTTATGAAAAACGCCTAAAAGAATGTGGTTTAACAACACTAGAGACCAGGAGATTGAGAGGAGATCAGATAGAAGTGTTTAAAATATTGAATGGTTATGAAAATATTGATAGAAATATGTTTTTTTCAGTTAAGAAAGATAGAAAGACTAGAGGACATGAAGTTACATTAGTAAAGGAACAGTGTAGATTAGACGTAAGAAAGTTCTCATTTTCACAAAGGACTGTGAACGAATGGAACAAATTATCTGATGATTGTGTGGGTGCTAGTAGTGTAAATATTTTTTTTTCTAAAATCGACACATACCTCAGAAGGGTTGGATATATGTAGATAAAAGGGTTGGACTTTCTATAAGCCAAAGGGCTTCCTTGTCCACCTGCCATCTAGAGTTAATTCTCTGTATGGCAATCTTGTTAAATCTTGTTAAATCTTGTGTTGAGTCATAAATTACTGTCACTGAAAATTGTCACATAAAACGAAATGCGACCGAAGCTAAAAAATACGTACAAGTGCTTTTGTTTTAGGCAAACCCTTAATTGAAATTACTTTATTATTAAAACAATTATTTTCGCACATTGTACTTTCTTTTATATGCAATTATTTCCGTGATAATACGGCTCATATCATCATCATTTAAACTAATTCATGTCTTAAAACCATTTTGTAGAATTTCGTATATAACATTCACGTCAAATATTATTTCGTTTGATACACCAGCCTGCCACGCACGGCGAATATCATATGTAGACACAACATCAATTGTATTAAATGTATTATCACTTAGGACGTGACGGTAATTTGCCCTACTAGATATCTTGACAAAACTGCTTATAATCGGTGAATTGTGGTTGATGGCTTTATTAAGAAATGTTGTGAACCTATGCTTTAAGATGATCAATAATGGTAAACTATAAAATAACAATGTTATAACATCATTGTGTGTCAGTGGTGCCAGCCTCCACAACTTCCTTAATACGTTTTGCCATGCTACGCGTATAATGCCAACAGTCTTATTCTGGCAAGCCCATAGTGGAGCTCCATATTAAGAGCAGCGTCATTGTGTAAATAAATTGAACTTTATTGTCGTCTTAATATGACCAAAACAGGCCATGATCATAGTAACCCCTATCCAAAATTTAGCAGTACAATCGGCGACTAAACTGTCCCTACTAACAACGGATATATGATGGCCAAGGTGTACAATATTATGGACACTATATGACGAGAGCCCTTGAAAACCGCAGTTCTACGACCTCTATAAATCAGATATCTGCTCTTACGTGAGAAATGGACATATTTTCTTTAAAATCAAATTGCAAAGGCGATGTTGTAAGCGCATTTTGTTTGATGTATAAGTAGTACTTTCTCGTTATCTTATTTGGCTGTTGATGACACACTCACAGTTCCTGGTTCTGTGTTGGTGCCACGGAAATAATTATTACTACATTATACTTATGTAGTAGTATAGAGTTGTTCTCAAAATTAATACAATTTTACTTGTATAATTGTGTTGAGGAATTTTTTTGCGAATCCACTTCGAAACTTCTATAAGACATAAAACCAAGCATTTAAGCTATCTTATCCAACTGCAAAAACATTTAAAAATAAACACTAAAATGATATATAATGATACATTAATCATTCAGTTATGTTATTTAATTAAATTAATTTTCCTGACATTTGTTATAGATAAATCAATAGGTAATTAATGTAACCAATACCTGGTAATTATGTGAGTTATTTTTTATGTAACTAATATTAACTGTAAACATAAATTAATGCAATACAAACTATTAGGTTCACAGAGGGAAGTATTTCAAATCAAAGCATAAACAATCAATAATGATACAGGAGCCTGCCACTATTCCTAAACATGCTAGGTTGTGTGGGCAGTTCTATGAGGGATTCTGCTGCTTCATAACCCATAACAACTTCAGTTTCCTGTATTTTCTCTTCGTCAGTATTCTGGATCTTTCTTCTTTTTGCAACTAATATTATTGTTAATTTATTGGTATATGCACAGGACTTTAATTGGGAACTGTTGGTGACGATTACAATATCCTCGGGTTACACGCGCTCTTTGGATCGGGTTGACAGCGACCAGGCACATCAAGCTAGCCTATGCATATGGTTAGGCTTACGTGTTCCTATTAGTCGGCTATTGCCTCGAGCGCTAAATTTCAGGGGTTTATCTTCCACCACTACAATAAGAGATAGGACAAATATGTTTTTAAGATACTCTACGTGTTTCAATACTTTCTCCTTTTATGTGGTAAATCAGTTGTTCTGAACGTAAATCGTAATACGTGAAACGTAACCTAGCAATCGAAAGAAATATGCGTGCGTGGCAAATAATTCTGAAAAAGGCTTGTGTCCCATACACAAAACGGAATAGACGCTAGCACAATAATGCTAATAATATCAACCTTTATGCCAAAGAAATAGAACTACGAATGGTATTTTTACGTTCTACACACTATCACGACAAGGTGTCAACTTCACATTTTCTCCAACCTTCAACAAATAAATCACCAAAGATCATACTGGCAAACTGTTCTGAAGCTGAACATCAATGCGTTTGTATAAATGAAAGGACCATAGTAAATAAAAGAGGTGAACTAAACATTATGGTAAAGATATTGACTTTCACATATTAGGTATAACCGAATCGTGGGCCACCACCAATATATCAGATGCCGAATTGGGACTGACATCCAATGCAATGTTTAGGAAAGATATGATAGGAAGAAGAGAAGGTGGAGTTATTTTGATATATTAAAGAATTTATCCAGGTTTGTGAAATAAAATTAGAAAGAGAAGCAGATTGCGAAGAAGCTGTTTGGTGTAACATATTTACACGAAACTCAACGTTAACGGTTGGGGCAGTTTAGCGAAGTCCAAAGACAGCAGAGAAAGAAAACGTTCTTAATGATATAAGGAAAGAGAGCAAATGGGACTGAATCATTATGGGGGATTTTAACTATGGTCATATACAATGGAAATATATACAGAGAAAGTGGAGTGAGGACCACAATAATGTAGTTTTAGTACGCGAAAGTTTACTTTCACAACATATGCTAGAACCAACCAGGGGTGTGAATGTGGTAAACATAGTGTTGTCCTCACAGAATGAATGAGATGAAAATGTGAAGATATGTGAGTCACTGGGGAGGGGGGGGGGTAGTGATCACAACCAGATACATTTTACAATCAACGTAAAATCATTAAGGAATAATAAATAGCAGTACAGGAGAAACTTCCACAAAGAAAGTTATAAGGACATATGGATATATTTAGCAAATATAGAGACAGGTATAACACACCGAATAACATGACATAAATTGAATGCTGCAATACCTTGCAGAGTGATTTTGAATGCATCGTCGATAAGCCTATTCCCTTCAAAAAACAAGGGAAACGGTCCAGAAAGAAACTTATATGAAAATGTGCCATTACAAACAATACGCATAAACAAATCATGTGGACGTCATATAAACGTATTCGAAATAATGACGGCTACAACATTTATATAGAAGCAGTCAACCAAGTTAGAATTAAAATTACAAATGCAAAGAAAAACTATGAACAAGAATTAACTTGTAATATAAAATATGACAGCAAGTGTGTATACGCATAAATACGAAGCAAACATAAATTTCAGGATAAGGTCGGTCCTCTTGAAGAAGTGCTGGAAATATAATATCTGAGGGATTCTAATGTCAGAAGACCAGAATGATTATTTTAGCTCGGTGTTTACCAGGTAAGATATCAGTTCACTGTCAATACCAGAGGCTAAGTTCAATGGAGCGGAATCACACTATTAACTCCAGAAATGGCAGCTAAGGAAATAAGGACGACAAAGGGTAATAAATCACATGGACTGGATGGGATTCCATCAAAACTAGTATTGGAAATTGTAGAACAAATTAGTATACAACTTGCAACAGTTTTCAATTATTCATTAGAAATATGAGTTGGTCTTTTAGAATGGAAAGACGCAATATCGCAGATATCATCTACTTAGATTTTCAGAAAGCTTTGAACAAAATGGAACTTCAAAGAGTATTGATTAAACTAAAGGCCAATGGCATAAGACATGTTATATTCACTATATTATAGAAGAACGGCTGATTGATAGAAGACAACAGGTAGTAGGTGATGGAGAGGCTTCAAACTGGAAATCAGGTTAGGTGGGGTACATCAGAGATCAGTACTGGAAAATATATTATTCAGAATGTACATCAACGATTGGCCGATGAAGTAACAAACAAGTTGTTGAATTTAGACAGCATTAACAAAACGATTTTAACAAGTTAATCAAATTGTCTGAAAAGTTGCAAATATTTTTTCAATTTTGGGAAACGTAAATGCCTCCACACACGACATAGGAACGAAGATGTATAACATGCAATGGGGGAAGTATATTAAGTACTACTGTAAAAGAAAAGGACTTGGGGTTAATTATTAATGTTGATTTGAAAGTTGCAGCTTCAAAAGGGAAATCAAATCCTTGGAATAATTAGGCGAAATATTGCGTGTAAAGAAAACTAACTAATAATACCGCTGTACAAAACAATTGTTACTTACTGATTGGGTGGCTCCCGCGTCTAGAGACGCACGAGGCAATGATTGCAGGCCATCCAGATATGTCGCTTGTTAGTGTTCTGACGTCGCTGCAACTTTTGTTGACCAGCTATAGGTCGCGGTCGATTGTGTGGCGCCAGTTCATTCGTGGTCGTCCCCTCTTTCTCTGGCTAGCGGGTATCCACCATAGCGCTTGTTGGGCAGGTCTAGTAGGTGGGTGCCTTGTAATATGGCCGGGCCAGCTCATTCGTCTTCTGCAGATAGTAGATGATGCTAGAGTTTGTCCACATCGTACCCGGCCATTTACGTTGATTACGTGGTCGCTCCAGTGTTTCACGAGCTACTAGGATAGAGTTAACAACTATCCGGAACTGTATGCGTTGTCGTTGGCGGATTGCGCAAACAGTATAATAAATAATTTAGTTCAAAGAAATGTTTATTTCATCGTAACGTTGTACATAACCAAACAAATGAATCACGAAAATAGGAAACCTGAATAACATCGAATACTGTTACCTTTACTTACCTAAAAAGCATTGATTCAACAACTACTTGAAAGCAAAACATAATCACTACAATATGGACGCTATCGATACATTATGATGGGTATATTACGAAACTGCTTTCAGAATGTGTAAAACAAAAAATCAGTGATATGATTCCCGACATGAAGTTCTAGGACTACTCCACGGACTAGGAGAAAGACTGTACAACACACACGCATACGCACACACCACACCCACACACCCACACAGACACACGCACATACACTCATGTACGCGCGCGCACATATTACGTACACAAACTAAGTGTGTTTGCATGTTTAGTTATTCTGTTTGTGTGTAAGTTTCTAGGTATGTCTGTATGTCGGACCTCATGTATGCCTTTTCCGCATGTATGTCTCTTGTTAGCTATATATAGGGTCGCAATTCTTGGCCGATCAAAAACGAACCTTTACATTGTAATCATGGGTTTAACTGCACAAATGGGCTGCTTTGAAGTGTTATATTTTGAATTACATGTAGTTTAATATGATTATCCATAGCTGAGTTTGCCAAATCAACTTTTTGTTCGGGAACGTCTGCGGAGCACTCCCTTCACCATTCATGATATATCACCGCTCATCAACATTCAGACCGAAATTGACGGATAAACTTTAGCTATACTAGTTCAATGGCCACATTACACAGCAACTAACTGTCGTTGTGAGTGTAGCAGTTGGGTTTTGGCTTAGGGAGTTAGGGCCTAATCTTCTCTGGATACGTTGTGTTGTCTCACTCGAGGCAGGCTCATCTGAATCAGTGAATGACACTGTCAGTTGTCATTGTTACTGGCAGTGTTGACTGTTGCCTGTAGTCAAATTATAGATTGTAGTGTACTCTAGTATAGTGCTGCCGTGCAGATTCGTAACCATATGCCTTAGGTATATCCGTAGCGTTGGGCCGTTGGCATAGATGGCAAAGGTAAAAACTGCGCGAAGACACAACATCTCGGCTAGGCCTAATCTTTAATTCTATCTCTCACTGACATACTAACATAATCGTAATGTTAATAGGATACAATATATTTATACCATCTTACATCTAGGCATGAGTAGTCATCTATGCATAAGCCCTGATCCATGACTGACCAGGCATGGCCAAGGGTCAGGCCATGGTCATGCCCCATCCCCTTAAGGCTGTGTGGCTTATATCCGTAGGCAGCTACCCGTATTAGTTGTACTGTATTGATGTTAGATTTGCCCATTCCTCTAAAGTTGGCAATGCCAGGCTTTGGCCTTTGCAAGGAAATTGCCACGACAGGTTTATGACTATATAATACAGAAGTTAACTTTCTTACGAAACCTAGGCATGAGTCCTATTTGAATGGCTATTGGCTATGTCAGCATGATTTATACTAGCTATAGTCTCATGTATTACTTTATGTGACACAGAGAGTAGATACATTACGTTCAGATATAGTCATTTCTTTGGGCACAGGACAACTGGCATTATAAATCCCTAGATTTGATATCTCATCCAGAGCTCCCTGCATTTAGAGACACACCCCCTTAAAAACATTACCGGGCCTACCTAAAACATTGATGGTAATTATGCGTTGTTATATAGGCTGATTTTTCCTATGTTCTGACATATTGTAAAGTGTGTTAGGTTGCACTATGATTAATATCAGCTGCAGGAATGTGTAACTAGTATGAATGTGACCATGTCAATTGTGATGCGCCTGTATGTGGCTGCACCATAACAAGCTCTGGAATAATTCAATTTTCATCAAGTTTTTATCCAGGACACAGCGACGAAGTTTATACAGTTGGTTTTATGAAAGTCTTACGATGATGCTGGACTCTACAGTTTTAGCAAACGTTTTATATTTTTTTGGTATTATAGTAACTTTTGCATTGTGTGCACCTGTCTAGTTGAACTGCACTTGTGTTGCAACATTGCTGGTCGACCAGGCGTGACGTTGACAACAAGAACATTGTGACCAACCATTCCTACAGCATTATCACATACAATAGGACTGAATTACTGCTGATCACATGTGCCACTGTCACCCGGCTTTACCCAGCACTCGACAATTGTAGTGCACCGCAGGATCGCTTGAATCACCGTCGTCGGACTCGTAGGGGCTGTAAGGTTGGCAGGTCCAAGAAAAGACTTATTGCTGTGCTGACTAATCCTCGCCCCCCGCCCCTGTTTACTGTGAGACGCAAAGCGTGCCTACAAAATCTGATTACTGTGGATATTCACACATCTCCACGTGTAACTAAGTGTGCGAGACCTACAATAACTGTATGTCTACTAAATATCCGGTCCGAGTAATATAAAATGGATCAACTTGACAAGTTGCTTGATGACAACGAACTTGATATTCTAGCACTGACAGAAACCTGGCTGAGCCCGGGTGATGCTAGTCGGACAGAGATAAATTCATTGTCACCAAACGGCTACAAATTTGACCACAAACCGTTTAGTGACAGAACTGGAGGAGGTGTTGATATCATCTACCGTGCATCTTTCGAAATGAGGCAACTTGCCACAAAGACATACAGATTGTTTGAAGTGATGTGTCTTCTGCTGATGCATAGATCATACTGTTTCCGGGTATGCGTTATCTATAATCCTCTACCGTCTGCCCGTAATGGTCTGAGCGCATCGATATTCATGGACGATTTCTCAGATTTTCTGCAGCGTTTCTGCATGGCCCATGACAACTTGTTGATTGTTGGAGATTTCAAAATACACGTTGATTTGTTGGATGATACAAAGACTGTACGCTTTCACAACATCCTAGAAACTGATGGTCTGCATCACCATATAATGGAAAAGACACATTCACATGGTCACACTCTAGACCTAATAATCACGCGATCCGAAGCAGACATCTTTGGTGATATTGTGGTTGAGAATCCGGGTATATCCGACCACTCTACAGAGACATTCTAGATACAAGGTTGTAAACATTGTGCTCCTAAGAAACGGGTCAGCTACAGATTATACCGCAATGTAAGTGCGTGTGACATGCAAGCAGACATTTCTCAGTCAGAGCTGTACACTACTCCAACTGATGACTTGGATGGACTCGTTCGCCAGTATGACTCGGTCTTGCGCAGTTTGCAGAATAAACATGCTCCCGTAAGGCAGAAGACGAACACGATGCGACCCGACGTGAAATGGTACAACAAAGAGTTACGCAAGGAGATAGAGACACTTTGGAAATATGAACGTCTATGCCGGAAATCTAGACTTTAAATCCATCGCCAGATGTTTAGACACCAGTGCACGGTCGCAAATAACTGTCTTCGTCAAGCCAAACACCGATACTATTCCAACGAGGTTGTTGAGGATGGATCAAACCAAAGAGTTGTGGAAACATTGATGTACACTCGGCTGGACCCGCCACTGCCAACACATGCCTCTCCAGAAGCTCTGGCTGAAGTTTTCCGAAATTACTTCCTAGAGAAAACTGAACGCATTCGTTGTGCACTAGATCGCCGAGCGGGACCACAACGTGATGCCCAGATCACTACTGATGAACATGATGGAAGTCATCCGTTGGACAGGCTACCGCCAGCCTCTGAGGATGAGGTCAGAAACATAATTACATCATCTGCTCCTCGATCCTGCGCTCTCGATCCTCTGCCGAAACGGATGCTGAATAATTGCCTTGACGCACTTGTTCCTGTCATTACCAGGACTGTGAACATCTCGCTGGCCACAGGTGATGTGTCAGCTAACTTGAAAGATGTACATGTGACTCCGCTTCTTAAGAAGCCATCCCTGGATACCGAAAGCCTTACATGGTATCGACCGATATCTAATCTAAGTTTCCTGTCCAAAGTAATTGAAAAGGTGGTGTCGTCACGTTTGTCACGTCACATGGCACAGCACAACCTATTTTAAGTGAATCAGTCAGCATACAGAAAGGGCCACAGTACAGAGACTGCAGTGCTGATAATCCAGAACGATTTACTCTTATCTGCGGTTAATCGGTGTGTCTCGTGTCTAATCCTCCTTGACTTGTCTGCTGCATTTGACAAGATTGACCACCAGGTGCTTGTGTCACGTCTGTCTAAGAAGTTCGGCCTTTCGGGCACAACACTAAACAGGTTTACCTCGTATCTCGAAAACAGAAAATAAGCTATTAAGATTGGAGAAGCCTTCTCGAACGTGTTGGTGCTGACATGCGGTGTCCCCCAAGTGTCAGTCTTGGGACCGTCACTGTTCACCATACACAGCTGGTGAACTGGGTTACAAAATACGACAATATGGCTTGGATTTTCATGCGTAATAATTCTTGAATAATAATGATAGAAATCTAATTAGTTTGTCAAACTAGTTTTACTTCTTTCTACTTACTCTTTTTCCTACGGATAATTTATACCAGAATGTCTAAGTCTAAGTTAAGTGGCCTTCTAATACAACATAACTATATATTTACATGTGTGAATGTTGAACCAGTTTGCACTGGTTCATGAGTTAAATTTTACATAATTTATTATATATTTGGCAGATACTTCTTCTTGCGTATTCTATATCCTACAAATAACTTATTTTCATGTATTCAATAATGTAGACTTTGATTTAAAATGACCTATCACCTAGTGCCCAACTATCCTACGCTAGACATACGCTATAAGTTCCCTAGTGAATGGGCGTAAAACTACGATTAATCAATATTATTTATTGTAATATCGCTAACGAAAGCTAAGGTAATCTATAATACTTGTTCTGATTAATTTTTAGCTAAAATCGTTTATACGTATATCTACAGGTAGTATATTAATTATAATGACGCAAAATTATACTTATCTGATCGATATTTGTGTTTTTATAAATCATGAATTTACCTGTTCCCTTCTCGATGTTTCTTCTTGTTTTTGTGTCGATTGAGCGTCGTATGACCGTTATGCGTCCACATTCCTTCAACGTGAAGGCCAAGCGGGCGGAAAATGCTTTAGTTGGAGATGCTGTAGCAGCGTTTGTATTAACAACAATAATGCATGCGCTACTAATGCGATATAATAGTATCCGGTTAGTAGTTGAGTTGAATGTGACCCTGCCTTACCTGTGAACGCTGGCAGTTTGAAATAATTTGAAGGCAGTTACGCTTCTGAAAAAGGCAAAGTCCTCCAGGAATCGCATCAATGTCCAAAGCGAGACTAGTCCATCTGAATCGTGATGTTCATATAAATCACAGAAACGTACGGCAATAACAACAGTAGCAGGTCAAATGTATAGTCCTAATGGATATATAAGTCTAGTCGAAGATAAAAAGTGAAAGTAATAAAAATCAATACAATGGATCCTTCGGATTGTTCGCCAAGTTCTGAAGAAATGTCGCCAATGCAATGTGAACAAGAAACCACTTGTGTCGCATCGCAATCACCGAATATGACAAAACCAAGTAGAGCAGTTGTGTCGAAAACAAAGATCATTCAAATCTAACTTTGCTACTCATCAACATCGCAGTCTTTATTGTCGTTTCGCTTCCCCTGTGGATGACTAAACCAAATTGCGGAAAAAGACGCCTGCGTAAAAAATCGTGCGTTCGACTCCTAGTGTTCTAAGCCCAGGCCAGTAGCATACAATCGATATAAATATGCCAGTGGCAATTTTCTAATAATAATCTCGATATATGAATAAAACTGTACAACAAGAATCAGTACGATGGTGTTCTAGAATAATGTTATTCCAGGAGTGCCACGGGATTTGGTGATCGCGAATTATATTAAATAATATTTAATACAGTCGACCTTTTTACTTCGAATTCGACGTCGACGGACTTCATTAGAACAGTCAGTATCGGTATCGCAGTCGCTCTCGGCTACTGCATACCTCGCACACATTGCACGCAATAAGCATTAAAGTTGTGTAACTCGCATGGCAGTTTGATGCCGGAATGAAATGCAGTCTTCTATGACAAGGGATCAAATGTAAAAAAGTAATGTTTCGCCCAACACTACAGAAAACACCGGCGCCATTTATTTTCATGAACAACTGTGTCGTATATCAGAAGAGGTCAGCAGGTGGCCGCTCATTAGCTATATGTTTATATACATTATATCACCACATTGCCAGTACACAATCGGGGATGTTGTTTTTGGCAACAAAGAGAAGTAGATCGCGCATGTGAAAGTTCGACGTAAGCAAGTATAGTATAGTGACATGGCATTATAATTTTACAAAAATATCTATATTGGTTTCCTAGATGGCTAGGTGTAGATGGACCAGAAATATTTAATTATTTACTGAAACAGTCACATTAAATGATGCATTACATAAATCAGTAAGTGGGGTACTATATCAATTCAGAGTGTGGTTGAAGTGTAATGTTACATATTGTGTCACATGACATAATATGGTGCCTGAATTTGTTCTGCCCCATTCTTTTCTGTGTCATATCTGATAAGATGTACATCATTTCGTGTTTCAAATTGATTTGTACATATGATAGCTTTGTGTATAAAAATGCTTAGCAGTGTTTTTAGTTGGAAAATTTGTTAACTGACACAGCAGTGAAGATGATGTTTGACTCTGTTCTGCAATATTAGTTACGTGTGGCTTCTGCTGAGAATATGTACATAACTACATGTTTTAATGGATTTGTGCAATCGACCGATTTGTGCATCCATATGCACAACACCCGGTCATTATGATGTACAATAGGAGTACATGATAATATACATACTTCCTTGTGTTCATCATGTTTGGATTGTGTTCCACAATACTAAAAATGTTTGAGGAATCTTCATCATTAAATATACCAATGATGACTGAAAACATTGTTTTATGAATTGCGTTACTTTTTAAGTTTAATAATTTTATAACTGTATTTTTGTCATAATGGTCATTTATTTGTCATCGAAATGGGAGGTCGATATAAACAAATTCAATATATTTTATTGTAAATGATAGGCAGAACAAACAATTATTGCACTCCCAGTACAACATAATGTTGTTAGACCGATACAATATATTTAATATTTTGTCGACAATAATGTTACTATGCTCTTTATAGATATACATTTTTGTGTCAAACTAAAAGTAAACCTGACATAGATAGAAAGGTACATGACTACTTATGTTATTTTAATTTAGTACATACTTCATGCGATTTATAAGATTGTATTAATACTACTTATGAAAATAGCAGCTGGATTTATGGTGCAAACAAATTGATTTCATTATTGAATGTTTCTCGGCTTCAATAAGTTTATGTAGTCTAAACGATTAATTAAAACTAAATTCAAAATGCATAGCCATATGTACCTAGTGAAATAGGAACGTGATAGTACCATAGGTGAGATTTCGTATGTTTTATATTCCAACAAAAACAATGCCAAACATTCAATATGTCATCGGCGGCGTCATGCGTGGAGGGCTGGTGTTTTATCTTTTAAAGCAATCCGCATGTCATCAGCTGTCGCTATGTTAATTCTCCGTTTATTACATACATTTTCCTTCTTTCCTTTGCTGAATTTGTTACCTATCTCAGTTCAAGAATAGTGAGATGCTCATATTGTGGCCGAAGTATCCTGGTCATAACCACAGGAAGGGGTGTCTCCTCTTCAGTTTCTTAAGTTGTGTCGGTGTCACTTCCATGCCTGTACACCTCTTTGTCATATAATGAAAAAACACCGAGTTATATCCCAGATTGTCCTCAGTGCATCTGGGACATTTGGTTCTAACACTGCTGCGGTGTCCTCATTGTTGATGAAATGTATTTATCTTTGAGTAGCTAGACTGCTGCGAATTATCTTCCTCTTTTCTTTATGGACACCACAGGAGAAATCGGTATGCTTTATACGCGTAGGATTCACCAAGAGCAGACGACTTGCATATATACATTATTGATTACAAATAATCTGATGGAGAATGTTAACAATATGCACACACTGACATGCACACGCACACACACCCTGGAATAAAATGTAATAAAACATTATTTTTAATGCATAATAACATGTACACATTTAATAAAATAACACATACCTTTTTTGTATGCGTTGTTCCAAGCAGACAGCTGATCTGTACAAGATGCCCTTTCATGCATCCAGGTAACAGATTCCATCTTGAACAGCATCGCAGCAATAAAATGTTATGTAACTTGGGTAAGTAAGCACATACATTATAAATTGGACTTTACAGACTCCAGATGTAAGACATCATTTAATGTGACTGTTTCAGTAAATACTTAAATATTTCTTGACCATCTACTTCTAACCATCTATATATCCAATATTGATATTTTTGTAAAATGTGAATGCCATGACACTATACTTAAATTATCTTTTGGATGCTGTCATTAATTAAGGCATTTACTCCTACTCGCCCGGTCATGCAAGTACAATGCGCTGCATTGATTTGCCCATCTTTCTTCCAGACCGTAGCCCAAGCGTCATATGGCTGCTCCCGAATACATTGAGACTTTGTGACGTTCGACCTTAGTATAAATACATGGCTCTGCGAAGTTACACAATGGTACGTCATCGTATGCATGTGTCCTGAGTGGTTTTAGCACATACGAATCTATACTTGTTATCCTTTAAGGGCTTCTGCAGTGTACATCCTCGGGGTTTTGATAAAGTAGGTGTAAATACAACCATAATCTAAAGAGGGCCACGTAGAAACAACGTCTACCCATTCCGTCCTGTCAAGGCTGTATTGGTCTGTGACGTTGTATCCCGACAATGAACGTTTTTGAAGATAACGATTAAACGACATGCCGTCAAGGTGGCTTATTTAGTCAGTTAACTGCTCCATTATTCAAATGTGCCCATTCACAAAAACAATTGATAAACTACATCTAACAACAACTACAAAACTAACAACAAACGCCGGCTTAGCGCGTCTTTTTGTTTACGTCGAACATGTGCATGCGCGACCTACTTCTCTTTGTTACCAAATACAGCAACACTGAATATGTACTGGCAAAATAGTGATATCATGGATATAAAATTACAGCTAATGAGCGGCCATTGGCTGACCTTTTATGATATACGACACATTTGTTCATGAAAATAAATGGCGCCGGGGTGTTCTGTAGTGTTGGGCGAAACAGTACATTTTTACATTTGATCCTTTGTCATAGTCGACTGCATTTTATCCCGGCATCAAACTGCCGTGCGAGTTACACAACTTTAATTCGTATTGAGTGTAATGTGTGTGAGTTAAGTAAGCAGTAGCCGAGAGCGACTGCGTTATCTATACTGACAGTTCTTATTGAGTGTAATGTGTGCGAGTTAAGTAAGGCGTAGCCGAGAGCGACTGCGTTACCGACACTGACAGTTCTTATTGAGTGTAATGTGTGCGAGTTAAATAAGCAGTAGCCGAGAGCGACTGCGTTACCGACACTGACAGTTGTTATTGAGTGTAATGTGTGCGAGTTAAGTAAGCAGTAGCCGAGAGCGACTGCGTTACCGATACAGACAGTTCTTATTGAGTGTAATGTGTGCGAGTTAAGTAAGCAGTAGCCGAGAGCGACTTCGTTACCGACACTGACAGTTCTTATTGAGTGTAATGTGTGCGAGTTAAATAAGCAGTAGCCGAGAGCGACTGCATTACCGATACAGACAGTTCTGATTGAGTGTAATGTGTGCGAGTTAAGTAAGCAGTAGCCGATATCGACTTCGTTACCGACACTGACAGTTCTTATTGAGTGTAATGTGTGCGAGTTAAGTAAGGAGTTGTCGATAGCGACTGCTTTACCGACACTGACAGTTCTAACGAAGCACGTCGACGTCGAATTCGAAGCAAAAAGGTCGACAATATTAATTATTATCTAACATAATTCGCGATCACCAAATCCCGTGACCCTCCTGGAATAACATTATTCTAGAAAGAGATCGTACTGATTCTTGTTGTACAGTTTTATTCATATATCAAGATTATTCTTAAAGAATTGCCAATGGCATATTTATATCGATTGTAGGCTACTGGCCTAGGCTTAGAACACTAGCAGTCGAACGCACGATTTTTTACACAGGCGTCTTTTTCCGCGATTAGGGTTAATCATCCACTGGTGAAGCGAAACGCCAATAAAGACTACGATGATGATGAGTAGCAAAGTTAGGTTTGACTGATCATTGTTTTCGTCACAATTGCTCTACTTCATTTAGTCATATTCGGTGATTGCGATGCGACACAAGTGCTTACTTGTTCACATTGCATACGCGACATTTCTTCAGAACTTGGCGAACAATCCGAAGGATCCATTGTATTGATTTTTATTTCTTTCACTTTTTCTCTTCGACTAGACTTATATAAGCATTAGGACTATACATTTGACCTTCTACTGTTGTTATTGCCGTACGTTTCTGTGATTTATATGAACATCACGATTCAGATGGACTAGTCTCGCTTTGGACATTGATGCTATTCCTGGAGGACTTTGCCCTTTTCAGAAGCCTAACTGCCTTTAAACTATTGCAAACTGCAAGTGTTAAGAGGTAATGCAGGATCGCAGTCAACTAAACTACTAACCGGATACTAGTATATCGCATCAGTAGCGCATGCATTATTGCTATTAACACAAACGCTGCCACATCATCTCCAACTAAATCATGTGCCGCCCACTTGGCCTTCATGTTGAAGGAATGTGGACGCATAATGCTGGTACGACACTCAATCACACAAAAACAAGAAGAAACATCGAGAAGGAAACAGGTAAATTCACGATTCATAAGAACACAAATATCGCAGCGAAGTTCAGCAGTTTTATTTACATTTACATCTAAGCTGTCATTGAACGACGGTTATAACTAATTGGATGCACGATCGCACACAGAAAAATACGCATACACATACGCGAGAGAGAGAGACATTCGAATACGAACTGAGTTCACCTCCGTCCGCCCGTCCATCACATGTATGATGCGGTTAGCCACCAACATAGCACAAACTGAAATTGTACATCTGAATCGCATTGCAGTATATGTTTGTCCACGACGAAGGGTGCTGTCTTGCAGGTCTAATCAGGTCCGTTGTCTGTTTCTGTCGGAAAAAAACTATACATTCATATTACAAATGCAAGTCATTTGTTTTTATATGTATCACATTTGGTATTATATTATTGTGAATGTTGCAATGCTATTATCTAATTTAGATTTTGTCAACGGTTGATATATGCGCGAAGTCTACATAATTATGTGACATATCTTAGTGTCCAATAGATTTGTCAAAACCTTCCGAGTTGAAAAACATACGCAAATATCTACTTCACTGGCGATGGATATTACAGTCTACGAAACCTGATATCGCGCCTTTCCAATGTTGCCTGTTCGTCGTATTCAAGTGACATCGACATTTCCAATTATTACGTACAATGATTCGACTTTAATAAAACTACGTCCAAGTTACTGGGATGCTGATGCGGTACGTGATTTACAACTGACAGCTATATACATTATATACTATTTAGTATATATTAATATTTTCGTTCCTCGCTCACGTAATCATCAGTAAATTAGTAAAACAACCAGATACACCGTGATCAAAGTCTACTAATATGAGTCGATTTATTGATTTATGCACATGACATTAATTGGAAACTGCTGGTGATGATTAAAATATACTCGGGTTACACGCCCTTTTCGGATCGGGTTGACAACGATCCGACACATCGAGCTAGCCTATGCATATCGATAGGCTTACGTGTTCCTATTAAACGGTTATTACCTCGAGCGCTAAATTTCAGGGATATATATTCCAACCCTATAATAGGAGATAGGACAAATCTAGTTTTAAGATACTCTACGTGTGTCAACACTTTCTACTTTTATGTGGTAAATCAGTTGTTCTGAACATAAAACGTAATACGTGAAACGTTACCTAGCAATCGAAAGAAACATGCGTGCGTGGTAAATAATTCGTAAAAAGGCTGGAGTGCCATATCCTTGACAACATGGAATAGACGCAAACACAATAATTATAATAATATCAACCATCATGCCAATGGAATGGAACTACGAATAATATAGGTACGTTCTACACACTATCACGACTAGGTGTCAACTTCACACTTTCTCCGACCTACGTCATTTTGAACTAACAAAGAGTAGCTGAGGGCGCGTAATGATGTTGATGAAGCTATGCTGTTTGTTTTATAACATTTCAAATGTTACTACCACGACTGTCATCTACTAAGACATCCTGTCACGTAACAGGCATTTTTGCTAGTCGCATAAGTATTGAATATTACATCGTGTGTTTAGAAAATAACGTTCTTAACGTAAAATAGTACATACAAAGAGAAAACGTAAAACAATAGCAAACCTGGATTATATTGAATATGGTCACCTTGATGTATTATGTTGATGATTGGTTGGCGGGAAAATATTGGGACTGGATCATTTGGATGTTGCGGGTTCAAAAAAATCGGAAAAGCAGTGGAAAATATGAATCAGATAAGTTTAATTTTGGTCAATATTATTAATATACTACCTGTAGATATACTTATAAACGATTTTAGCAAAACATTAATCAGAACAAGTATTTTAGACTACCTTAGCTTTCGTGAGCGATATTACAATAAATAATAGTTATTAATCGTAGTTTTACGCCCATTCGTTAAGGAACTTATAGCGTATGTCTAGCGTAGGATAGTTGGGCACTAGGTGATAGGCCATTCTAATTTAGAGTTTACATTATTGAAAATATGAGAATAAGTTATTCGTAGGATATACAATTCACAAAAAGAAGTATCTGCCAAATATATAATAACTTATGTTCAATTTAATGCATGAACCAGTGCGAACCGGATTCAAAATTCACACATGTAAATATATAGTTATATTGTAATAGAAGGCCACTTAACTTAGACTTAGACATTCAGGTATACATTATCTGGAGGTAAAAAGGTAAGTAGAAAGGCAAAAACTACATGACATGGCGCCTTGCAACGGCAAGTTAAGGCAAAGCGACACCTGGTGCGCGATGACTGCCACAGCTGGGTGGATTTTGCCTTGTCCGGCTGTAGATAGTCATGAACAGATACTAAGGAAGTAGGATTCTCCTTTCTGAGCGTGGGGTGGTGGAAGATGGAATGTATGCGGAAGGAGGTAGTTTTCAGTGCATGGGGATTTGGATGGTGGAATGTCTGCGGAAGGAGGTAGTTACGATGATAGATATTGTGAAGGGGATGGAGATAAGAATAAGCAAGGAGACAGGTGGAATGGAGAGATAAGACATGGAGAGAGTTGTGAATAAAGTGAGACTGAAGGAGCAGAGCAGTGGCAAGACAAATGAGGAAAGGAGACTGAGAGGAGGCAAAGTGTTTGGAGGGGAAGACATTGGAGAATCGACTTCAGGAAATGTGACATCCGTGAAGGTGACAGGGGAGAAAGTGACTGTAGAGAACGAGGTAGGATGGAAAATGGGACGGGAGAGGAGAGAAGAAGGTTTGAATCAGAATGAATTAGTTGACAATGTCAAGATATGCGATTCAATGGGGAATAGTGATCACAACCAGATACATTTTAACATCAAAGGGAAATCAGAAAGGAATTACAAAAAAACCCAGTACATAATACATTTCTACAAAGGAAGATATCAGGATATGTGGACATATTTAGGAATGATAGATAGGAATAACACTCTAAAGAATAAATCAGTAACTGAATGGAATATCTTAAAGAGTGAATTTGAGGGCATCATCGATAAACCTGTTCCCTTGATAAAAAACAAGGTAAACTGTCCAGAAAGAAACAATTATCAAAAGAAGCCATTAAACAAAATAAGTACAAATACATGATGTGGATGTCATATAGACGTACTGGAAATTGTGACGGCTACTACATTTATAAAGAAGCACTGAAGAAAGTTACAGCTAAAATAAAAAATGCAAAGAGTAGCTATAAAAAAAAATAGCTTGTAATATAACACATGACAGCAAGAGTTTATGTGCATATGTTCGAAGCAAACAGAAAGTTCAGGATCTGTTCGGTCCTCTAGAAGATAGTGCTGGGAATATAATATCACAGGGACTCTAATGGCAGAAGACCTGAATGAGTATTTTAGTTCGGTGTTTACAAAGGAAGATAACAGTTCACTGCCAATACCAGAGACTAAGTTCAAGGGGGCGGAATCAGACTATTTAGGACAATTAATTGTAACCCCGGAAATGGTAGCTAAGGAAAAAAGGACTACGAAGGATAATAAATCACCAGGAATGGATTAAATTCCACCCAAACTAATAATGGAATTTGTAGAACAAATTAGCATACAGCTTGCAATAGTTTAAAACTTGTCATTAGAAGTGGGAGTTGTTCCTTTCGAACGGAAAGACGCAATATCGCTGATATCATCTACTTCGATTTTCAGAAAGGTTTAAACAAATATGCCACATCAAATAGATTTAACAAGACTAGATTTAACAAGATTGCCATCCAGAGAATTAACTCTAGATGGCAGGTGGACAAGGAAGCCCTTTGGCTTATCGAGAGTCCAACCCTTTTATCTACATATATCCAGCCCTTCTGAGGTATGTGTCGATTTTATTTTTAAACATATTCACACTACTAGCACCCACACAATCATCAGATAATCTGTCCCATTCATTCACAGTCCTTTGTAAAAATGAGAACTTTCTCACGTCTAATCTACACTGCTCCTTTACTAATGTAACTTCATGTCTTCTAGTCTTTCTATCTTTCTTAACTGAAAAAAACATATTTCTATCAACATTTTCATAACCATTCAATATTTTAAACATTTCTATCTGATCTTCTCTCAATCTCCTGGTCTCTAGTGTTGTTAAACCACATTCTTTTAGGCAATTTTCGTAACTAAGATCCCTCAGTTTTTGTATCATTTTAGTCGCTCTCCTCTGTACTCTTTCTAGCATATCTATGTCTTTCTTGCGGTATGGCCTCCACGCTTGTATACAATATTCTAAATGAGGCCTAACTATTGTTTTGTACAGCGGTATTATTAGTTCTTTTTCTTTATATGCTATATTTCGCCTAATCAATCCAAGGATTTTATTTCCCTTTGAAGCTGCAATTCCACACTGCTCTGAAACCTTCATGTCTGCACTAATTGTCAGCCCTAAGTCTTTTTCTTTTACAGTAATACTTAGTACAGTTCTCCCCATTGTATATTCTACATATTCGTTCCCATGTCCTGTGTGAAGGCATTTACATTTCCCAAAATTGAACAACATTTGCCAGTTTTCAGACCATTTGATCAACCTGTCAAGATCACCTTGTAAATGCTGTCTATCCCCATCACTTTTAATCCTTCTAAACACTTTTGTATCATCTGCAAATTTCAACCCCTTGCTAGCTATATCATCGTCCAAATCGTTTATATATATATTAAGAATAATATAGGTCCCAGTACTGATCCCTGTGGAACCCCACTCAAAACTGATTTCCAGTTTGAAGCCTCCCCATCAACAACTACCCGTTGTCTTCTGTCAATCAGCCATTTTTCTATCCAGTTAATTATACCATTTCCTATGCCATGGGCTTTTAGTTTAAGCAGTAATCTCTGATGTGGCACTTTGTCGAAAGCTTTTTGAAAATCTAAGTAGATGATATATACTGGTGATCCATCATCTACCCACTTAGTGATATCTTCCAAAAAACATAACATATTTGTTAAGCATGACCTCGCTTTTAGAAACCCATGTTGAGATGGGTTTATCAAGTTATGTTTAACAAGAAAATCCACCATGTGATCTTTAATTAGTCTTTGTAATAATTTACAAATCACCGATGTTAAACTAACTGGTCTATAATAATTTGACTTGTTTCTCGAACCTTTTTTAAATAACGGTATAACGTTTGCTTCTTTCCATTCTAAAGGAACCACTCACTCTTCTAATGACAAGTTGAAAACTGTTGCAAGCGGAATGCTAATTTGTTCTACAATTTCCACTAGTAGTTTGGGTGGAATACCATCCACTCTTGGTGATTTATTTTCTTTCATAGCCCTAATTTTCTTAGCTACCATTTCTGGGGTTACAATTAACTGTCTTAAATAGTCTGATTCTGCCCCATTGAACTTAGCCTCTGTTATTGGTAGTGAACTAGTGTCTTCTCTGGTAAACACTGAACTAAAATACTCATTTAGGTCTTCTGCCATTAAGAATCCTTCTGATATTATATTTCCAGCACTATCTTCTAGAGGACCGACCCTATCCTGAACTTTCTGTTTGCTTCGAACATACGCATAACAAATTCTTGCTGTCATGTTTTATATTACAAGCTAATTTATGTTTATAGCTTCTCTTTGAATTGATAATTTCAGCTGTAGCTTGGTTTAGTGCTTCTTAATAAATGTTGTAGTCTTCGTCATTTCCAGTACGTTTATATGACTTCCACATCATTTGTTTATA
Organism: Paraescarpia echinospica; assembly: GCA_020002185.1. Taxonomy (NCBI): domain Eukaryota; kingdom Metazoa; phylum Annelida; class Polychaeta; order Sabellida; family Siboglinidae; genus Paraescarpia; species Paraescarpia echinospica. The sequence goes on along the minus strand of CM034535.1, from coordinate 30,789,826 downwards.
CTTAATTTTTCTAATGGCTTCTTTCGATAAGTATTTCTTTCTGGTCCGTTTCCCTTGTTTTTTGAAGGGAACAAATTTATCTACGATGCACTCTATTTCATTCTTTAAGATATTCCAGCATTCTGTTGCTGTCTTATTCTTCAGTGTATTATTCCAGTCTATCTTTGCTAAATATTTTCTCATTTCCTTATATCTTCCTTTGTGGAAATTTCTCCTGAACTGCTTTTTATTATTTCTTTCTGATTTTACTTTGATGGTAAAATCTGGTTGTGATCACTACTTCCCAGAGGCTCACATAATTGAACATTGTCAACTAATTCATTCTGTGAGGACAAAACTAAGTCTAACATATTCTCTCCCCTGGTTGGTTCTAGCACATGTTGAGAAAGGAAACTATCTTGTACTAAAACTAAAAACTTGTGGTCCTCACTACCCATACTCTGTAGAGATTTCCATTTTATATGCCCATGGTTAAAATCCCCCATAATAACACAGTCCTGTTTGCTCACT